>VBSM01001124.1:61576314-61612161 GCA_008086735.1 Cheirogaleus medius | reverse complement strand
TTCTTGAGGAAAAATAAATATAAGACCCTGTCTTATTTTCAGGGAAGCATGGTAGCAGCCTCTGCCACGGCCGTTTTGCATATCTCTTTATACCACTATTTTTTGTTGGAATTACCCTTCTTAAAAGCAACTAGCAAGCACTGGTGATTGTGCTCAGCATATAGTTACTGCTCAATAAATACCAACTGGGTTATTGAATTAGAACGTCTGTTAAACCATTACACTGATTGAAGGGCAGGGGAAAATGTGAGCTCCTCTTTTTGAAGACTTGGTGGTCAGGGCCAGAACAAACATTCCCCGTAGTGTCAACCTGGCTTGCAGAAAGCCCAACTGTTCCAACAACTCAGCATGGGTCAGAACTTGATCTTTCCTTTGTTGCTGCTTCAAATGACAGTTTCTCATTATTACATAGTGTAAGGTGGCTACTGGTGCCACAGGAAAGAAGTTTGTGACTCACGAAATTACTTCGTAGCCAGAAATGTATTAAGCTAAAGTAATGAGGCAATGACATTATAATTTTTTCACCTATATTCCTCGGCATTACTTGCCAGTGATTGCTCAAGGAAACTTGGCCTTGACGTGGCATACCAGTGTATATTGAATGCTGCAAACATTTTAGGGTCACTTGATAAATGGAAAAGCCAGACCATATGTGTTAGATCATTAGAAGTTCAGCTTTGTTGATGTATGCTTTGAAGTGTCAATCATTACTATAAAAAAAATTATTGAGTGTATACTGTGTCATAATGTTGGGTGTGTGGGAGTCCCCCGCAAAGAACTAATATTTGGTTTTTGCTTTCAAAGGCCTTACCGTTTAGTGAAGGAGGTAGGATGTGGATGGTAGAATTAAACAAGGTAAATCGTAAAAAGGCCTCCAATAGAGGACCAGTGGGGAGCAGAGCAGAGAGGCTCTGGTTGGGGCTGGGAAGGGGGATTCCAAGGAAAGCTCTAAGGAAACCTTGAAGGCTGGGGAAGCTTTGGGCCATGGAGACAGAAGTTGAGAGCATGGAGGGCCACTTGCTCTGAAAGGAACAGCAGAGGGAAGGCTTGGAGAGAAGGCAGCCCGGGGCATCTTGGGAAGCTGCTGGGAAATCCAGCTGTGCTCTGCAGATGTAAATATATACTGTGGGCAAAAGGGCCCCGTAAGCAAATAAGCTTGGGGAGATGCCAGAGATTCTAATTAAATGTTAGCATATTGAGGGTTCTGAGAAGGCCCTTTCTTTAAAGGCCAACTGACATCTATTTAATTCTGTTAAACATGCAAACAAATTTATATGAGCAGGAAAGAAGTTGTTATGTGTGTGTTTTTTTAAAACCTGGAACTACTATTTTCTGAAGCTATTCATTTGGGAAATATTGTATTGATATGCTTGGTATAAAGGTTTTAGGCTCTTTATAAATGCTAGCTAACAATGATAATTATACTACACATAATAAAGTAATATAATTTAATTTTGGCTGGAACAGAATTCTGGCATAAATGTAGTCCTGAGAAATAATGCTGGAGAGGCACATTGGGATCAGACTGCAAAGGGCCTTGGGTGCCATGTGTGTTAGTCAGGGTTCTCCAGAGAAACAGAACAATATGTATGAAACAAATAGAATAAATATATGTAAAGAGAGTTATGATAAGGCATTGACTCACGTGACTAGGCAGGCTGAGAGGTTCCATGATCTGCTGTCCACTGGCTGGAGACCCAGGAAAGCTGGTGGTGTGGTTCACAGGCCTGTGTGGATTCCAACCTGGGTCTGCAGGCCTGAGAACCAGGAGCACCAAGGGCAGGACAAGACCCGTGTCCCTGCTCAACCATCAGGCATTGGAGGAGTCCAGCCTGCCTCTGCCTTTCTGTTCTATTTAGGCTCTCAAAGGATAGGATGATGTCCACCCACACTGGGGAGGGCCATGTGCTTTCCTCAGGCCACTAATTCATATGCTAATCTATTCCAGAAACACCCTCACAGATACCTCCAGTGTTGTTTAACCAGATATCTGGGTATTTCATGGCCCAAAGAAGTTGACTCATAAAAAAAACCATCACACCATGCTAAGGTGTCTATATTTTACTTTGTAGGCCTAGAGTATAATGCCTACTAATGTCACACCTATGGAGTATAATACAACCTGCATAGATTTTCTATAATAACTTAATGTTAAAAAGATGAATACCTGAATTAGCCTTCCCGGGATTTAAAGATGAATATACTTCCCATCACTGTGTTTTACCCTTTAAGAAACAAAGCTTAGGCTTGAGTCATGAACTAAAATGAATATTTGACTACTTAAATTGAGCCAGTTTGAATATACAGTTAACTAAATTAATTACAGCTATAGCTTTGATGTTCATGTGACATTCAGACTAATCAAAATAGAAATGGTGGTGTAAAAGAAGCCATATGCATGGGACTGAGGGCCTTCAAATGTGGCAAGAGCACACTTCTGAATCAAATCATAGCCAGGGGCATTTGTAGGGGTGTAAGTCAGGATAATCAGTAATTTCATACACACACACACACGCATGTGTGCATATGTGTACACATGTTTCTTGCTTATGCAAAGTTTGCTGCAGTTATTCTTTGTTAGGAGGCTCTTCTGGGCAGTTCCTCCAAGCAGTGACTCAGTAATCTGTTTACCTAGTGGCTCCACCATTGAACACATGGTTGTAAGGTCCCTCTGGTGTCACCAGTGGGCAAATGAGAAGAGAGACTCACAGAGAATGTATATGGCTCTTCTCCACCTTGGCCTGGAAGGGTAGATCACTTTTTCTCATCTTCCATTGACTACAAGCAATCTCATGGCCTCATCCATATGCAGAGTGTTGGAAATTCTGTCCACAGTATTTCCAGAAAGCAGAAAGGGGTTCCTTGAGGACCCAGCCAGCCTGCTTACTAACACACTGCTCAGACTGACACGTGGGACCGACAGCAGGACAGGGTTCCAAGTCCAGAGTTCTTTCCTAATCTTTACCGCCAATTCTATTGCTCATCGAAAAGAAAGCAAAAAGCAGCAGTCTTCAAAGTTTTTGCTCTTTTATACCCTAAAAGTATTATGAAAAATTATGTATTCCCTTACATATTTCTTAAATTGACTTATAAATTTTTCTTCATAAGTTTAAATAGTTTCGAAGGATGAAACTTCTAACATAAACATTGAACATTTTAATATAAAATAATATATCACTCTTTAAAAATTAATCCAGTGGCATATAGATATCATAGTCATTTGAAACTCACTATCATCCAATTAAAAAAAATCACAGGCTTTTATTTAATAGTGGAAAATTCCACATTATATCTTTTTCACCTTGAAAACCATATTTCCATTTTATTTTCATTACAGAGTTTCATCATATTATAACATATTTTTATGTTTGGAGCTCTTCTACTGATCAATGTGGGCAAAATTTCTGTGAAAGAAAATATGTTTAAACACTGAAAAAAAAAATATTTCCTCTGACTCTAAGGCTCCAAGTGTAAAAACAGATTTCTTTTGAATTGAACTATCATTACAATTATTATTAGTTCACAATTGATCAAAATAACATGTGTATATGCTGTACATTCTACTAAGTAATGATTAGTTGTAAAAATAAAATATTGGGGGAGGGAAGGCAAGGACAATGTATATAACCTTAATGTTTGTACCCCCATAATATGCTGAAATAAAAAAAAATAAAATATTGGAAATGCTTTTCTTCATGGTAAATGCAGGGTGAGGGTTATATTTCTTTTATCATGGAGGCTCCACACAGATATCAGAATTCTGAATCGTCCGTTTGTGTGGTGCCTTGGGTTTGTTACATGCCATACATGGCTGAGAAGTATGATTTTTTGTGAAGGAGGGAGGAGAGATCTGGGAAAAGAGAATCAGCTCGTTGCTTCAAGGGGCTTTCTCACACAGATCAATATTTCTGAAGAATGCATCTTTAATAATTGTGGATCTGGGACTTGTTTCCTCTAACACTATTTTATTTGTGTGCACATGAAGGGAGGCCTTTGTGCAAACGTAGCCCAGTTTGAAGACGGCAGGTGCATGGGAGAGAAAAGTGACCGTGGAATCAGGGTACCCCATTTTGCTCATAGCTGCTCTCCTAAATAGGTTACCTAAAAGCAAGGGACTTGGTCTCAAAGAGTTTAGGGTCCTTTTGCACCCACATTCTGATTCCCAGGTCTTCTTCTGGGGGTGAAAGTGATTGCATAACTGAGGCTGCATTTGGTACTGACTGTATCCACCAAGTTATCTTTTCCAAGCAGTTAGACGCTGTAGCAGTCTCATCTCAACATATCGAACAGATTTATGTAATTAATCTTTGACCTTTGCAAACACTAGAAAGGAACATAGATGAAGGGAACAGAGATTTCAGGCATTTCTTGTTCTTTTCTTTTTTCTTTTTTGGCTTGATTAGATATTTGGTTTCCACAGCTTGCATGACTAATTCTGTGCTTCAATGACTCTCTTATAACCTTAGCATGTAAAGATGGAAAAATTCCCCCAACATTTTCAGGAGACATTTATTACAGACTATTTTATACGTCTGGTCAGAATGGGCTAACTGATTTTTCACAAGAACAGAATTTGGCAGAAAGCCTGGCCTCCCTTAGTCCCCGTCTTGCCAAAAATCACTCTGGAGCCAGCCCGGAGGCCTCTTCATGTCCCATACGAGGCAAGATTGAGAAATGGCTTCGGCGAGAGTAACCCTTTCACCTACAATCAGAAACAAAATCCGTGTAGAGGTAGGGGACCCCTCCCTACCTGGGTTTGTGGGGAAGGCAAAGCTTAGTAGCTGTATCCCCCTGGAATGAGAATAATGACATGTTAAACATGGAAGTTGGGAGGGGCACAGGGCAGCCAGATCACATTTGTCCTACTAGCAGGAAAGACAATGTAGGAATATGGCCACCTGCTCTTTCAAATCTCCCCCAATTCCATAATTTACCTGGCCCAGCCATTGCATCACCTCCTTCCCCCTCCAGTGTGGCCACTCTGTCCCCATCTGAAGATTCATCCTCACTCTGCCTCCCCAGGCAAATGCTGACAGGAGACAGGAGGTCCTTAAGCCACAGGAGGGGTTTAAAGAGGGGTGTGTCAGGCTCAGATTTCAGTTTTCGATTTACTGCTCTGACTGCAGCTGTGTGGAGGATGTTCAGGTTACACTGTGGTGATAAAGTTGTTATTCTGCTGGAGAAACCCAATGAGTTTTACGTGTGTGCTGCCTGTGTTATGCAGTGAACCCTGACGGCCCCTGTGGCTTGCTGCAGAAGGCTGTTGTCATCTGTTTTTGGAGATGAGCAAACCAGGCTGAGTTTCCAAAAATGGATTCTTTAAAGAGGGTCTCCACTAAACCAGCTTGGTAGGCCCTGAGCTCTGGACTCAGATGGTCCAGGGTCTGACCACCCACACCTCTGCTTACTGTGTGATATTGGGCAAGTTACTGAACTTCTCTCAGCCTGTTTCTTATCTGTAAACTAGGGAGGATACTTGCATCTACTCCACAGGGTTATTGTGATGATTGTGTTCCTGGTTCATACAAATATTAAGCTATCTATTTTCATTTCTGAACCAGGATAGAGGGGGGACAGCTATGGTTAGAGGAAGGTGAGACCAAGAAGGGTGGGTATGGAGGCAGTGTGGGAGCTGGAGGATATGATGTCCTTGAGTTGAATGAGCAGAGATTCTACAATTTTGGCTTAGAATAGCTCCTGGCTCTGTCTGTCTCAATTCTAGCTCAAATACCCCAACTGATGTTCCAGAGGTTGGAAGTGGTCTAAAAAGTTTTTTTTTTTTTTAGTCTCTGAGATTAGTTGGAGCTGAGTAATAATAGCTGGTCTATTGAGGTGGGTGTATAGTCAGTGTCTCCAGAGAAACAGAACCAATAGGATGTGTGCATGTGTGTGCGCGCGCGTGTGTGTGCGCGCGTGTGAGAGAGAAATTGATTTATTTTAAGGAATTGACATGGTACAAGACAAAATTTGCAGGGCCAGCAAGCAGGCTGGAGACCCAGGGGAGAGTTGCAGTCTGAGTCCAAAGACAGTCTGCCAGCAGAATTCCTTCTTGCTTGGTGGAGGTCAGTCTTTGCTCAACTGACTGGACGTGGCCCACCTGCATTGTGGACGGTAATCTGCTTCACTCAAGGTCCACCAATCTAAATGTTCATCTCACCCAAAAACCAGCATCACAGAAATATCTAGAATAATGTTTGATCAAATATCTGTGCACGATGGCCCAGCCAAGTGGACACATACGACTTGCCATCACAGTGGGCATGCACGACCGTTGGCCATGACCCGGATAGCCTCACACCTGATCTGTGCCATTCATTTACTTATCTTCCTGACTCTGGTAGATGTTTGAATTTGTGGGACTTACTCTAGTGTTTCTCTTCATAGCTATGCATAAGATTTCGTCTTCCGACACTGCAGCATACAGTTTGACTTGCTGGTCTCGAGTCCCCCACCTACTGTCATGGACTGGCTAGAGGACAACTGTAAAGCGTGTCGGGGTCTCTGACTTGGGTGGATGTGCTGTGACTCACATGAGCTTGGGTGTGAGGTATGCTGGGACTGTAACAGCATGGCCCAGGTGGAGAGAAAGCCTGGCATAGCAGGTGGGTGCTGGGAAAACTAACAGGCAGGAACGACTGCCCCACGGGGCAGCCTGGAGGCTCAACACACAGTGTCCAAAGGATGTGGCAAGTTCCTATGTGTGTTCGGACAGGGAGGTTCAATCTGAAAGTGAGGTCTCCCTTGAGTGGGAGGGCCCAAAAGGCTGGCAGGGCTCTTCAGAGCCGGCTCTGAGCCAGGAGGAAGGCAGCATGAGCTACCTCGGGTATATGGTTCCATTTCGAAAGCTCAGGTTCATGGAGGGGTCACGCTCTATCAGGAAATGAAGACAGGGCCTGAGCCTCGGGAATCGCCAGAGCTTACGACAGGGACTGGAGTTAAAGCTTCTGTGGTTTAGAGGCCACATGGTGAGCCCAAGTTCATCCCAGTACAATGGAATCCAGACCACAGGCAGCAGGATGCATTTTAGACTTTGCCGCTACTGCCAAGGCTGCTGCCCTGACCCAGACTGACGAGGGATTGAGGCTGAGCCTGACTGTGAGCGATGTGGACGTCATTGTGGACGGTGACGTGCAGGCAACAGGGCCCTGTGTGAGTGTGAAAATGTGTCCAAGATAGTGGTGCCAAAGCAAGGGCACACGCTGGCGTGGTGGTAGTGGATTTCCCCATGGGATGGCGCTCACGGTTTGTCTTTGTGTGTGCTTGTATTTATTTATTTTTATTTTTTTGGCTTTGATAAAAAAGTACATACTGTAAATTATACTGTTTTAGAATTCATGGAAATATGACTTATCTTTCCTGATCTCAAAAGCAGATTTCATGTACTTACATGCTTTCTAGGGATCATATTTCTGATAGCTAATTTTTTTTCTTTTCCTTCTAGGATGCAGTGGCAGAGGGAGGTAGGGAATATCTTATAATCTCTTGCTCCTGTGCCCCCGGATCCCACCCCTGGCCCAGGGAGCTCGCAGTCTAGCTAGAATGGAAGATTCATCTCCTCCTCTGATGCCAGGTAGACTTTGTTATGCTATGTTAGAGAGCAAACCAAGATGCTATTACTGGATGAGAGAGGAAAAGACTAATTCTGTCTGGAAGCTTCTTGAGGAAAGGTTGGAACATCGATAAGCCATAAAAGAAGGTTAATATTTAATGTGGAAAATACTTTTTCTGAAGTCTGTGTAGCTGGGGCATCATGAACAACCCAGGTCTCCTTGTGACAAAGTCGCCCAGGACAGATAATTTCCCAGCAACTGCTTGACATGGGGATCTTGTTTGTGAGTCTGAACTTAAAGAAGGAGAGAGGAAGGGACATAATTTTACAAAATCCAGGAAGTTTCCCCAACTTCTGGGGATAGGAGGGATCAGGTAAATGCTAATGCGTTGGTAATTATGGGGAAATAGGATCTTTTGAAGTTATTTTAGGAAGTAATAAACAAGAAGTAGTAAACATGTACAGCCTGAGAATCAATAAGTAATTAATAGTACATCTATATCATACTTTACGGTTTAGAAAGCAGGATCACAATTAAGGAATTTTTGATATTTCTGTTTAACTAATGAGGAAGCAGAGGCTTAGAGAAATTAAATGGGTTACTTAAGGTCCCATAAACAGTAAGTGGCCAAATCCTATTGAAAGAATGGGTCAATCTGTCCTTAGCAACTTGCGAAACCTTAATCTTTCTTTCTTCAATAAACATTCATTGAGCACTTACTATGTGCAGATGCTAGATATCCGATAGTTTGTGTTCTAGTCCGTACTATCTGGGAGCTCCCAGCTTAAGGAATAGTTCTCAATAGAGGTGATCTTGCCCCCAGGGGAATTTGGCAATGTTTGGAGATATTTTTGGTTGTCATGACTGGGGGGTGTCACTGGCATCTAGTGGGCCAGGAATGCTGTTAGGTATCCTGCAATGCCCACAACAAAAAGCAATCTGTCTGGTTTGGCTTGGGTTGCTATAACAAAATACCAAAGACTAGGTGGCTCAAACAACAAACATTTATTTCCCATGGTTTTGGAGGCTGGGAAGTCAGGGTGCCAGCAGATCTGGTGTCTGGTGAGGGCCACTTCCCTGTAGACAGCTGCCTTCTCCCTGTACTCTCACATGGCAGTGAGAGAGAGAGGGGGGGGGTAGATAGAGAATGAGAGAGAATGCATGCATGCACTCTGGTCCCTTCATCTCCTTATAAGAGTACTCTTTCCATCATGGGAGCTCCACCCTCATGACCCCATCTACACTTATTCACCTCCAAAAGCCCCGCTTCCAAATACCATCCCACTGAGGGTTAGGATTTCAACATATGAATTTTTGGGGACACAAACCCACAGTCTGTAACACTGACTCAAATTGTCAATAGTGTGGCAATTGAGAAACTCCGGTCTAGTTCCTCATTCATTCTACTATTTATTCTACAAAATTTTTGAGAGTGGACCAGGCACAGTTCTAAGCACAGAGGATATAGTGGTGAACAAGACAGGAAAAGCCCCTTCTCTCCTGTCCCTTCCACTGTAGGTGCAGGGTGGAGGATGGAGGGGAGGCAGAGGTGAACATTAACAAGTAAGCAAATGAAAATGTCAGGGGGTGATGTTGTTCAGATGTGTTGGTGCAATTATGTGTAACTTGGCGATGGCTTTAAGTTGGCTGGTCATGGAAAGCCTTTCTGCAGGGCCGGTATTTAAGGTTAAGTTTGAATGGCTAGAAGCTGTCCCAGAAAGGGCATGTTGTATCAAGGGAACGGCAAGTGCAAAGTCTCTAAGGTGGGAATGAGGTCAGCATGTTGTTTCCAGGAACAGAAGGATGGCCAGGGCGTTGGAAGTGGGGTGGGAGAGGGAGCGAGTGATGGAGCTGACGTGGGAGAGGGCAGCAGGGACTGCATCCTACTAGGGCTTTGTTAGCCAATATAAGGAGTGTGGGTTTTCTTCTAAAGCCTTACATGTGCTGTTCTCATGGTGAAAAATGATAAGGGCTGTGAAGAAAATGAGATAGAGTCTTGGGAATAAAGTATCTGAGAGGGTGTGACATTGCATCTGACAGTCAGAGAGAGACCTGGATGTTGAGAGTGAGACAGTCCAGTCGTGGGAGCCTGGACAGAGCTGTGCGTGCCCTGGGGTTATGTGTCCCCCTCCCCCAAGTTCACGCCCTACTACCCACTAGCTCGGAATGTGACTGTATTTGGATATATGGCCTTTAAGGAGTTAAGTTAAAATGAGACCACTAATAGGACTAATAGGCCCTAATCTAATAGGACTGGTGTGTTTATAAGAAAAGGAAATTTGGACACAGAAAAGGGATGACAGGGAGGCACATGCGCAGAGGAAAGGCCATGTGAGGACACAGGGAAAAGCCAAGGAGAGTGGCCCCAGGAGACACCAAACCTGCTGGGAACTTGATCTTGGAGGTTTAGCCTCTAGAACCATGAGGAAATGAATTTCTGTTCTTTAAGCCCCCAGACTGGAGTATTTTGTTAGGACAGCCTGAGGACCCTAATACATCTGGGGTTCGGTTTTCTCAACTGTTGAATAGGGGATGTTGTGGATCTTTGAGCTAAGGTTCTTTCCAGGTCTAAGAGCCTTTGATGCTAAGAAATACACGTGCTCCTTGTCAGGGATGCCTGCACCCCGTAAACCTTAGCAAAGTGTTCCTTAGTCAGAGAATAAGGACAGAGCAGTCTGAGGGGAAACAGAAGAGCCCTTGAGAGGAATGTGGAATTAGATATGAATTTCCCATCAATTTCAACGAGGTCCCAGCTGGGAGAACAGCCCAGCCACCCTTCTCCCACACAAGGGGGCCTTGAAACCCTGGATGGGGACCCGCGGGGTCACATGGCATGCACATCTCCAGTGGGGATGGGCGGGATTCTGGGCCCGAGTTTCTGGAGGGGAGATGGAACTTCAGGAATTCTCCCCTTGGAAAGAGTTCACTAGAGCCTGAGGGGTCCCGCGGGGACTTTCAATGCCCTCGTGCAGGCTGGATGTGCCATTCCAGGCGTAGGGACCCCTGCCTTCTGTGTGGAGGGTGTCTCGTGGGCTCCTCATGTCCTTTGTGGCTCTCATCTTGTCTCTGAGAGGGAAGGGCTGAAGCTGTGAGTGGCTCCAGGACTCATAGACAAAGTGGTCAAAGCTTCTGCAAAATCCATGGGTTCCCTGCTTGATAAAGAAAAATCTGACCTAGGAAACGGCTCCATGGTCCTCTAAACAATGGTGGTTATTGTTTGAGTTTTACATTCGTTTCTAACTTTTTCTTCACAAATTGAGATATATCAGAACATATTGAAGGGGCAGACTTGGTCCCTTGCTGCCCAGCCTTTCATAGTTAACCATCTGTCCAAATATCATAAATTCAACAAATATTTACTAAGCAATACACATTGCTTGCAATTTTGTCGTGGGGGGCGGGAGGTTGGGGGTGGGGAGAAGACTCAGACACTAAACCGGGATGTCATTTGTGTGTGTGTATGCGTATGCGTGTGCACGTGTGTGTATGTATGCGTGTGCGTGTGCGTGTGCGTGTGTGTGTGTGAAGTGAAAAGAACAAAATGGCTGGCAAAATGGCTCACTCATTCAGTGAGTGTTAAAGGAATGGGGGAATGAATGAATGAGGAAAAAAATGAATGGACTAGACATTCTACACTTTAGGTGCCATTCCTCTCTCTGCCTCTCTGTATCAGTGTAAAACCCTGCTAGAAAGAAACTCCCTCTCTCCCCCAGAGGGATAGCAGGGACTTTTGTTTGTATTGTTCAATGCTGTATCTGCAACACCCAGAATAATACCTGGCATACAGTAGGCACTCAACTCATATTTATTGAATGAATGAGTGAATAACCTTAAGAGAATAAGTGGATCTCTCTGGGTCTCATTCATTACGATGGCAAACACATCCTGGGTCCCATGTTAGGCACTGAGCATGCGGAGACAGTCAAGCTGAAGTCCCTGCCCTTGCGGAGAGTTTCCCGAGGGAAGCCAGCAAGTGAGTGTACAATCACAATACATTCAGGTGATTTCTATGAAGGAGGAAAGCAAAGGGTGTGATAAGAGCACAGAGGTGGTGACCCTCGAGCCGGGCAGGAAAGGGGCTGAGGAAGGCATGGATGAAGGCACACAGGTGCGGGATGTCTGGGCTGCCGTGGTTTAGCAGGATCAGGTTATAGGTGGAGGGGAACAGGAGATGAGAATAAAGACCCAGCGAACAGGAGCAAGAGCACGGAGGCCCAACGCCATGCGCAGAGTTGTGGACTGTCACATGGATTTAGTGATGAGCCATTTAGTCAGGAAAGTGTCAGGACGAGACTTACATTTAGAAAGATCTCTGTTTGCAGTTTGGAGAATGACTTGAAGGAGGTTGAAACAAGATGGAGGGAGACCACGGAGGGTGTTACTCCAGCAATCCACATCAGAGAGGATCAGGCAGAGGACACAGAGGTATTTAAGGGGCAGAAAAGACTGAACATGATAACTCATCAGTTGTGAGGCTCAGGAGAAGGAAGTGTGAGGAAACTTCTAGGGTTCTGCATATGGATGAATGGGGGCCAATAAGAAAGACGGGAGGAGGTGGGGAAGACTCTGGCCAGTTACAAAGAGGCATCTGGAGCCTTCGATGGAAGCCAGTGTCAATGATACTGAGTTAGAATTGTTAACATAGGGTGCCAATTGAAGTCTGAGAAAGATGAGCAGAGGGTTTAAGAGAGAATCCTGGGGAAATGGCAACATTTAAATGGGGAGGAAACAGAGTCCACCTTGGACACTGAGAGGTCAGAGAGGTGAGAGGAAAATGAGGAGAGAGCGCTATCTCCTAAAATCAGATCTGGTCATGTCACTACTTTGTAGGCTCTGTGGGTCCTGAAGAACTAAACCTTGAATCATTAACATGCATATATGGAGCACATTGCAAGTTGCTAACCCAGAATCCAACCCTTTGTGCTTCTTTCTTCCTAACAGAATACTAATTCACTCAGGTATCTACCCCTTTCTCATGGATTCAAGGCAGGCTGGCCTCACCCCTGCTTCATGGATAGATCCTAACTAGACTTTGCTGATCAGCACATGGCAGTCCCTGGTCCAGGGACCTAACATGGCATGATGTAAAATGGCCCTATCAGACTGAAAATAAGAATTTCATTCCATGCTGGAGGTGAATAAAACACTGTAGCTCCAGTTTCTATTGGCAGTCTTGGGATGAAGCCAACACTGTGGATGGTGAGGAGAGAGGCAGAGGGAATTGAGGTTTTGATGATGGTAACTGTTGTAGCTGCTATAACAACAACACAAATATCCCTTAGAATAATTTATAAAGGACAGAAATTTATTTCTCACAGTTCTGGTGGCTGGGCAGTCCAAGATCAAGGCAACAGCAGAGTTGGTGTCTGGTGAGGACCTATTCCTCATAGATGGTGCTTTCTTCCTGCATCCACACATGGCAGAGGAAGGAAGGTGCCTCCCTTCAACCCCTTTTATAAGGGCACTGATCCCATTCATGAGGGTGGAGCCCTCATGACTAATCACTTCCCCAAACGCCCCACCTCTTAATACTATCACATTGGGTATTAGGTTCTAATGAATTTTGGGCACCAACATTCAGAAGATAGCAGTGACAGATTGTACTATTATTACTATTATTTTATAGTTCTTTATTCCTGCCCACCTTTGCCACACTGACCCACACCACTGACTTTGGCATGGAACAGGCGACATGCTTGTGCCAATGGCTGTGGATAGATATGCGCTTTGCCCTTTCTGAGCAGAAGCTTTAGGTGTGATTGTGGGTGTGGCTGGCTTCTTCCTTCTCCACTGTTCTCCACCCAGAGAACAGCATTTCCAGGTAGTGGCAACTCCTGCCGTCCAGACCCTGGAATGAGAAGACAAAAAAGCTGAACCAAGCTGTGACTAGCTGAGCCTGGTCATGCCCTGCTGAGGCCAGCAGAGCCCAGTCAAGCCCAATTGACAGTGTTATGATAAGCTACTGAAATTTTAATGTTCTTTTATTATGTATCGTAAGTGAGTGAGAACTACCAAAACAAGTGGCTGCTGAGCACTGGAATCCGTTGGCTCAGGGTGATTCAGTGTGTACATTCAGACAATCAAGGAAAATATCTTTATCATTAAACCATTGTGAGTTAGGGTTTTCTGTTACTTGCAACTGAAATCATCTGCCCCACAAATCAAACTGCAGGGGCTAATTGTTCCTTAGTATTATCTCCCTAAGCATCTTTGGCCTGCTGACATCATTTCTTCTCCCTGGAGACCCCTGGCTTCACCTGACAAACTTTTATCCATCCTCTACAACCTTGTTCAATACTGTATTCTATGTGAAATCTTCTTTGACTTTCCTGGGAAAGATTATTCTAAAAGTACTTTAATCTTTCTTTCTTTGTATTGTGCTTGTTGACAAATCTGTCTTGCCCATGAGACAGTGGGTATGATCTGTGTCTTATGCATTTGTGTATCTGTTGTGTCTAGCACAAGCCTTGTATGTAGTGGGCACTTAGGAAAATTTTGCTAAATAGGTAAATTTAAAAAATGTATTCCTATGAGGCATTACTGGAAAGAGATCAGGTATTTGTTCTATGCATCTTCCCTGAATTGTAGGTCGCTAGTGGAGTTAGACCATACTAGGTAGTGTGATATGGAAGCATCAGCCTTCCAGATTTGAATGCGAATGGAAAAATATTGAGAATCCAAGATTGTCTTTATTAGTCTGACCAAGGCATTTCAACAGGCCAGCAGGCTCTGGGCTTTGGCAGCAAATTTTGCATTCAGAGACTGAAAGAATTTACCAACCCCCTGAGAACCATTTTTGCAAAGACAATGAGACTCTTAGGTCATCTTGTCTGATACATTACCCACCACAAATGGCCTGAAGAAGCGTATGTTGATGGACCCCATTGAAGTCTACTTTTGTCATCTGGACATACAGTTTAAACTAGTATATATTGACCCCTGTCATGTTCCAAATGCCGTGCCAGGCATTTTCAATAAAAATCTCTCATACTACCAGATACCCATTTTACAGATTTAAAAAACGAGAGGCTAAGAGAGGTAAAATAACAAATTCAAGGTCACAAAACTCATATGGCACACTTGGGATCCAACATCAGATTCTCCAACTCCAAGTCTATGTTTTTTGGTTTGTTTTCTGGTCTACAAATAGAGATAACATCTGCTTTGATCACTTTCCAGGGCTGCTGCAAGGATTATATAAGATTATACAGATAAAGATCTTATTTAGATAGTATTAAAATCAGTGATGCTTAGCTAGAGTTTGTTTTTAATGCTTTTACCCAAAGAATTGAGAAACATGGAGATTTTTGGCATCCTAGGGTACCAGTGGGGAAATATATTTTGTGGGGAGTGTGGTACTGTCCAGCCACCTCTCACATTCTGTCATGGAGGAAGGTGTCTACCCTGCCAAGGGGTAGGCCGCATGCTACCCAGTGTTGTCATTGCTAAAAATCTAATGGAAATAATAGCTACCATTTAGCTACCATCTCTACAGACCTGCTGTTTTCTCCTATTGTTTTTGATCCTGCAATAAGATACGTTTTGCTGTTTTCTTTTTACCAGGGGCCATAGTGAGGTTTAGAGAGGTTAAGTAACTTGCCCAAGGTAACACAGGTGATGAAAGGCAGAGCTGGCTCTTGAACCCAGATGTGTGTGATTCTAAAGAACAAGATCACCCTATGGGGTCATTGAATTATTCTTTATTCTAACAGTTTACAGATGTGGTTCCTTTCTCCTGATACTGTATCAAGACTTAGGACCTTTTAAATAATGCAGTGTCCTTCCTTAGGTGAAAATGCTGTGGTTCGCCAACTGTTCTACGTACATTTTAAGACACAGTTTCAGCTGGTGTGGATGAGGAACTAAACTTACTTGTGTGTGTGTGTTGGCTGTTTGAATGTAGGTTGAACAAGAGCATTTAACGATTTGGAAATTAAATTGATGTCAAGTCATTGTGTCTTATTCTCCTCTGCCTTGATCAAATAAAGCTCAGTAAGTCAGACATTTAAAATGTGAAATAGGCAGATGGACTTTGACGAAGGAGCTGAGGACATAGGCCACATCTGGCTTCTTGCCTGTTCTTCTGTGGCCCTCAAGAGCTAAGAGTGGTTTCACATTTTTAAGTGATTTGAAAAAACGTATGGAAATATGTTTTTTTCTTGTTATCTGTGTATCTGATAATATCTTTGATTTTGCTTCTTGGGCCATAAAACCTAACATGTTCAATATCTGTTCTCTTATAGTGAAAGTTTACTGACACCTGCCACAGGCCTTTCCCTCCCTAAGGTAAAGAAGGACGGGCTCGGCATCGTTTATTTCTGGAGCGTCTGCTCACCTTTCCCCTTCCGTTCAATGCAACTGACATTCCGAGCAGGGCTTTGGGCAGACACTATGCTGCATGCAGAGGGGAAATGGAATAGATAAGGCCAGTTGCTCACTGAGCCCTTGGACTCTGTGGCATTGCTGTTACAGAAGAAGAGGTTTTTTTTTTTGTTTTTTTTTCCTGGGAGCAAAGAAAAATATTCCAGGGGAAACCATCATGCAGTGAGCAGAGCGGACCCATTTGTGAATACCTGACTTCCAATCACAGGCCCACCGCGAGCCTGCACCTGGGCTGGGCTCCCTTGCTGCACAAATAGCAGGAAGAATGTTTCGGTTTTGTTGAGAAAAGAAAGACTTCCTCTTTCTACAGTGCAGAGAAATTAATGGTGGAAAGTCCAAGAAAAGCCCTCCTTTCTACATCAAGAATGAAAGGGAGTCTGTTTGAACAGGTTTCAAGCAAGAATCAGAGCTCACTGGGCACTCGGCTCCACAGGTGGGCTTTTCGGCTTCCTGTTGTATTAAAGCTTCCCAGCTAACCCTTCCTGGCAGCCTGTCTTCTTCTAAAGGCCCAGATGTTTGACTTTGGAGGTTGTGATGAGAGCTCAAAGAAACTGTGCCTAGAGCATGCATTCCTTCAGATCTGTGCTTCCTCATGTCCCTTCGCCACCCGGCAGAGACCTGTGCTTTGTGGCGTTGGTATAAACACTCACCCTGCGGGCTGTCTGCTCCCCTGTCCTTATTAGAGATATTACGCTGGATTTCTTCTATCAAGTTTGGGAAGGCCCTTGCCCTGCACTTCCTAGCTGGCCAAAAGGTTCTAAGTTCTCTTCCCACAGGGCCCGGCTCCTGTCTCTGGGTCTCCAGTGAATCCATCCTCCTTCTCCCTTCCTGCCCCATTGTCCCTCTGGGTGTCCCTCCTCTGCCACTGCAGTGGACTCCTGCCTGGCATATAGCCTCACCCAGTAAACATTCCAGGCAATACGGGGAGATGGGGGTGGTGGTGTTTCTTTTGTTTTCCTTTACTCAACAGGTATGGAATTTACATGAAAGCAGATTTGCTCTCAGGATTGCACTCTTAACACATCTGAGAGTAAACAGCTGCAAGTTGGGTGTCCCAGGCTGCTCCAACCTGAGGGTACAAAAACAAAGTCATAGTTACAGCAAGGATAATATTATTTTCTGGCTCTGACTGGCTCTGACACTGCCCCTCCCCCCTCCCGGAGAGTTCCCTCCTACTCTCTAGGAAGCTCTGGCAGTGGCTCTTGCCTGGCTAGAAGTTCAGTCCTATTGCCACGCTGGCTGTGCCAACTACCTGCCTTTATCCTGGTCTCCTCTTCTGCATCAGCCTCTAGATGCATGAGATGATGTCCCCAGCCTCGGCCTCTGAAGCCAAGGTGCCACAACACTGAGACCATTGTTGAACCAGCCCCAAATCTCTCAGCAGGGCCATAGCTGGGGTGGAAGCCTTGCCATGCTCCTCAGTAGAGCAGAGAGGCGTTCTCTTCTCCACACTTGGGTCACTCACCATTGCTTCAGTCTCAATGTAGAGCAGCCTTGTGTCGTAGCTCTGCAAGACTTGTTACAAAAACGGCTGTTTGTCTCTTGCAGCCCCTCTCTCTAAGGCTCAAGTGCCGGGCCCTGGGGAGCCCCTGGGTAACCTCAGAATCTCTTCTGACCTGGGGAGGGTGGGGGATCTATGTGGATCCAACTTGTGTGCCTGGCTCCTGGCTCTCTGCTGTAGATGCCAAATTCTTTATCAGGGGTTTCTCTGATTCTTATGCAACAGACTCATGGCTACTCTATCCCAAAGTCATCTTCCAGGCATAACCAAAACTGTAAGAAATGAAGAGCTTAGGCTCAACCTAGGGCTCCTCCTGCACACACAGCTCTGCCTTTTTACTTGTTGTGCGAAACACATTTCCAGGTCCTAGGTAAGTTCTTAAGGATTTACAGAGGGCATTTGCAAATAGTAGCTCATTTAAATTTTACACATATTCTCTTAATCTGGTATCATTTTGATGTCCATTTTAGAGATGAGAAAATAAAGGCCTAGAGAAATTAGGTAATTCTCCCAACATTACGGAGCAGAGCTGAGATTTGAATGCTTCTTTTTAAAATTTGAAAACCCAAGCCTTTGGGTCACATACAGCTAATGGGTTAGGAAAAGCAAATATTAATACAACTTGGGTATGTTTATATCCCTTATTAGGTAATGGTATACTAAATTTTAATTTTTCTTTTATCTGTTGCTCACTCTCTAACCTATAAGCAGGGGCTGAGTCTCAGTAATTTTTAAATCCTTAGAGATAGACAGAATGCCTAGTAAATAGTAGGTGCTCAGTAAACACTGGCTAACTAAAGTGTTACTAAGGGCCCTTTGTGAACCAGATGCATTCTGAGAAACCAATCCAGGAATGAGATTTTGGAGTTCAGGTAGAAGCTGTCAGAGGAAAGGCATAAGGCAGCCCAGGGGGAGAGGTGAGGAACAGGCTAGAGGGCTGGGCTACCCCATGGTGAGCTTTGATATTCAATAATCCAGGCTTTGATTTCCGTGCATGGGGCTCAATTGCTGCCTTTGTGTACAGATTGATCAGGGAAAGGGGAGGTTTTTCCAAGTGGGTTTTCTAATGAAATGTGTACAGTGGGGACAGAAGTTAAGTCTGTAGTTCCGGCTCGTTTTCTTGGACAAATTTCAGAGGAGATTCATGCAGGAGTCAGAGGTCATTAAAGCAGAAACATGCCAGTGATTACTAATGCCAGTCTGCGGAAGCTGGAAGGATATGTGCTGGCAAGCACTGGGGCCCACGGCTGGGGATTTTCTTCCTTTGATTTCCTTCCAGAGCTTGTCACGGTAGTCTGTGGGCATGAGCTTAGGGACAGCAGGCCTGCTGGGTGGGGCAAGGAGAAAAATGCACTCATTTTCCTGCTAGAAAAGCGTTTTTGACTTTTGGAAATGTGGCAGAACTGTCAAAAGGACATGACAAACCTAGCTACATAAGTTGAAAAAAATCAAGCCATTGCTTCTACTGTTTCGTGACAACATAAAGTTGTAAACTGTCTTCAAGACACACAATTAAAAGAAAGGACAATTATGAGCACCTGTTTACAGAGACATGTGCCACATATTCAGGTAACCTGGGTCACCTGCTCCCTACTGCGCCCCTCTCTACCCCCCTACCCATTGTCTTTGACATGCTATGTCAATAACTGCAAGGATTTAAAGTGATAGGTTGTGTAAAATGACATAAAATGGAGTCTAGTCAGAGCTTTAGCTCTTCAAATTTGAGCACTATTTGGTTAATTTATCATTGTGCATAACTAAGGAAAATCTGGTTGGAGAGCTTGATTTATTTAGTTTTGCTTACTACTCTGATGAACTGTAAAAGATAATGGCAAAAACACTTCAAGGAGATGTGTTATTAATTAGCCAAGTGACTTTGAACAATAAATGTATCATACTGAATATTTGTTTCTTCCTTTTGAAAATGAGAGTGCCTAGGAATGTCTTAGTCAGTTCAGGCTGCTATAATAAAATATCAGAGTGGATGGCTTAAACAACAAACGTTTATTACTCACAGTTCTAGAGGCTGGGATGTCCAAGATCAAGGTGCTCGCTGACTGGGTTCCTGGTGAGGGCCCTCCTCCTGGCTTGCAGACAGTGTATCCTTACATGGCAGAGAGAAAAAGAGCTCTCTCATGTTCTTTCTTCTAAGGATACCAATACCATCATGGAGGATTCACCCTCATGACCTAATCTAAACCTAGTTACCTCTCAAAGACCTCACCTTCTAATGCCATCACATTGGGGGTTAGAGCTTCCTCACTGGAATTTTAGGAAGACACAATTCAATCCAGAGCGGGGAAACACATAAGGGTGGGAAGGTGAAACGTGGATGAACATGGACTTTTTCAACGTTATGCTCATCTCTACAATAGAGAGACTTTATTAATTTATATCCAGAAACCCAGATTATGAGCCTGCTCATGAATTGGCTCTATGAAAGATAATGATGATCCAAAGGGGTATTTATGGCTTCAGAAAAAGAACATGACAAGCTTCAGTCTCTATAGTTTTAAATTGTGGGCATATTTTTTTTCCCCACAAAGCAAGTGTGTGAGGGATATATCTGCCTCTTAGATTGAATTGTGATAAAATGCAGTCATACGCGTGGCCACTTCCAAGAATGGGAGCGGTTAAGTCTTCAGAACATTCCAAGGTGGAGGTACTGTCATCAGAGTAGAGTGCACAGAAATTGGCACTGTCATATACCCCTGGGGCCAGTGAAAATTGGTACAATCCTTGTGGAAAGCAATTTGACATCATGTATAAAGATTCATCAAAGTACTCATACTCTCTGACTCACTCTCACTTCTGGGAGTTTATCCCAAGAAAATAATCTGAAAGAAAGAGAAAGTTACTTGTGAAGGTGTCATGGGAGCATTGTTTTCTAATGGTGAAAAATTGGAACTATATAAAGCAGAAGTTGGCAAAATTTTTCTGTAAAGGGCTAGATGGCAAATATCTTAGGCTTTGTGAGGTATGCAGCATCTATCTGTGTCTAATACGCAACTTTGTTGTTGTTTTGTGCAAGAAGCCATAGATAATATGGAAGTGAGTGGGCATGGCTATGTTTCAATAAAATTCTATTTATAAAAACATAAACTAGAATTTCATATAATTTTTACATCATGCCATGAAATATTCTTCTTCTTTTAATTTTCTTTTCAGCCATTTAAAAATGTAAAAACTGTTTTTAGCTTGCAAGTCATATAAAAAGCCGATGATGGGCCAGATATGGTTCATGGACTGTAGTTTGCTGACCTTTGGTATAAACATGGGAATATAGTTCATTAAATTGTCATAAAACCATGTAATAGAATGTTATATAGCTAGTACAGTGATGATTAAGACAACCATATAATGACAAGAATTATGCTTATAATATGTAAAAAAATGCAGGGCATGAAATGCTGAATACATCCTAGAATATTATAAATGAAAGCAGTTGTGGTTAGGATAAAAATAATTTAAGCAAGTTTTCATTGTATCACGTTTTTTATAAGATTTCTTTTTGTCTTTCTTTTCTCCTTTTGGAACTCTGATTAAATGTTTGTTGGATGTTCTTATTCTCTTCTCCCTGTTTCCTAGCTCCAGGCTCATTTTCCCCAACTCTTTCTCTCCCTGTTCTGCATTCTAGGTAATTTCCTTATGCATGTGTTTTCAGTTCAGTAATCTATCCGTTGCATTTTTCAAAAAGTTGAGGTGATGTTCACATAACATAAAATTAACCATTTTAAGGTGAACAAGTCAGTGGTATTTAATGCATTCTCAATGTTGTACAACCATCACCTTTATCTAGTTCTAAAATATTTTTATCACCCCCAAAGGAGATCCTATGTCCATTAAGCAGTCACTCCCCATTTCCCCCTCCCCCATCCCCTGGCAACCACTTATCTGCATTGTTTCTTTATGGATTTACCTGTTCCAGGAATTTCATATTAATGGAATCTTAAAATATGTAACCGTTTGTGTCTGGCTTCTTTTACTTAGCATAATGTTTTTGAGGTTCATCTGTATTGTAGCATGTGTCAGTTCTTCATTCCTTCTTATGGCTGTATAATATTCCATTGTGTGTGTGTGTGTGTGTGTGTGTGTGTGTGGGGTGGTTTACCCATTCATCGATTGATAGCCTATCCATTGAATTTATTTTGTTTTGCTTAAAACAACAACTATTTATTATCTAACACAGTTTCTGAGGCTGAAATACCCATGAGTACTCTTAGCTGGGTGGTTCTGGCTCAGAGTCTCTCATGAGGTTACAACGAAGTTTTGGACTGGGGCTAAAGTCATGAAGGGGCTAGAGAATCTCTTTCTAAGTTCAGTCACGTGGCTGTTGGCAGAAAGCTTCAGTTCCTTGCCACTGGGCCACTCCATGGAGATAGAAACTGATCAAGATGGAAGCTGCGGTCATTTTATAACCTAATCTGGGAGCGATGTTCTATCACTTCTGCCATATGCTTTCATTAGAAGTGACTCACTAAGTCCAGCCTATACTGAAGGGGAGGTGAATTAAACTTGAAGGGAGAAATATCAAAAAATTTGTGGACATGTTTTAAAACCACAACAGATATAGAAGAAAAAGTAGATGGGAACAAATTAATCACAGGCAAAGGGTGTAGCAAAAACAAAGAAATAGAGATACTAGATTACACCATGTAATCTATGAGTAGGGAACTGTTATTCGCATTTTAAAGAAAAGGAAACTGAAGCTTATTGAGGTAAAGTATTAATAACTTTCCAAATAGAAATAAGTAGATGATGTATCCATGTCCTGAAGCTATATTTCTGATTACAGAATCCATGATCTTACCATTGTCTGTATTAGTCAGGGTTCTCCAGAGAAACGAAACCAACAGGATGTGTATCTATAAATAGATTTATTTTAAGGAATTGGCTCATGTGTTTGTGAAGGCTTGGTAAGTCCCAAATCTGCTGACAAGCTGGAGGCCCGAGGAAGAATTGCAGTTCAAGTCCAAGGCTGTCTGCTGGCACAATTCCTGCTTGCTCAGAAGAGGTCAGTCTTTGTGCTATTAAGGCCTTCAGCTGGTTGGATGAGGCCCACCCGCTTTATGGAGGGTCATCTGCTTTACTCAAAGTCCATCAATTTAAATGTTAATCTCATCCAAAAACATCTCCATAGAAACATCCAGAATAATGTTTGACCAACTATCTGGGCACCATGGCCCAGCCATAAAATGAATCATCCCACTATCCTATACAAGAGTGGCAATTTGGGGTTCAGATTGCAAAGATCTCAGTTGAGATGACTGGGGTGACTCAGCATCTTCTGTCCTTCATCAGGCTAACCCAAGCGCGTTCTCTCGGTGATGCCAGAGCTCAAAAGGGAGCTAAGCCCAATCACTCAAGTGCTGTTTAACGTCTCTGCTTATGCCACGTTAATATATTTTTGGTCAAAGCTAGTCACAGGCCACTCCAGATTCAAGGAGTGGGAAAATAAACTGTGCCCTGTTAGTGGGAGGAATTGCAAAGTCATATGGCAAAGGGCGTGGCTTTAAGGAGGGCGAAGAACTGGGGCCTTTGATACCATCGATTTACTGTAGAACATCTGCTTTAGAGCCATTGAAGTGATTGTCAACAATGTAGATGCCTCAATCTACTAATGTTTGCGTGAGCAAAACATGCAGATGCTGTATCAGAATGAGAGGGGTCTTGCTGGGCACCTGCATTTTTTACAGGCTTGTTGAGTGATTCTTATAAACAGCTGTGTGAGAATCACTGCTGCAGGCTTTTCAACCGATAGGAGACATGATTGGATTTGCTTTTAGAAAAGTCATTCTATGAATGTAAAGTGTTCTCACCACATAAGTGAGGTAGGGCATATCTTAACTAGCTAGATTTAGTCATTCCACAATGTATATATATTTCAATACATGATATCGTATTGTAAGATACTGGGCTGTTAGGCTAATGGTTGTTTTCTAGCTTCTGTCCGTTGCTTGCTTGCTGATCATAGCTGGCCGTAGGGCATTATAGGTTGAAATAAGATGCAGAGGAAAAGCGCTGAGTCCGGAGCCTATCAGCTAGGACCCAGAAGAGGTTAGAACCAATCAGGGGCAGGGTGAAATAAAATGCTGGGGGAAAATGGCGGATAGGGGGGCTCACCAATCACTGTAAAGGGCAAATGCTTGATCAGCGCACAGAACCAATCAGCAGGAGCGTGATTAGCGTGAGAACAGTTCGTGTGCGCGGAGTATAAGAAACTTCCTCCCACATGGCAGGGGATCCCTGCCCGCACAAGAGACCACTGTGCTGGTTCTCTTGGGCTTGGACCCTAGCTAGCTAGATAATAAAACTCCTTTTGGTGATTACAGCCTTGGTGACTCTGTCTCTCTGTCCCGTGGAACTGTGGATTCCAGCTCCAACAGTATGTGATAAATACATACAATTTTATCTGTTAATTAAAAGTCACTCTAGCTCCATTGTCAATAATACATTGGGTGAAGCCGGGGTGGCAAGACTGAGGGCAAGGAGGCCACGACCGCGGCTCAGGCAGGCCTGGGTGTGTATTCTGGTTTAGCTATGTGCAAGCTCTGTGGCCTCCGTAAGTTGCATAAACTCTCTGAGGCTCAGGTTCCTCATCTCTACAATGGGAATAACAATAATCACCCTAACCAACTTGGCATACAGGGCTGTTCCCAAGTCAGGGATGAGATGATGAGTGTAGGGTAACAGGAAACAAACTTACATGGTAACCACTGCCTGGTGAGGCAGCTCCAGGCTCTCAAACTGCGGATGAAACACCTGGAATAAGGGGTGCTTAACCTAAGCCATTCCATAGTAGCTTATAATTAAAATATATCTTTGACTCTTTCTTAAAAAAAATAAGAGAATAGGGGGCAGCTCCTTTTAGGGTAATCTTTGAGTCCCCTGCTGAACAGCTAATCAAACCCAAGACATCTACTCCAGTGTCTTCTCTAATTCCTGAGGCTGTAGGTGGGGTCTGAGCAGGTAGAAGATGGGCTGGAGAGAGCTACTTGACCCAGGCCTTGCATGTATGTGACTTATAAAAGGCCATGAATTTAGACTTTTGATAGTCCTTCCAAATGAGGTTGTACAGGTAGCTATATTAGAGGGATCAAAAGAAGAAGGTATCGCTTGTGTGACTTTAAATATACTGCTTTGTTTTGGCAAATTCTTCATTTAAAAAATATCCTGGGATCTTAAAAATACAATGACATCTGGAGCCTCCGTTGATTTCTAACAGGGCCTGGCTTGGGATGTGTTTGCCTTGGGACCTCCCAGATGCCAGTCATCTAGCTTAAGCACAGGTGGCTAGCAGGGCCTGGTCACCTGAAAGCAAATCTGTGCCTAATCCCAAGCTAAGAATGTTTGAATGAAATTGCCCACCAAGTTTTCTTGGCTAGGCCTTGAACTAAAGCACAAATTACTCAGGAGGGCCAGAGAGAAGGCCTAGCTCCTTAGGGTCACAGGCTTATGTTGGGAGGGGGTTTATGGCAGTAACCAGCCAGGCACTGCTCACCAGAGAGGTGGTGGTGGTAGAGGAGGGAAAGGGTCTCCAGGCTGCTGCTCTGCCATCTGTTAGGAACAGTGCACTTCTTATGACCCAAGCCCTGGAAGTGTTGCAAAAAGGCTGATTAATTATTTCCCTGGGGTCTCCCCAGCAGAGGATAGAAACTGATGCTTGGTGGGCGTGAAAGAGAGGCCAAACCTTTCAACTAGTAGGGAATTTTTCTCCCGGTCTAACTGCAGCCACATGTGAAGGTATTGAAAACATATGTGCCTCTGATAAAAGATCACATTTAAAGAAAAGACCAAAAAGGAACCAGCGCCACAGCATCCTGTTTCTCATCAGACAGCAAGCCCTGCATTTTCCACCGCTTTGTGTTACTGGAGGATGTTCAGAAGCATTTGAACAGGGCTGGCCTCAGTTTCCATTAACAATTTTGACATGTTTCTATTACCTGCCTCCCCTTCCTTGTGAAATGAGTCATTTTTCACCATGGTCCCCAAGCCCAGTGACCTCTAAAGCCCACTGAATCAGAATCCACTGGAGTGGCCACCAAAAACTGGACTTCTTAATAAGCTTCTCTGGTTGATTTTTAGGCAGCTGGCCTTGAACCTCTTGGTAAATTGAGAGACAGACAGCTACAGGTTTAGTGAATGTGCATAAATAAGGACTATGCTAAGTTTCTGGTAGGAGGGTCGGGGGGGGGGAGAGAGAGAGAGAGAGAGGGAGAGAAAGAGAGAGAGGGAGAATCACATGAGTGTTGTATCTGTTTGTAAGGAAAGGGATGAGGAAGTGAACGGAAGATGGCAGTAAACACACTGGGTACAGTAAACCTTTGAAATAATAAACTACCACTAGTAGATACCAATCTCTGCTAATGAGATCATCATTCATTTAGTCTCCCGGGCTAGAAACCTTAGAGATACCTGCACTACTCCTTTACTTCTCTTTTCTCTTTCGATTCCAAATGATCAACAAATCTTGTTCATGGATCATGTTAGTCACAGCTGACTGCTAAGCCAACAGTCCGTCCTTCCTCCTCCCTTGTTAACAGACCAGTAGTTTAGCTTGGAAATTAGGAAGCAATGTACTCAGCTGGCCTACCTACCACAGGAGCTTCTCCAGTGGTCTTTTAGCTAACAGACTCTTTCATTCGTCTTCTACCATGCCTTGGAAAATTTTAATGAATTGACTTCTTTGCTTACAAAAATCAATCTATTTTCATTTTTATTATAAACAGGATAAAACACAAACTATTTAGGATATTTTACAAGGCTCTTCTCAGTTTGGCCCTAAATTTCTCCTCCCAAATCATCTGTGTGGCAAATTAAAGATGGCAGCAAATTCTTTGATTCCTCATAGAGAGGTGGGGTCTGTGTGTCCTCTGCTTGTTCCTGGGTGAGTTTTCTGACTGTTTTTACCGATATAATATGGTGGCACTTTGCCAGTTTTTGGACCAGGCCTTAAGAAACTGTCAGCTTCTACTTCCTGTCTTTTAGAACTTTTATTTTTCAGGGAGCTCTGAGGCACCATGTAAAGTTCTAGCTACCCTGAAAGGACTGGCATAGGTGCTCTGTTGATATTTTCATCTGTGCCCAGCTCTTTTATCCACCTTTGCCAAACACCAAACATGTGAGTGTAGCCATTTGGACTCTACAGGCTAGACCATCCACCAGCTGAAAATCAGTGAGTGACCTCAATTGAACCCATTTGGAGCATAAGAATCTCCTAGCTAAGCCCTGTTTAAATTCTTGATCCACAACCATAGTAAAATAATTTTTGTTTTAAGCCTCTAAGTTTTAGGGTAATTTGTTACATAGCAAATTAATTAGAACAATCTCCTATCAGTCTGTCCAAGCAATCCATGCCCCAGTTATATGGAACCATCATCAGTTTCCTGATAATATTAAGCCCTCAGGTCTTCTCTGCCAGGAAGATCCTGCTTACCTTTCTCCCTTGGAAAACTCCTGCTCATCCTTTAGATATAGTTAACATGTTAACTACTGTTCAAAGTATTTATTAAGCAAATAAATGAATTAAAGAAATACTTCCTAGACCATCCTACATTACCATGGATTCTTGGCAAGTACCTCTTTAAAACCAATATAGCATTGAGATTGTTTAAGTATTAATATTTTTAAATAGTTTGTTTAGTACAATTTGAATGTTTGTCCTTTCCAAAACTCATGTTGAAAGTTAATCCCCAATGTGGCAGTATTGAAAAGTAGGGCCTCTAAGAAGTGATTGGGTTATGAGGGCTCTGTCCTCATGAATGGATTAATCCACCCATGAGTTAATGAATTAGTGGACTAATAGGTTAATAGATTAGTGGGTTATCAGAGGAGGAGGGCTGGTGGCTTTATAAGAAGAGGAAGAGAGATCTGAGCTAGTGTGCTCAGCCCTCTCACCATGTGATACCATGTGCCACCTTGAGACTCTGCAGAGTCCCCATCATCTAGAAGGCTCTCACTAGAGGTGCCTCCTTGATCTTGGACTTCCTGGCCTCTAGAACTATAAGAAATAAATTTTGTTTCTTTATAAATTTCCCAGTTTCAGGTATTCTGTTATAAGCAACAGAAAATGGAATATGACACTCATAATTCCTAGAAGGTAGGAGTTGTGTTTTGCTCATCTAGACATACCAGGGCTGAGCATAGTATCTGGTCCATGGTAGGTACCCAATAGATGTTTGTTGAATGAAGGGAGGACTCAATAAACAAGTAACATGAAAAACATTTTGGTCTCTACATTTTTTGAAAGTTCAATCATGCCTTACTGGCTCTTCCAATTAGAGTCATAAATGAAACAGAACAATAAAGTATTGACTCTTTTTATCTTTTTTGAAACCATGAGTCTTGACAGCCTTGAGAGTTAGATTGGCCCAGATGTTGAAAAATAACTACCTAGAAGATGGAGGTGTTCCTACATCTGATAGATTGAATGTGATATATTAAAATTTTCTGAGGTCTAAAGAGGCAAACAAAAATAATAAAAAGAGCTTTGACTTGGGAAGAAGGATCGTTGCCTGAGTGGTACCAATTCTTTCACTGGGGGACTTGGCCAAGTGGCTTTATCTCTTTGGGCCTCAGTTTCCTTTTGTGAAAAAGGGTATTGGGCCAGATGACATGTCATTTATCTACCAGCCAGACATTCTATACTCCTGGCAGTAATCTGGACTGTTTTATTTGTTTTTCTAGGTGGGATAGATGAATCCCGATTCTCTACCATCTCATCCCTTTTCTGACTTCTGATCCCTTTGTGTCTTGATAGTGGTGGTGGAAAATCATTTGTTTTAGAGAATCTTCCTGGGGCAGAAGGCTCTATGTGGATGTAGATCAGTCCTGTGGACCTGTTTATGGGCAGATTTCCCTACAAGTTGATTTGAGGCATTTCTTTTTTTCCTTTAATTTATATGATTTTCTTTATCAATTCTATCTCAAAGCTGGAAAAACAAAACAAAACAAAACAAAAACAATGAACCACAGGTCCTACTCCTGACAGAGAACATTAATGTTGGCTTATCTGTTAAAGCCATTTGCCTTTCTTTGCCAAACTTTACATCAATCATGTTAATTATATATTTTTAAAAAACTTTTCTTATGAAAAGTTTCACACATATTCAAAAGTAGAGAGAATAATATAATGAACTCACATGCACCCATTACCAGCTTTAGCAAGTACCAATTTGAGGGTAATCTTGCTTCATTTATAACCCCACCTATAACTAACATCCCCTCTCCAACCCTAAACTGGATCATTTTTGAGCAAATGCCAAGCATTTTATTTCACTGTAAACATTTCAGAACATACTGATTTTAGGCATTTCTATAAAGGTCTTCCTTTGATGTCGTCATCACCTCCCAGTGAGAACCTTCCACACTGGCGTGCCAAGGATTTGAAATGCTAGTTTAAGTTATTCTCTTAAGGCATTGAAGGTCTTCAGTTCAAATGCAAACATCATTAAATCATTAGCAGCTATTAAAACCTTATTTGAATGAGCTCATCATATCAGCTCCCTCACACTGATTTCTCTAGAGCTTTTATACCTGTGATCACATCTAAAATCTACACAATAATTCATTTTACATATGTGGAAACTGTCTAGTAGGGGACAAATCCAGGTATCCAGCCTACTTTTGTGAATCCCAATCCTATTATACTCTTTCCAAAGTACCACACTGCTTTTACTGGCAGGATCCTAAGGGAATGGCCAGGATAAGTAAGTTTTAATGGAAGGGAGAAAAGAAATGGAAAACAAACAAAACACAATTCCAGAGCTCAGGGAATTACTTAGAATATAGCAAGAGGGATCAGCATGAAGACACTATCTGATTAGGAAGGAATCATAAAGGAACCTTATGGAAGATTAATTGAAGGGATCTCGAAGGTCCATTTTGCTAGTGTGAGATCATGGACACAGCCCTAGACTTTGAATAAGAACATCTGGACTTGGTCTGACAGTGTGACCTTAAGGAAATCCCTTTACTTCTCTGAGTCAAGTTTCCTCAAGTGTACAGGGGGATCCTAACACCCACCTTGTAATGTTATGGGGAAGATGAGAAAAATGGTATGCAAGTACTCATAAATTGGTACCTTCTATTACTAATAATACACTGGTAGAATTCCTGATAGTCAAAACTATTAGGCTGACCCACAGTCTGGATTAGTCAATATGATATATATATTTTTTTTTCCTAAAGGATGATTAATTTGTAGGAACATGATTACACTTGGATTTAGGTCTCATCCTTGCAGATGTATATTCTTGGCACCCAGTAATGCCTTCTACTTTATTTCATAATATATAGATAATGAGGACTGTTATTTATTGAAAGCTCAATATTAAAAATCATTGCTGTCAATGATAAGCTGAGAAGAACAGGCGTCTCATTTCTCCAGGCAGAAATTTAGACTGAAGATTTATCTTTACCTTTTTTAGTACCTTGGTTGTACCACTGTCTCTTTCCCTTTGTCTTTGAACTTGCTTTTCTCTCTCCTTGGCACACTCTTCCATACCCGCTCTGCTAGGCTTCCTCTGCTCATCTTTCAAGTCTCAGTGTAAATGCCACTTCTTCTGGGACAACTTCACTGACACCTTGGACTGGGTAGGACTATCTCTACTCTTTCCATGAAATTATCTTAATATGATGCTCATCACACCTCATGCTAATTACTCTTTGTGTTGGTTTGACTTTGGCCAGGTTGGTTACTATGTGTCTTGGAGATGCCCTATTTGCTGTGAATCTTCCTGGTGTTCAATGTTCATCTTGCATCTGTATGTCTGAATTTCTGGTCATACCAGGGAAGTTCCCCTCAATAATATCCTTAAATGGTTTTTCCATGCTTTTAGCTCTTTTTCTTCTCCCTCAGGGATACCTATAATTTGAATGTTAGTTCACTTCACATAGTCCCATATCTTTCTCAGTGATTGCTCAGACTTTTTAATATACTCTTCTCTGCCTCTTTGAATGACTGGGTTATTTCGAGAGCCTTGTCTTCAAGCTCCGAGATTCCTTCTTCTCCTTGGTTTAATCTTTCGCTAAAGCTTTCTGCTGTTTTAAAATTCCCTAAATGACTCTTTCATTTCTTTAAGTTCTATTATATCCTTTCTTATATTGTCTAGCTCTTGAGTGACTTTTTTATCTTTTTCATTGATTTCATGAAAAATTTTTTGGCTTCTTTTTGTTGGTTTTCAACTTCTCTTTAGTTCGATTCATCTTATTTGCCATATATATCCTGAATTCCATTTCTGTCATTTTGGAAGTTTCCTTGTGGGTGGAGTCCACTACTGTGGCTCCATTGTGATCCTTTGGGGCTGTCAAACTATTTTGTTTTTTTCATGTTGCCAGGGTTCTTTTGCTGGTTTCTTCTCATCTGGCTCCTCTTCTTTCAGCTCTGGACTAATAGGATTTCAGGGCACCTGCTCTCCTTTGCTGAGGATTCTCTTGAACCAAGTCCAGGAGTGATGCTTGCTCAGAGTTGGGGGTCCTGAGTGAAGTGTTGGACTTTGGGCAGGTTTTGTTGGCCCAGCAGTAATGGTGGGGGACTTAATGGTGAGTTCTTGGGATCCAGGCACAACTCTGGATTCTTAGGGGTGGAGTCGCAGGCCTGGTGGGGGCCCTGGAGCAGAGGCAAAGCCTTGGATTTGGGCACAGCAAGAGCTTCAGAGCTGGCTTTGTTGATTTCAGGGGCAGAGCCACCCATATGGGTGGCTGTTTTACCAGTGTGGGGACTGCTGATGCCCAGATGCTTAGGCAGGTGTTTGTCTCAGTGGCCCAGGGTCCACATAGGTGAGCCAGAGCTGCTGGTTAGTCAAGGTTCTTCCCCTACACCTAGGACCCACTGAGACAGTCACTGAGGCTTCCTAAGTGGTGCCTGTGGCATCTGGGGCTCTTCCTCTGTTCAGCTCTCATGCTGGGGAGGAGCCATGCTCAGCACCAATCACTGAGAATGACATGGGGCAGCATCTGTTCTCTCTCCTGCCTGGCCGGGAGATGCCAAGGTTACTGCTGGAAGGCTGGGTCCTGAGCAGACCTGGCTTTGTGTGCCAGAGTGATAGGATGGCATCAGTTGCAGAAACCTGGGATTGGCAGCCACCAGATCTCTGCTGCACCTGCTCTCTGGTGTAATGTCTCTGCACTGACTCTGAGAAGTTCTCCAATCAGCCCAGAGGTCTGCAGTGGAGGAGGGATACCCCTCACAGATCAAGCTGCATGTAATTTTTTTTCTCTCCTAAAAAGCAGTGTCTCCTTGAGTTGCTTCTATCCTCCTGTCTTTACCTCTTCCCAGCAATGTGAATTGTATTGGGACCCCCATCCAGAATGGTGGGTGATATGTATAAGAATCAGCCATGCCTTGTTTTATTGTGTTGGTAGATGTTGTAATGAGCTATAGAGTTGTTCTGTCAGTGGTTGATGCTTTCAGGAAAGAGCCAACTGCAGAGATGTTATTTTATTCCTTTAATAAGCTCTAGTCCCTCAGGAGGAGCACTTGAATGTCCCAGGCTTTGGGAGGGGCCCTGTAGCTCCCAGGGGTTGCTTGTTGTCGACCACAGTGGAGGTGGGTGGAGGAGCAAGGCTGGGTGTGGTTAGGTTAGGCCAGCCTGGCAGGCTTTGCAAAGCCTTGGCAGGGCTCAAAGGTTGTTTTCCTGGTTACTGGGGGAGATTTTAGGAGGAGGGTTGAGACCGGTTCCCCAAACCAGATGTCTGATCATTAGGAAGGGGTCATAATTTACTGACTGGCTGTTGGGAGTTAACTCTGCCAGTCTTTTGTTGCCCCTGCCCTCCGGTGTCTGGTTGCAAACAGGCAGTTGGCTGCATTCAGTTGCTATGGCGCCACGGGCTGGGATCTTCTCTGCTGGGGGACCCACCCTAGTCCAATGGTGCAGTTTTGAGCCTTAGCAGGGCTCCAAGGTCATTTTTCTGGCTGCTGGGGAAAGCTGCTGGGAGGAGGGTCAAGGTTGACTTTCCAAACTGGGAAGGCTGCTTGTGAGGAAGGGGCCACAATTCCCTGACAGGCTATCGGGAGTAAGCTCTGCCCCTCTTGTGTCAGCCCTCCAGTGTCTGGTTGCAAACAGGTGCCTGAATGTGCCACGCTCAGTTGCTATGGCACTGTGGGCTGGGATCTTCCCTGTCTGAGGACCCACCCTAGTTGACCAGCACAGCTTCCCTGTAGCGAGGATGGGCACTCCCTCACTGTATTCTCCCAACATTTCTGACCACGTGGGCTCCCTTGCCTCCTGATTTCAGTTCCCAAATCTTTCCCTTGTGTCCCCTAGCAACTCACTTGAGTCCTGGGGGCATGGGATCTGGCCTGCATGTCTGACCCACTGGTGTGCATCTCCAGGAAATGCTGGTGGGCCAGGAGCTCCCAGAACAGGCACCCTGGGTCCACTGCAGGTCCTCAAGGGGTAAGGCATGGGCCCTACTCTTTATGGAAACCTCGCACTGGAGGATGTGCCAACTGGGGAGAGGTGACTACTTGCTAAATTTTTGGCTCAAATTGCTCTCCTGGTTGCAGTGGGTTGGGGAGGAGCAGGGGAGGATAAGAGTCTGAATGGAAGAAAGCTGACTCTCTGTTCTCTCAGGTCACTCTCTTTGGATGTGAACTCCACAAAGAATGTCCAAGCTCTGGGATCAGGCAAGTTCTTCCCACAATTCTGTGGTTGCTGCAGTGCTTGGGCTTGTGGGGTTGGAAAAGCTTCCAAGTAACTTGGTAGCCCACTGATCACCAAAGGTGTGTGGGAAGGAGAAAGGGATCCCCCTTTACCCCTTCACTGGGCTCCGAGCCTCTATGGGTTTGATCCTTACCGATATCTTTTTTCCTTTTTCCTATTCCTTCTCTGCTTTGCAATTTTTCTCCATGAGGTCCTCAGCAGGCTCTGGTACTTCTTCCTCTGACCCACACCTCAGCTGTGTTCTTTCTCCCCTCTCCTTTGCTTGAAACCCTTCCTTCTCTCAGGGATGGTCTGGTAAGCAATGTCTTTAGTCAGCCATCTTGCCCTGCCAATATTTGCAAGATTAAGATATCTGAACTAACGTAGATTAAGTCCATTGTCTTTTTTCACTCTCATACTTCCTCTGTCACATTTCCTTCCCTTGCTTAAGGGGCTGTGGGCATTCTTGGGACTCTGCTAAGGGGAAATTGAATTGGAGTTTTATTTGGTCTGTGTTTAGTGGGATATATTTATGTGGTATGCAGTCACTTCTGTGCATGGTTTTGTTTTCACTGGCTGTCCCGTAGTTGAGATGGCTTTCCAGGAATGCTTCCATTAACCACTGGGCTGACTCACCAGGTGTTCCAACACAAAATTCAGGGGCAGAGGTGGTCTGGCAATTGAACTTGTCCTAGGGTGGCTGGCACAGAAAGCATGTGAGAGAATTTAAATTCAGTCACTACACAAGAAAACTTAAAAGCTCCAAAATCCTACAACTTGTATATGAAATAAACTTAATAGAAGTATACTTAGATTTCACCAAAATCCCCAAATTTGCATACCATTACCAATAATGAGTTGTGAAGCTGAAAGGAACTTTTCTAAACTATCAATAAAAATACAAATTTCATCAGCTATGCTAGAGGAAGACTGGATTAGCTTTCTATTCCCTCTAGAGATAATGTTATAAAATATTTGAAGTGATCAAAGAGGTGATTGAAGCATATGTAGCTAAAAAATATAGAAAAATCTATTATGGATGGATGCATGCCAAGCAATTAATTAATAAAACATAACATGCTTCTTTTGGGGTGGATTTTGTGATGTTTATAGTATTAGCTTTTTAAAATTTATACTTTGTTGTAATTTCTTTTTTTACACTAATTAAATATTTACTTTTGTATCTGATTTTGTATAATTTTGCATTTTTAAATGGATTCTTCAATTTCTATAAGGTTCAAGTCCATAAAACCTGATCTGCTCCTGATGGAGAACTGTTTATTTTTCATGTGTAAAATATTGTAGGGATTAGGAAGCTATGTGGTTGCAGTATAGGAGATGGTTGGTGAATGACGAGAAAGAAGGTTGGGAGACCAGAACCACTCAAAGTAGGTATTAAAAACATAGGTAGAACTCTTCATGTTTTAAAAAAATTGAATTGGAATTCACATAACATAAAATAAATCATTTAAAATGTACAATTTAATGACATTTAGAACATTCACAATGTTGTGCAAACACCACCTCTATCTAGTACCAAAATGTTTTCATCACTCCCAAAGGACGCCTGTACCCATTGAGTAGTCACTCCTTATTCCCACCTCCCTAGACCTTGGTGACCACCAATCTATGTTCTGTCTCTGGATTTACCTAGTATGGATATTTCATATAAATGGAATCCTACAATATGTGACCTTTTATCACTGGCTCATTTCACTTGGCCTAATGTTTTGGCAGGATGTTTTTGAGGTTCATCCCTGTTGTAGCATTATCAATACTTTGTGCCTTTTAAATGATACGCTGGAGCATGGGCAAGCATGAGACTTGTTGTGTGTGTGTGTGTGTAGCTCATTTGGAAACCATTTTCCAGTTCAGCTTAGCTGAAGAAACATTTATTAAGTGCCTATCCCATGCCAGGTACCCAGCTAGGCACTGTTCTATTTTCTTCACAGCTGTAGTTATTGAATGAGAAAGAATGAAACTGAGGGCTCTTGCTCACACTCAGGAGCCTGTGCCAGACTGCACGAACCCCACTACCCAGCTCAGCTTCACAACCCGCTCCAGCTCTGTATGGGATTTTGCTCCAGGAGCTTTGTCATCCCTTTACCAATATTCTGGGAGAAAGTGGAGAAGGCTGGGGGAGGGATGTAAGATTTACATAAGGAGAACCACCAGGGTTGAATTGATGTAGGAAAAGAAGGCAATAAAAGTAAGAATTTCTCAACAGTCTTCAAAAGTCCCTTCTACTCACTGACAGGATATCTCCCTGTTGGAGGGATGGAGAAGCTCAGGTAGGCAGTAACACAGCAAGGCACCAAGCTATTGTCCTCTCCTTTATATTAATCTTTATGATATTTGGAAGTGAGCTTGGGATTTGTTAAGGCAGTGAATGAATATGTTAATGTGTGTATGGGAAGCAATGAGTAGTATTTATTGATGGATTGATATTGTTCTCATTTGCTCTTGGATTTTCCTTTTACTTGCCTTTCCTTGAGCATCACTGGGGAGGCACCTCTGAAGGCTGGTGGCTGATGGGAACCAGAATTCAGTGAGAACTATGACCTTCCAGGTTCAGCTTGCATCTGCCTATGTCAGCTGGGTTTCCCCTCAGCAGGGAAATAACCCACCAACTGAACAGCCAGCACCTGTGTGTTGAGCACTCACTGTGAGTCTTGTGCTTGGCACTAGCACTGCTTCATTTCGTTTAAGTCTCACAACTGAGCATTTTTTCATATGTTTGTTGGCCATTATTCTGTCTTCTTTTGAAAAA
>VBSM01001124.1:61533739-61568496 GCA_008086735.1 Cheirogaleus medius | reverse complement strand
ATGTCCATCCCCCAGATGGTGCACATTGCACTCATTATGTATGCATATACCCATCAGTTCCTCCCCCCTCCTATCTGCCCGACACCCGATAAAAGTTATTCTTATATGTCCACTTAGGTGTTGATCAGTTAATACCAATTTGCTAGTGAATACATGTGGTGCTTATTTTTCCATTCTTGGGATACTTCACTTAGTAGAATGGGTTCCAGCTCTATCCAGGAATATACAAGAGGTACTATATCACCGTTGTTTCTTATAGCTGAATAGTACTCCATGGTATACATATACCACATTTTATTAATCCACTCATGTATTGATGGGCACCTGGGTTGTTTCCACAACTTTGCAATTGTGAACTGAGCTGCTATAAACATTCGAGTGCAGGTGTCTTTTTCATAGGGTGACTTTTGTTCTTTTGGGTAGATGCCCAGTAATGGGATTGCTGGATCAAATGGTAGATCTACTTGTATTGCTTTAAGGTATCTCAATATTGCTTTCCACAGAGGCTGAACTAGTTTGCAGTTCCACCAGCAGTGTAGCAGTGTTCCTATCTCTCTGCATCCACGCCAACATTTATTGTTTTGGGACTTTTTAATAAAGGCCATTCTTGCTGGAGATAAGTGATATCTCATTGCAGTTTTGATTTGCATTTCCCTGATGATTAGAGATGTTGAGCATTTTTTCATATGTTTTTTGGCCATTATTCTAGACAACACAATCTTAAGCAAAAAGAACAAATCTGGAGGCATCACATTACCAGACTTCAAACTATACTACAAGGGTATAGTAACCAAAACACCATGGTAATGGTACAAAAATAGAGATGTAGACCAATGGGACAGAACAGAGAACCCAAACATAAAGCCATCTACCTACAAGGAACTGATCTTTGATAAAGCAGACAACAATATACACTGTGGAAAAGCAGCCCTACTCAATAAATGGTGCTGGGAAAATTGTATAGCCACATGCAAAAGAATGAAACAGGACCCCTACCTCTCACCACTCACAAAAATTAATTTAAGATGGAAAAAAGACTTAAATCTAAGCAATAAGAATTCTAGAGGAAAATGTAGGAAAAACTCTTCTAGATATTGGACTAGGCAAAGAATTTATGACTAAGACCCCAATGGTAATCATGGCAACAACAAAAATTAATAAATGGGATTTGATTAAAAAGTTTCTGAACAGCTAAGGAAACAATCAATAGAACAAATAGACAACCTACAGAATGGAAGAAAATATTCACAAGCTACATATCCAATAAAGGCTAATAACCAGAATTTATAAAAAACTCAAGCAAATCAGCAAGAAAAAACAAACAACCCTATTAAAAATTGGGCAAAAAACATGATCAGAAGCTTCTCAAAAGAAGAAAGACAAATGGCCAATAAACATATGAAAAAATGCTCAAGGTCACTAATCATCAGGGAAATGCAAATTAAAACCACAGTGAGATACCACCTTTCTCTAGTTGGAATGGCTTTTATCAAAAAGTCCAAAAACAATAGATGCTGGCGTGGATGCAGAGAGAAAGGAATGCTTATACACTGTTGGCAGGACTGCAAATTAGTACAACCTCTACGGAAAACAGTATGGAGATTCCTCAAAGAACTAAAAGTAGATCTACCATTTGATCCAGCAATTCCACTATGGGTATTTACCCAAATGAAGTCATTTTATCAAAAAGAATTTTCACTCTAATGTTTATTGTAGCACAATTCACAATTGCAAAGATGGGAAATCAACCCAAGTGCCCATCAGTTCATGAGTGGATTAATAAAATGTGGCATATGTATACCATGGAGTACTACTCAGCCATAAAAAGATGAATTAATACCTTTTGCAACAATCTGGATGGAACTGGAGACCATTCTCCTAAGGGAAGTTTATCAAGCATGTAAAAACAAACCCCAGATATACTTACTATTAAATTGGAACTAACCAGTGAGCACACAAGCGCCCAGAGGAAAGTAAAACTCAGTGGAAAGCAACCAGAGGGGAGGTGGGAGGAGGGGAGGGGAATAAACCAACCTAATTGGTACTATGAACAGCATTTGGGTGATGGGCACACCTATAGCCAGGACTCAAGCATTACAAAAATGATCCATTTAACCTAAAACATTCATATCTCCTTAATATTTTGAAATAATAAACAAGAACCAAAGTAGGATTTTCTGTTCCTTCCTGGTTTCTTCTTAATAAGCCACAGAACTGATAACCTAAGAGTCATCAACTCTGGGAAAGCCCACATTAAGTTGGAGAAATTTGGCTTTTATGTCCTGGGTCTAGTAAGTCTGTGTTCTTTGCCCCTTGCCCGCCCCCAACCTTTGTTCTGACCTATTTTCAGGTTAATCCACCTCTCTTATTAGGGAGCTTCATTTTTAGGGGTATTAGGAAGATGAACGAAATTTCTAGCAAGAGAAGCAAGATAGAAGGTGATGAGGATTTGACAGATGTAGCAACTGAGTTTCCAAAAGACTGAACAAGTTGCCTGAGCTGGGAGGTGGGTGAGCCAAGCTTGAATCATTCTCATTGGCTCCAAACCTCCTGTTATGTTTCTTTTACCAAACTGAGAGCTAAATTCTAAGAAAGACAATGAGAATGGATAGTTAAACAGAGATTAAAGGTCTAAACTGATATAAGACTATTAAAAAATGGTGAAGGCAGAAATAGGATGACATTTAAATTGACTAGTGAAAAATGGTAGAAACTTTTAAACAATAATTTCCCACTTATAAGCCAGACAGATTTATCTGTGAAACTAAGAACCAGGAAATAAACTAATCAATATCAAACATATTTAAAATTTTTGAAAGAAGACAAAAATAGTATTCTCTCTTATAGCAGTGCTTTTTAAATTTCAACTCCTCTTTTGATGAACATAAACATGTTGCACTTCACAACTCTTTATATATTTCCCCTATCTACTTGAAAATCATGGCATCTTCCATAAATTTCCAATAATCAAAACGATATTGTCACATGTTATATTATGTTTTATGGACACACACTTTTTTTTCCTGACTGTAAAATTTCACTATAGTTTTCGGATATGCTTTGTCAAGCTATTCAGTAGAGAATCGCTGCTCTCCCGTAGCTGGGGTGTGTGTTTTTACACAATTCAACCATGGTACAATGTGGATGTTCTGTGCTTGGCTCAACTGTAAATATTTTGAGGGTTGAGATCGTTTGCTCTCAGGAAAATATAATTTACTGTTTCTGGAGTAAAGACGAAATTAATAAATGATATAGCATGCAAACCCATCTTGGCCTTGTACTGCTTAGCAGTGTTTTAGTGAGTTACATTTGAATGAATGAGAAACATATGGATGAAATGTCCCTTGTGGCTACTCCTGGACTCAGAGATGGAAGGGGGACGTGCTTAACCAAATACACCATGTATTCTGAACACCATGTTTGAGAACATATTTGAACCTATTCCCTAAAGCCAAAAGGAGACTGGTCTTTTTCCTCTGTCCCTAAAAGTGCACATTGGCAAGGCTGGTGAAAGCTCCCTTGGTCTGTGTCTTTGGCCAGGGGATGGGGACCTGGGTGAGGAGACTAGAACTAGACATCAGTTGGGTTCTCAAGACATGATAGTAGTGAGTGGCGGGTTAGAATTAGGATTTATTTCTTCCTTTGATTTAGAATTGTACTCAAGTGACTCTTCTGAGAAAGTATATTTCCAATAAACCAGTGGGACAGAGGGACTTTCTCAGAAACAGGGATGATAAGGGAGAATGTGGGAATGTGAATTTTTATCAGGTGGAATAGTTTATCAGTTGGTTCTGCCATAGATTGGGAATATGTGTGCTGGGCCCTCAAAACCCAGTCTTATTGTTTTAGTGATATAATAAGGCCCCAAGACCCCCTTTTCTTCAACTGAGGTAGATATTAGGCTATTTTTCATGAAATTCTCTCTCCTTGACACTTCACAATGAGCTACTCAAGGCAGGTGCTGTTATCTGGCTCTAGTAGATAAAGAAATTGCAGCTCAGAGGGGAAAAACGATCTACCCAGGGTTGCCTAGCTAGGCAACGGAATTGCGGAGCTAGGCTACAGAACTTCTCCTTTGAGACTCCCATCTCAAACAGCCATGCAGGTGGCTCAGCTTAGCACTCAAGGTGGTGGGAGCGAACCAGCAGGAAGCACCCGTTTTCACCTCTGTTCTCCCCTGAGCTCAGGGAGCAGGGCTTTCTCCTTCTTAGCCGGTCACACTGGTCTATTTCCTCTGCCCTCTCTTTCCTGCTTGGTGAGTCATCTAGTAATAACAGTCTCAGTGAATAGGCTAGTGTTTACAACCTGCTTTAGTCCAGCAGGACAGATTTCAGGGTAGAAATTCCATGCAAACAGGTGAACCCTAGATGCCCGGCTTACATCTCAACTCCTTTTGGAATGCCAGTAGTGTTCGGCTGATGTTTCCACTCAGTTCCTACCTGTTTTTTCTCCAGCTGGCCATACACACCTTTATTGACCCAGAAAGATCCTTTTTGTAGGGGTGAAGATGTGACTTTTCCGTTTCAGGTTCCAACAGCTCTGTGCAACCTCACAGCTGGTCACTTGCGTCTCTTACTGGGCTTCTGGCCAGAGCCTGCAGACCTCTTACCCTGAATTAATACATCCCACTGGGCTTGGCCTCTTGGTCTCACCTCTTGGTTTCTATGACATTTATTCTTTTTTGTTTTCAGTGATTCTTGGCCTTCACTTTTGTTCTGGCTTCTCTAGGACCCATTCATGAGCCTCTGTCCTGTTTTTTTCTCCGGTTCTTTGCTAGTGCCTCTCACCTCTGCAACTGGGGGGCTTGGATTTCTCGGCTTCTTCACCTATATAGATGGGCATGGCATACAGTATTGTTGCAGGGAATAAAATGAGCGAACACTGAAAGTATCTGTCACTTAGTAATCATTTGCATGATCAATAGATTTTTCTTTCCTTTTGCCACTAAAGGAAGTTGAAGAAGTTGAGTGACTGGTATAGGATACGACAGAGCAGGGGTCCTCAGTTATGGGCAACTTTGTCCCCCGCCCAGGAGACATTTGGCAATGCCAGGAGACATTTTTGGTTGTTGCAATTGGAGGGAATGTGCTATTGGGTGTCTAGTGGGTAGAGACCAAAGTGCTGCTAAACACCCTACAATTCACAGGACAGCCCCCTGCAACAATCAATCATCTGGTCCACAGCGTCTACACTGCTGAAGTTGGGAGTCCCTGTCATAGATGGCAAACTGTATACTTTGGGCTTAGAGGCATATATGAGTACTGCTTTGACCTTTGTAATAATAATGATATATATCAATAATAAAATCAACATTAATATACTAGCAAAAATTTTTATTAAGTACTTAATATGTGCCAGGCAAATATTTAATATATTAAAGGGTTGAATCATCATAGTAAATCTTTTAAATAGTTTTATCATTCTTATTTTATATAAAATGAAAACAAGGCTCAGAGAGGTTAAGTGATGGTCCCAAGTCACATATACTGGAATATGTACCCCCCTAATCTAATTGAGGCCATTAAATATTACTTTATTCCACCTCTCATTCTAGTCTGTTGTCTCTTAATTCTTCATGTGAGTAGAAAGAAGTTTGGGACAAAGTGACTGGCAGGCGGCCATGTGGGATTTCCAAGGAGCCTGTTAGAAGTTCTAGCTGCTGTGTGAATTGGAGGATCAAGGTAATCAAACCCTCCGTTACTCAGTGGTCAATTCTGGCCCCTTCTGTTGGACTTCCTCCCTCTCAAAGGCTGTTAGGGACTCTCTGGTGTAGGCAGTGAGTCAGAAATCCCCAGGTGTTAAGTTCAACAAGCGAGTGTTTCTACAGACAGCTACTGTCAGGGTGCAAGAACAAATGGAGGAAGGGGAGAAACCACTTGAGATAGAATGTCACCTGTTATCAAAAGACTCTCTCCTTTTTCTGGAGAGGGAGGCAGTTCTTTAGGCCCCCTTGTAGGAATGAATACAGTAGTGGCGAACACAGAAGACACATTAATTAAAAGGAGGTGGCTGGGGTGGGAGTTGGGTGGGGAGAGCTGTGTGCCCAGATAGTTCGGAAGTCTTCGAATGCTTTCCTTCCCAGAAGTTGCTGACTCTCTAACGAGCCATTTACGGGAGGAAAATCTTCCTGAATGTATTTTTGCATGGGAGGACTTCCCGTGGCAAAAGGAGTCACATATGTATCAGCAGCCTCTGTTCATTGTGCAAAGGCCTCTGGCCATCTGGACCACCCAGCGGCCAGAGTTTTCCTTCAGAGGGCAGGATGAAGGAGAGGGGATTGACACCTCGGCCCCAAGGTAATTACCAGATGGCAAAGTGCTTGTTTTCACTGGATGATTCAGAACAACCGAGCCACCCCAGGAAAGCCGTTTCGTCTTCAGCATGGACCTATTTCCCTTCCAAGATGTATTCTTCTTTCTCTTCCACCGTGAGCAGGGGAGGCTGCCTCTTGAGCGCTGAACGACAGTTCGATTCTGAGAGGCTGACCGTGCGGGCTCTGCGGGGATGCTGAGGTCCCAGGTGGCCGCACTCGGAGGGGCGGGCCGCGGTGACCCGGGCGCAGGAAGGGCAGTAAGAGCAGGCATGCAGGAAGCTCGGCATTCACGTGCACTAGCTGTGTGATTGTGGGCAAGTCGCCCAACTTCTCAGAACTTTGCAAAATAGCAATGAAGATTCTTCCCTGTTGGAGTAAATGAAATATCATGTACAAAGCGCCCGCCCCATGGTGCACCCTCAGCCGATAGACGTCAATTCCTCTTCCCTTACGATGCTCCATTCGCCTTGTTACCAGCCAGACAGCACTTCACTGACGGGGAACTGCAAACGTAAAGGGCATCAGAACACAGATATTCCTAAAAATCAGTGAGCCCATTTATTAGCACATCAGAATAGGTGCATATGCACGTGTGTGTGCGCTGACCGCCTTTTCTATATCCCAGGGATCTAGCTCCCCCTCGTCTTCTGCCTTTTCCTCACACCTCTGCCCCACCAGCCTCAAGTGTATTAAATGAGGAAATGTATATGGCAATACCTTGCTTATAGCATCCTGTCAGTTGACACAAGTTCTCTTTAATTTTTAATATCCTTCCCTTAAAAGTTTTGTTTCGCTTATCCTCAGAAACCCTGCCGTTCTTGTTCATATATATATGAACACGGACAGACTTATGTATAGAACGATTTTATTGCAAAGAGCAGAGGGACACTGGTTCCTTGCCGTTCCCTGCCCCCCAAGCACACACCGATTCCCAGCAGCTGAGTCCTCAGACCAGCAGAGGGCACCAACGCACCAGGCACGGGCTCCACGGTGCCCCGCGCGTCCCCATTTAGGTCTGCGGGTGGGATCCGCGTGAGCCCTACAGCCGGCTGCCTTGGGCCTAATCTTTTGCTAAGGTCACTAATTTCCTTCTTTCTTACACATAAACTGATGAGTAAATCATTTTGGGGGAAGCATGGCAGACAAAGATAGAGAGGGATTTGTATCCTCTTTGTCTCAGTTTCCTGATCTGTCAATTGGAGAAGATAATAACCACCATTTATAGGGGGCTTATATGTGCTCAACACTGTTTTAAGGTCTTTATGTGCATAAACTCATTTAATGGTCATGAGATCTATGAAGCAGTCATTGTTGTTATCCTGATTTGACAGATAAAGGCACTGAGACAGAGATATGTGATGTTGTGATAATAATAGGGTTGTTGGGAGGATTAAAGACAGAGTATAATTATTTTGGGAGATATATATTTGATAAATAGGAGCTGTTACTACATATATATCAATGATAATTGTTTGATATATAGGAGCCAGGATTGCATAACTTGATTTTAGAGTTTGTTGCATTTAACTGGGAACAGCCAACTTCCTGATCCTTGTTGCACTTCCTTAGAGACACAGGGCAGGTTTCTCTGACTGTTCAAAGAGACCCCACAGACCACAGTACTGTGTTAAGCAAAAGGGTGAATATTTTTCACTTTTAGTCTACTTTCCGCTTTATCTCTGTTTCTATCCAAAGGCAGAGGTCTGGAATCTAATGGAATGAGAATCCATGGCGGGTGGGGGATAGTGGGGTAGGAAAGCAATACTGACACCACCTCATTCTCCTTCCCTATGTGCTTTGTGTTCACAGTGCTCAATGGGCATTGTCCTCTGCCTGGGGTGTGAGGCCCAGCCATGGCCCAGGAGCAGAGCTCAGCTATGGGGCTTCCGATGGATTATGCCTATCACTCTGGATTCCTCAAAACCATGTTCATTTATTCATTCAACAAACATTTAGTAAAGCATACCCACTGTTATGCTGGACATGTTGGTAGCTCGAGATTCAATGATTGAAAGTTTTGTCCAGCCTCAAGGAACTTATAGTTTCATGGGGAAAGAAAGACATATTGAATAAGAAATGAGGGTGTTATGACTCTGGTAAAGCTCTCCTGTAGTATGCTTCTCTGACTAGTAAGGATGAGCATATTAAGCCACGTTAGGAAGTGAAGTGGAGTAGAGGAGAAGCCAGAGGACTTCCTGGAGTAGGAGGCAGTGCCTGAGCTGAGTCTCAAAGAATGAGTGGCCACTGAACTGATTTCAGCCAAATATTCTTGAAAATGGGTATAGAAATAAGTTTACAGGGATTGCCTGGACTCCATCAAATGTTTCACTTATATTAAAAAATATATTAAAAAATTTTAAAGTATATATTTCTTTATTTAAAAATATGGTCTTAACATTATTAAAGAAAAAAATAAGCTTCTATAATTTGATCTCTCTGATTTAAACCTTTATCATTATTATTATTTTGCATTCGATCATTAGTGGTCATGTAACTTCATACAAATTCCTACATAATTGCAAGCCCAAGGCTTACTGCATTTTGTACTTTTGAAATTTAATATTTGGACATGTTAAACATAACATGTCAAAGAGTGCACGTAGGGTAAGGTCACAGCCTCTAAATCAACATGTCCTGGTGGTGTTTCTTGACTGTGCCCCTTATAAACCTATCGAACTGAACACATTACATGACTTATCCATGCCTCAATTTCCTTACCTATAAAATGGAGTTAATAATAATAACTACCTTATACTTGTAATAATAACTTAATATGTGTAGAGCAGTGGCTGTTAACTGGAGGTGATTTTGCCTTCTAGGGGACATTTAGCAATGTCAGGAGACATTTTTGGTTGTCATAGCTGGGGGAAATGTTCTATTGCCATCTGATGGGTAGAGGTCAGGGATGCTGCTAAACATCTTCCAATGCACAGGACTGGCACCCACAACAAAGAATAATCTGGCCCAAAAGGTCAGTAGTGTCAGGTTGAGAAATCCTGCTATAGATTGTGAGAACAGTATCTGGCACAAAGAAAACATCTATTAGATTTAATTGCTGTTATTTCCTAAACCTTCCAAAGTCTGTAACCTGACATTCAAGGATAAGTATGACTATAGCCAACCTCTCTACATTTCTCTCCCATTTCTCCTTTACACAAATCACAAACTCTAGCCACTCGCTGTCCCCTGACTATGTTGTGCCCATCTCTGAGGCTGGGTCTCAGTCCCTCCACTGGAACCCCCTCTCTCCTTAGCCACAGCAATTCCTGTACCTTCTTCCAGAGTGATTACTCAGGTCTGGGAACCCCTATGGCCCTTTGTGCAAAGCACTTCCATGACAGTTATATACGTTTCCTAGGAACTACCCCCTACGAGGTTCTGGGAAACTCCAGAAGGAGTTTACTCTGGGCCAAGCACTGTGCTAGGCCCTGAGTATGCAACATTTAGCAAGATACTGTCCTAGTTGCAAGGAATGTACCCTGTGGCTTACCTGATCTAGCATGCAGTAGGAGCTCATTAAGCACCTGATGGAGGTCATCAGGTTTAAGGAAATGAGTTTGGGAGTCTGGCACACTGGGAGGGGTTAAATCTCAACTCTGGTCTCGTTAGCCGTGTGGCCCTGCCCAGATGACTGATCATTAGAGTCTCACCTTTGCAGTGGATGTGATGAGAGGTATGTCCACGGGAGCTGATTGAATGCTTAGTTACTGCTTAGAAAATGTTGGTTCTTTCCCATCCTTGCTTACTGCCTTGTTTTACAACTGCTCAGCTATGTTCTGACCCAGCAGGATTTCCTGGTACGCCCCCCACCCCCACCAAACAACCCCACGCCAGTTCCTCTCCAGGGTCCAGCCTTGTCTTAGGAAACATTCACTGCTGCTCAGAAATTCTGTTTTGGTTGCAGGTCCATGGGGTTGAGCCAGTGCTACAGCTCATAAGTAGGATTCCAGGAAAAGCAAAGCCCTTGATGGATCCATACTTGGCTGAGTCTGTGTGTCCTCTGCCCCTTCTCTTCTGTGTGTCCAAAGCACATTTTGATTCTGCTGAGGAGATTCCTTCTGGGTTGTTCCACACAGCTGGGGGTGGAAAGAGCATCCTTGATTCTTAATGTATAGTACAGATGACATGTGTTTTGACTTACAGTGAATATCATTTGCTTTGCTGAGTCAAAAAACATGTACATGGTTTTGGCTCAGCTGTTCACTAGACTTAGCATTTGCAAAGCATGGAGCTCGATGAGAGAGGACCGAAAAACACAATGTGGTGACAAGCCAGAGGTAATGACTGTTTTTGTTTCTAATTGTGGCATGGATGGGTATTGGGGGGCTCTAGGAAAATCACTCATTCTCTTGGGCTTCAGATGCAGTTTAGTACAGAAGTTGGAATTAGGCTAACTTATATCTGCTGTGTCGCTTTGGGTAAGTTACTCAACCTCTCTGAAATTCCTTTGTGAAATGGAGATAGCAACAACATAAACAACAATAGAATTGTTGTGGGGATTAATGAAGCTCAGAGATTCTTAGCAGGGAATAGCAGACACTGTGGGTATCCCCCCAGCTCCCCTCATCCGCTCTGGAGATTGCCTGTACCCCAATAATTTCCTGTGTATTTCTTCCTAAGGGTGTTCTCTGGCCTTGGAGGGTGCTAAGTGTGTGTGTGGCTGGCTGGAAGCCTGGGAGTACCAAGGATTTAATGTCATACAAGCTACCTCAACAAATGTGGGGCAGGAGTTGGAGCTTCCTCTGCTCCCCTAAGTGGGACAATCCTATGATGTGCTTTGTGCAGTCTCTCAGGGGCAGCCAGTGAGATGGAGCCCCAGTTGCCCACAGTGGTAACCTGCTCCTCGGTGTGCTCTTACTGGTTTGCCTCTATTTTCTGTCTTACTCTCCACTTCCTTACAGTGCTTCCTGGGATCACATCCCAAATGAACTATGTATCCAAATCCTTGCCTCAGGCTCTGCTTTTAGGAAAATCAGAGGCCAGGCATGCCTATGACATATGCCTGCTGTTAGCATTAAGACATGAAAACACCTTGCAAATGATTGATAACATAGTCTCTACAGCTAAGTATTAATTCTCCTTCCTTTCTTTCTTTCTTTCTTTCTTTCTTTCTTTCTTTCTTTCTTTCTTTCTTTCTTTCTTTCTTTCTTTCTTTCTTAAGACAGGGTCTCACTGTGTCACCCAGGCTGGAGTGCAGTGGCCTCATCATAGCTCACTGTGACCTCGAACTCCTGGGCTTAAGCAATCCTCCTGCCTCAGCCTCCTGAGTGGCTGGGACTACAGGTGCACACCACCATGCTCAGCTAATTTTTCTATTTTTTGTAGAGATGAGGTCTCACTCTTGCTCAGGCTGGTCACAAATTCCTGGCCTCAAGCAATCCTCATGTCTTGGCCTCCCACAGTGCTAGGATTACAGGAATGTGCCACCGCACTTGGCCTCAATTCCATTTCTATAGACCTAATATATTACTGTTATTATTTAGCCAATGATGTCTATAGATAAATTTCTATGTGTCCTGCAATGGATGGCTACAGCTGGTGATATAGATGTAGCATGTTTGTGGCATTAAAAATTAATATATTTTCACCTGTAATGCTCCTTACAAGCAAGCTAGGTTTTTCATCTGGTGCTTGAAAAAGGACATATTAATCTGTTCTTAAATTAGAAGAAACATGATGATGTTGGACTTCTTGGGAGATGGTATGCTAATCTCCAGAATGATGTCCTCTAAAGACAATTCCAATATAAAATTTTAGGCTTATGAGTTGAATTCAGAAAGTAGCCTTCAGATAAGATGGGGCTTGAATAAATTATCTTTTTTTGTATCCTACATAGTACCTAAATGTCTTCACACAGCAGGTGCTTGATAAATATTGGTTGATAAAATTCACTGGGTTCTAGGAAGAGCCCTTTAAGCAAATCCACTGTGACAATGTTGGTTTATTGCCAATAATTCCACCATTGTTAATTGCAATAGGGAATTTGAAGGTTTCTTTATTCTAATAACTTTCACTTGAACTGGGATTTTCTATACTAGATAAAACTTTGATCACTGCCAGGAATATCTGCCAAGGATGGAGCAGTAGTATGGAGGGCTAGGATTGTATAGAAACCAACTAAAATACTTACTGGAACCTTATAAGTAAAGATATAGGATGCAGACATCATCTTGACTCTGATGGAGTTAAGAGTTTAGTTAGGAAGGCAGACAGTGAACAAGTATTTACAAATGGAATGAGTCTTATTCAAAGTGGTGTATGAGAGCATAGAGCAAGAGATTTAACTTTATCTAGGAGGTAAGAGAAAGTTGCTCTAAAGAAATGACTTTGAAAGATGAGAAGATGTTGACTAGATGAAGAGAAATAGGGAAATGTGTCTCAGGCAGGGATTAGCACACACACAGTCTGTAGCAAGGGATGGCAAACCGTTTCTGCAAAAGGCCAGATAGTATGTTAGGCTTGTGGATCATATGGTCTCTGTTATAACTGCTCTGCTATTGTATCATGAAAACAACCATAGACAACATGTAAATGAATGTACATAGCTGTGTTCCAGTAAAACTTTATTTACAAAAATAGGTGATAAGTCAGATTTGGCCCAAGGACCATAGTTAATGAACTACTGCTTTAATCCTATGAAGCAAGTAATATCATTTCTGTTTTATGGATGAGGAAGTGGAGGCCTAATAGTACAAAACTTGTAAATAGCAGACCTGAAATTCAAGACCATTTTGCTATAATTCCAAAATTGGTGTTCTTTCATCATATTATGTACTTCCTTTCTAAAATATCTTTTCAAAGTTTCCATCAGAGCAGGAGAGCCAAGTAACTGTTGATCACAAAAATGCCAGTATATTGTGCTACCCTGCTAAACACAGTGGCTGGATAGGAATGGCTAAATGGTGAATGTTAAGTACTCTTCAGGTTCTATACAGATGATTCCATATGTATTTGTATATTAATACTATGCCCATTCACTGGTAAAGACTAGCTTTCTCTCTTTTGTGGCTTGCTGCACTATTGATACATCACACAATCCAGTTGTCATCTCAAGAGTTCTGAGAATCAAGTGTTTCTTCCGGTGTAGCACTTCATCTGTTCTTAATACTAATATGAAAACACTTTAGGAAGTTTTAGTATTCATAGGAATCTTGTTCCTTTGGTGGATGTCTGGGAAAAATCAGAATGTGCAGTGCTGGCATTGTTGGGGTCTTTTGTTCCACATTAATAGTTGACTTTGATGATGTTCTCTAAGGAGTTGTAGGCATATTATGTCATATGGCCAAGGTTACTTGGTTTATAGCATTTTAAAATGGATTTTTATTCATGTTTAGACAGTTCTTCTAAGGATTACCTAGCCCTTTGGATATTAAGTTATAAATGTTTCAACATGCATCTCTCAGGGTTGAGCGAATGGGTAGCATCCAGATAGTAGTCACTGATGTGCTGTGAAGGGGCATCCTGTTTCCACTGAAGAATGCACCAGGTAACCACACCATCACTTCAGTCTTAAAATCCTGGGGCTAGGATGGTGGTATAGTGGACTTATGAATATCTCTTGACTCTGTGCAGTTTTGGGGTAATCTAGGCACCTTCTTCTTTGTCTCTGTGAGTTCATTCATTCATTCAACAAATATTTATTGAGTCTGTGTGCACCTAGCATGGTAAAGATATTGGGCAAGAAGAGACAGTTCCTTGATCATATGGAGCTTACAGTAGAATAGGGGAAATGGGTATCAAATATTTACATGAATGAATAAATATTTGTAAACTCAGATGAGTTTTCTGAAATAAAGAAATATGGTACTGTGGAAATCAGCTTGTTCCCGACTGGGTGGTCAGGGAAGGTTCCCTAAGAGAATGCTTAGGCTGGGATCTAATGGATAAATAAGAGGTAAAAGCTAGGTGAAGGTGGAAAACTATAATGTTCTAGAAAGAAGGAGGGAAGAGCATGACCAAAGAGTGCACGCAACTGAAAGAAGGCCAGTGGGCTCAAAGCATGTCTCCCTCCTCCCAGAGTGAGTTACCCTTCCCTGAGTGATTACTAAAAAGCCTGCCCCCTTCACTCGTGCTATCAAGGTGGTTGGTGAGGGTCCTGTAAAACTAGGCGAAGGTTTGCTGGCCTAGTTCATTCACCACTGAGTGATGCTCATACTCCCAGACTGGATGACAATATCCATAAGGAGAATTTGTGAAAATCTCTCCCACCTGGTAGGGTCTTGGGGCCCAGCACTTCAGCTGATGAAGAATTTCCTAAGAGCTTGGGCTGGGCTACAGGATGTGGTACACTCAGGTAATTTCAAGGTGGCCTCTGGCAGACTATTTAATTCAATCTTCAGTTTGAAGGGGCTGGGAAGAAACTGAGGAATGCAGACATACCTCATTTTATTGTGATTCACAGATATTGCATTTTTTTTTTTAGTAAATTGAAGGTTTTTGGCAACCCTGTGTTGAGCAAGTCTAATGGTATCATTTTTCCAACAACATGTGCTCACTTCATGTCTCTGTGTCACATTTTGGTAATTCTTGCAGCATTTAAAAATTTTTCATCATTATTACATCTGTTATGGTGATCTGTGATCAGTGATCTTTGATGTTACTATTGTAATTGTTTGGGGGCACCATAAGCTGAGCCCATGTAAGATGGCAAACAATCCATAAATGTGTGTGTTCTGGCTGTTCAGCTGTCCGGTCATTCCCCTTTCTCTCTTCCACTCTATGGGCCTTTCAATTTCCTGAGACACAGCAATATTGAAATTAGGCCAGTTAATAACTCCACAAGGGCCTCTACATGTTCAAGTGAAAGGAAGATTTAAACATTTCTCACTTTAAATCATAAGATAGAAATGGTTAACCTTAGTGAAAAAGTCTTGTCAAAAGCCTAGACAGGCTGAAATCTAAGCCTCTTATGCCAAATAATTAATCCAATTGTGAATGCAGAGGAAGAGTTCTTGAAGAAAATTGAAAGTGCTACTACAGTAAATACACAAATAATAAGAAAGCAAAACAGCCTAATTGCTAATATGAAGAAAGTTGTGGTGGTCTGGACAGAAGATCAAACCAGTCACAACATTGCCTTAAGCTGAAGCCTAATCCAGAGCAAGGCTCTAACTCTTCAATTCTGTGAAGGTTGAGAGAGGTGAGGAAGCTGCAGAAGAAAAGTTGGAAGCTAACAGAGGTTGGTTTATGAAGTATAAGGAAAGCAGCCTTCTTTATAATATAAAAGTGCAAGGCAAGCAGCAAGTACTAATGGAGATGCTATAGCAAGTTATCCAGAAGATCTAGCTAATGTAACTGATGGGGGGGTGGCTACACTAAGCAACAGATTTTCAATGTAGATGAAACAGGTTTTTATTGGAAGAAGATGCCATCTAAGACTTTGCCAGCTAGAGAGAAGTTAATGCCTGGCTTCAAAGCTTCAAAGGACATGTTGACTCTCTTGTTAGGGGCTAATGCAGTTGGTGACTTTAAATTGAAACCCATGCTCATTTATAATTCTGAAAATTCTAGGGCCCTTAAGAATTATGCTAAATCTACTCTACCTGTGTTTTATAAATGGAACAATCAAGCCTAGATGACAACACATCTGTCTATAGCATGATTTACTGGATATTTTAAGCCCATTGTTGAGACCTACTGCTTAGAAAAAAAGATTCCTTTCAAAATATTGCCGCTCATTGACAATGCACCTAATCACCTAAGAGCTTTGATGGAAATATACAAGGAGATTAATGTTATTGTCATGTCCACCAGCAAAACATCCATTTTATAGCCCATGAATCAAGGAGTAATTTTGACTTTCAAGTTTTATTATTTAAGAAATACATTTCAGAAAGCTATAGTTGCCATAAATAGTCATTCCTCAGATGGATCTGGGAGAAATAAACTGAAAACCTTCTGGAAAGGATTCACCATTCTAGATGTCATTAAGAACATTTATGATTGCTGGAAGGATATCAAAATATCAACATTAACAGGAGTGTGGAAGAAGTTGATTCCAATTCTCCTGAATGACTTTGAGGGATTCAAGACTTCAGTGGAGGAAGTAAACTGAAGATGAGGTAGAAATAGCACAAGAATGAGAATTAGAAGTGAAACCTGAAGATAGGAATGAATTGCTGCAATCTCATGATAAAACTTGAATAGATGAGGAGTTGCTTCTCATGGATGAGCAAATAAAGTAGTTTCTTGAGATGGAAGCTATTCCTGGTGAAGGTGCTATGAACATTATTGAGATGACAACAGAGGATTTAAAGTATTCCATAACCTTAGTTGATAAAACAGAGGCAGTGTTTGAAAGGATTGTGTCTAATTTTGAAAGAAGTTCTGTGCATAAAATGCTATCATACAACATTGCATGGTAGAGAGAAATCTTTCGTGAAAGGAAGAATCAATTGATGTGGCAGACTTCATTGTTGTTTTGTTTTAAAGAAATTTCCACAGTCGCCCCAACTTTCAGCAACCATCACGCTGATCAGTCAGCAGCCATTAGTATTGAGGCAAGACTCTCCACTAGCAAGATTTTGACTCACTGAAGGCTCAGATGATGATTAGCATTTTTAGCAATACAGCTTTTATAAAATCAAGGTGTATATATATATATATAAAGACATAATGTTATTACACACTTTGACTATGATATAATATGAACATACTTCTTTTTTATATAAAAATTTTATTTTATTTTACTTTATTTCTAAGTATTATAGGGTACGAATAATTTTGGTTATATGAATCACTTTTATAATGCTTAAGTCATGGTTATAAGAGTGTCTATCACCCAGATATTTTTTTAAGTCATTCAACAATGTTTATTAAGTTTTCCTATATGTAAAATATAGGAATGTCAAATGATAATGATCATTTTTACCTCTAATGTTTACTTAAAATAATGATTCTTGTAAACTCCACACAACATTGCTAATGATATATAATTTTTATATTTGTGTACATATATGTGTATATATGTACTTGTCTTTTTTAAAAAAAATTTAGTTTCAGTATATTATGGGGGTACAAAAGCTTTGGTTACATAAATTGCCTTTGTACTGCCCCATCACCAATATATTAAACATAACTTTTATATGCACTGGGAAACCAAAAAATTTGTGTGACTCACTTTATTGTAATAGTCACTTTCTTGCAGTAGCCTGAAACAGAACTCACAATATCTCTGAGGTACTAAATGTATCTTAGAACATAGTTTTAAGGAAAAGACTGGGAAACCAAGACTGGCAAATAAAGGCCAGAGAGAGTGGATGCATGTGTAATTTAAAGGGTGCCTTTTGCCTGTGGCAGGGACTGGGGGAGGTGAGAAGATGTTAAAATCAAGTATGAAGTCTAGAATTGAATTATAATTGGATTCTTCTTGAAAGAAAATATAGCAGCAGCAATCAACCTCTTCTTTTTAATTATTGGCTCTAGTCATCAAAGCTTATCAGTAAGCTATTTTTACCAAGCGTTCTAGCTCCACAATTCAGCATACCCATCCCCACAAACAGCCCCTCTCATGGTGAAGCCAATTATATTGTCATATGATCCCATGATAGGTTTACATGTAGCAGCCTCTCCGTTCTCATTTATATCTCCAAGGTGTCAACGACGTTTGAATTTGTGTCTCTGGGTTTCTCTTTCTTTCCCATTTGAGTTACTGGCTTTGAAACATTGTCTGAGTTCTGCTCCTCTCCTCTTTCTCATATGGGGACTTTTTCAACCCAGTGATCTGAAGCATACATGTGAACACATCTTGCCCAGTGCCTGGGACATGGTCAGTGTTCAGTTTGCTATTCTCCTAGAGTTGGGTTAACTTGACTCTGATACCCTGTGTCTTACCTGTGGACCGCTCTCCCTCCTCCTCATAATGACCATCGTCTGTCCCATCCTGCACATCCTCTGTACGTGTCCATACTGAGCATCTGCTCTCCACTGGAATCTCTGAGAGGCTAATGACCCACTTCATGAAGACTACATTAACATTGAAGTGTAGACTTTTATGCTGCTACAAGAAGAACCTTAGAAATCGTGCCACTCAGCCTCCTTTATTTAGAGATACAGAAACTGAGGACTAAAGAAGATGAGGCACTCAGCTAAGGTTGCACAGTTGGTGACTGGCAGGGCTCAGCTGAACTTTTCTAGCTCTAGTGTGCTTCAATTTTGTTAAGAAAAGACCATGAGATCTGCAGAAGAAAAAGGGAGAGCTTTATTTTCTAAAAAAGAAAATCTGATAAAAAAGCATTTCAGTACAAGTTGAAAGTGTGCTCTCTGAAGATTAAAGGAAGGGCTTCTTAAATAGGGAAAGTTCTCATCCGGGTTCTCAATCAGATCCGTTTATGCAAATGAAGAATTCAAACTTGTTCAGTTCTGATTGGTCAAAATAGTTGAGCCCTGATTGGGTGGTTTCCAAGCCCCAAACCAGAAGTCTGTGTCATATGTTTCTCTCAAAGGGCTGGTGACAGGGGTTTCTGGTGGCAGTGACAACTGGAACTGGTCTGGCTTGAATGTAGAAGGGGAGTTCCTGTGAGACTTGTACACATTTTTCTGAGAACACAGAGTACCTGATTACTCTCTGACCCTGCTATGGCCACTTGGTTCTGTTTTAACTGTGAGCACCTCAGCTAGCCATGGGCAATCCATTTTGTCTGTGGGCGGAGGGCTACCTTAACAATTTTATAGGTGACTTTGTCCTGTCTATTAATTTTGTTGATTGTTTTTTACTTCAGTGGATCAAGATGGGTTTTCTATCCCCACAGCTACCCTAATTGCACCTGTGAGCTGATTCATTGCCCATCCTCTCTCTTCTCATTTTTTTCCTTTCCTTTCTTCCTTCCCTCCTCGCTTTCTCCTCCTCCTTATTTTTTTTGATACAAGCTTTTATTGAATGTGAATAAGACACTGTGCTTGTCACTGTGGATAAGGGACAGAAAAGGACAAAATACAATCCCTGCCCTCAAGAAGGTTGGGGGCCATCCTGGGAAAATAGCTAAAACAGCAACATTAATAAACATAACAAAAAGGGTCATAGCTGTTAATATTTATTGAACAATTTGCGGATCAGTTACTGTGCTAAGGGCGTTAGATACACAAATTCATTTAAATTTGACCACAATCTTGTAAAGTAGGTAGTATTATTTTCCTATTTTACAGATGAGAGGGAAAGGAACTTTCTCAAGGTCAAGGTCACACAGAAGGGAAGTAGGGGCCAAAAGATATGTTCATGAGAGGATGAGGGAAGGAAGGGTAGAGTCTACATCTGTTACATCCCAAGGCCTCTGTGGCATGTTGGCAAGTGGAGTCTCCAGTCTCTAAGTAGTTGTAACCTTGGATTAAAAAAAAAATAAGTAAAGAAAAATGAAGCCCTGGAGAGACTTGGCAGGATTTGAGAAGAGCCCTGCTCTCCACCAGCCTCGTGGAGGGTCCTTAAAGTGATTCTCTGCAGGGCAGGATTTGGAGATGTAGCCATGCATAATATCTGCTGGTTGATTTGAGTGATCTGGACAGTGTTGATCTGCCTAAGGCATTTGCCCCTCTGGGTCTGTGGCAAGTCCATGTAAGGTGTCCAGAGGCCATCCCAAGGCAGGGACCACCATTCCTGTGATTTGGATCACTCCCGAGGACATGCAGTCCCTCCTGCAGCCTTGACCTCCTCAGGCAGGTCCTGTGACCATCATGCTACCACAGCCCACTGCCACTTTCCAGAACTTCTTTCAGTGGTCTCATAGCCCTCTCCCTTGCCATTCCCTGTGTGGCTGGGCCATCTGGTACAGATCCTTGGACTCTCCTCCATGGTTTCCCTCTGGCCCTGCCTAGCCAGGCCATTCTGAGAAGCTTGTTTGGAAATGGAAGACATACAGCATCTTTTTCCAATAGAGTAAGGCTGTCTATACATGAGCCAAAAAATGTACATCTTGGGGCTTTATAGGATTAAATATGTTTTGGCAAATACTATAAATACAAAGGGAGGTTGGAATAAAGGCAGCCGAACAGGCTTTTAGGTTTCACTTATGTTCCTTTCCTGCAGAATGAATGATCATTTCAAGATGCATCATTTTGTTCAGCTCATCTTTAAGGAAACAAAGATCACTATTATTCATAAACAACCAGAATGAGAAACAACCATTACAATCAAACCACACAGATGCACATTGGGAAGAACTTTCTCTCTTCCTTCCTTTTCTTTGCCCTACATGCTCAGAGGCCATAATGACAACCGTTCCTGGTCTTCACGCATTATATACAAATAGGTTTAACACATTTTGGCATCTGTATCTTGTTTACAACAAAAAGTTTTTTGTCCACTCCTTCAAGGCTGCTGTGTGGTTTCTGTAGAGCTGCCTTCAAGTGATGAAAACAGGAGGTATCACAGAGAGGGGGGTGAAAAGTATGGGGAGTGGAGAGTGGGGGGTTGTTTTGTTTCCTTGTGTGGGGCTTCTACTTGGGCACTTTGTCCAAAAGTCATTGTCTTCAAGTGTTCACTGCAAGGTTGAAAGTGGTAAATTGCCCTCTCCATCATTCAGAATGAGAAAGACATGATCAATGAGCTCAGTGAAGTGAGTGGCCAGTGGTTGGGTGGGGCTGTCTGGGCCAGGTGGTCATAGATGGTGTGGCTTCAGTGTGCTGTCACCTTGCCCAGGGGAGTACCAACAGCGAGATTGGGCGAAGTGTCTGAGACTGGTGGAGATGAAGTCCAGAAGGAAAGGACCCAGAAGGGAATAAGTTTTGGACAATTATCCTTTTAAAAAATTAACTGGTTATCATTCTTCCTTCCATGTCCTACACTTTCCTTTGCTAGTAGATCTTTCTCATCAGCATTTAAACACACTCAGGTATTTAAAAAATGAACCATCCTTTCATCCCCCATTCTTCTCTTCTTGGTCTGCATCTCTCCTTTTTCCTCCATGGTCAAATTTGTTAAAATAGTTATCTAACTTGCTTTTTGTATTTTTCCAGCTCTCCCTCCTGCTGTCACTGCAATCTTCCCATATTCCAGAATGTCAGCTCTTGCTGGTCTTCCCAAGGTCTGTAGCCTGGGGCTTTCCATTTGAGTCCTAACCTTGAAGGACTACTCAGCCCTATCTGGTGCTGCTGCCAGTGAGTAGCCCGTGTTTCAGGCTGGCTTGGTTTCTTTAGTTACTAGGATGCTGCTTCCCTCCTTTAGAAGCATCCTCTTGCTCTGCCATCCACGGGATTGGCTTCCATCAGATTCTCACTATCTTTTTTGGCAAATGCATTTGGCAAATCTCCTAGGCTGGCTCATTTTACTCAACTTGCACCTCAAAGACTTGCTATTTTTTCAGGCTTTGCATTTGGCCTTCTTCTGTGTATATTAGGTTGTCTCATGGGAAATTCCAATTAAAAATATCTAAAACAATACTCTCTCATCCTATCCCATCTCCCATCCCAATTACTCTGCTTTTCCCAAGCTACCTTTAGCAATAATTGTCACTCCTAGTTTTCAGTGTCCCCAGGCAGAAATCTGAAGCAATGTTTTGACTCCCCCTCTCCAAGTGCATTCTTTCATCAAGTCCTAGTAATTTTACTTTTTATTATATCTAAATCTGGACACTTCTCCACATCTTTACAGTTGCTACTCCACTGAGGCCATTATTATCTGTCTCCTGAATAAGTACATCTAATATGTTGCCCTACCTCTTCACACTGAAACAGTAGAGATCCTTCTGGAATATAAGTCTGATAATGTTACAAGTGGAATTAAGCTCCAACTCCTTAACATGACTTACAAGGCCCTTTAGAACCTGGTCCCTTTTTATCTTCCCAGTTTTATTCCTAATCACTTCTGCCCTTACTCTATGACTGAATAGTACTAAACATGTTTAATTTTCTTACATAGGTTTCTGACTTCAATTCCAAACTTTGGACCATGCTTGTCCCAGAAATATTTTCCTTCCTCGCCTAGCCATGGGAGATAGGAGCAATTCCTATGCATTAGGAACTCCTACCCCATAGGACTAATTCCTATCCATTCTTCCATGGTGCCATGTCTCTGCTTAGCTCTGGGAAGCCAGACCTGTCCTCCCCAGGGTGGGCTGAGTGTCTCCCCTTCTGTTCTTGTGTGATACTTTTCCTGCAGTGATGGTGCCCGGTTTGTTCCCACCTTCCTGCATCCATGCCCTTGGTATCCTCTCACATTGACTCTGGACGTGGCCATGTGGATTTTCATTAGTTTTGGCCATTCTACCCTTTTCCATCTGAGATGTAGGATGCTAGCCTAGTGTGGCAGCAAAGAGTGTGGGTAAAGGAATCAAGAGACAAGGGTTGCGTTCCCACCTCTGCCACTGACCAACTGTGTGACCTTGGGCAAGTTCTTAACATCTTTCAACTCCCATTTCTTCATTTGTGAAATTATTGTTGTGAGAATTAAATGTAATAATGTAAGTAAAATGTGTAAGATAGCTCAGCAATGCATGCATCTTGTCCATTATCCTTTTTCTCACTTTGCTGTTTTTAGCCTATTTCTGCTCTTTAGGTTTTCTACGGTAATAGTAGGCATATGATAAATATTAGTGCAGTGATTGAATTGGGGAGCTGGAGGACTAATAATTTCCTGCTCACCATCTTCTTCTCATTAATGGCAAGTTGAGTACATGGCACATAACCTGCGGGGAACGTATCTTGGTCTTTCTTGCTCTTCAATCTTTTCTCAGCAGGAGTCCAGTCATTCACCTCTAACATAGATTTTCTCTAATCTATACATTTGCTACGTCCTATACCCATGGCATAAACTTATATAGCCCTGTTCTTACTGGAGTTGACAGAGCCAGGGACATTGCATCCCATCTTTACTGGCAGCAAATCTTTCATTTCCAAAAGGGAACCAGAAGATGATACTTAAAACAGGAATTCTTGTTGGCTACGTTTAGGAGTCTGAGGAAAAAAAGTCAAATTCAAGAGAATTATCTGGCTCTTAGCCCAAGGCTCGTATGTTGGAATATAAATTGGATACTATGTCTTTTGCTTTTAAGTTTTCACCTCTCAGTGTCCTGTTTTCCTGAAACAATCACATACTTGTCCAAAAACCACTTGAGTGGCCCCTGGGTCCTGGGGCTGGAGCTATGAGCCAATTTTGGGGAGATGATGAGTCTTCAAGGTTCTGACAGTTTGTTCCCTGGTTTCCTCTCACTTGTCTTTATCCTCCCAGCAGGCAGGGAGGCTTTGGGCAGTTAGCAAGCTGGATGATGGAAACAACGTCAAGAACCTGGGAGACATGGGGAGAGTAACTCTACCTCTTCTCTGGACCTGGTAGTGGGTCAGAAGGGACGCCCATGGTCTCTGGTGCTTCCACAGATCATGGACATGGGAGCTTTGCAACCTGTGTAGACAGGGCAACCTCTCCTGGTTCAATGATTTTATGGTAGACATCCCTCTTACAGAACATGCTGTCCGGAAGATTCTGGTCAGAAACAGATTCTGTGCACAAAAAGGTGACTACTCTTTTCATGATCATTTTAACTCTGATTTTCTTACCACTCACCACACAAGTAATAGCTTGTGCAGATTCAGTCTTTCCAGTTGATTTGGAAACTCCATGAGAGTGAGGACCAAGTCTGCTTTGTTTGTAGCTATATGCCCAGCTCTCAGTGCAGGGCATAGCAGAGGGGTAGTTGTTGGATTGTTGAATGATTAATGAATTACTGGCTTTATTTGTGTGCATAATCATCTTTATGGAAATAATAATGGCATAAAAATATAAACATATAAAACATAAAAATATATAAAAGAAAAAAGAAACAAATATAGATATAGATCAAATAATCACACACACACATGAGTAGTGAGGGTATGGAGGTGGGAAGTGATGATGTAGATGCTCAAGAAGTCAGTGTTAAATGCATGTGTGGAAGGTGCTAGCAGCGTCTTTAATGAGGTTTGTTGGCTTAACCTGAGGAGGTAATGACTGAGATTGCATCTGAGGATATGGCTGGGTGGAATGGTTGTGTGTGTGTGTGTGTGTCTGTATTTCTCTGGGTTGATACTCTATTAATATTGCTAAGTGCTATGGAAGCTATAAGGGTAAAGAGTAAATAAGACTTTGCATTTCCAGATAGGAAAGACTCAGTGTATAAACAAATGTTTTAAAATAAGGGGGAATGTGAGTGACAAGGCAGCATCAGGTACTAGAATGAGACAAATTCTAGTTCTGTCTAATACAGCTGTATCGTTCTAAACAGGTGCCATAAACTCTTTGAGCTTCAGTTTCCTCACATGTCATCGGTAATCACATTACTTTTCTTACAGAATTGTGGTGAGGTTTTGTGAGTTAATGTGTGCAAGGACCTGGGACTTACTCAGTAAATGTTAAGATGCTCTCTTTCTTTTGCCCTTTAGCTTTCTCTCACCCCTTTTAGCCTCAATCCCAACAGTAATTGTCTTAAGTAATGTTTGTTTTACTGTTCCAATCATTCTACCCTAGACAAATCAATCAACAATTATTTGATTTATTTCTTCAAGACTCTGAAGTCTAAGAATGGAACAGTCTATCAGTCAAGGTGAGTACACAGAATCCACATGCTAATGGGAACAGGAAAAGTTTAATGTAAAGAATTATTAATAGGAGATGGGAGGAATAGGAGAATTGGATGGGAAGAGATATAGGCAACTCTGACAGCAGCTACAGGAGCATCCACAATACCTGGGGCTGGGGTAGAGCACCCATGGACAAGCCCTGCGCCCCCTCAGGGCTGAGGACCCAGTTGGAGAGGCTGTGGCTCACAAGATGGGGGAGAGGGTTGCTGAACAACCACACTGGCAGAACTTGCTGGAAAGCTCCCTCTGGAGTGCGGGGCAAGGGAGAAGCCATCCACCAGGAGGTGCTGAACCTCAGAATGCACTGCAAAGCCACTTGATGGGGTTGCCCAAGGGAAGCTGCCCACGGGACGATGCCACGTCCCACTGACTGCTGGGTACTACAGAAAACACTGCACATGCTGCAAGAGCCTGCTGAGATGAGTCCAACTAGGAAGGGAAGCTTCATCCTCCTGCAATGTCCCTCAAGTGACGTCTACTGACAAAGCCTACCATTATGCTCCTTGCAAAAACCAAATAATGAAAAGGCTCATCTCCATTATCTCACAGCAGGTAGTGAAGGATATATTTGGAGTTGAGACGTAATAAATTTATAACTGGCACATGTGTACTAGGTTAATGTGTCGTCATTCCCAAGGAGTACAATTGCAATTCCGTGAAAGTTTTCTGAAGACATAGAACCTATATGAGTACTTAGGACCAAAAATAATGGCCCTAATAAATTCTGCACAACAGCAGTTTGATCTTTTAGAAACAAAAATCAGATTATGTATCTTCCCATGTTTTAAACAGTTTAAGGGCTCTCCTATCCCTGTCGGTAGACACTGAGGAAATTTAACTTGTCTTACAAGACTCTGTGTATTCTGACTCCCACCTCCCAACCCAGCCTCATTTTGCACCATTTTCCCCCAGCTCTGTGCACTCAGGCACTATGATTTTCTATGCTGCCTTCTACCATGGAGCTTTCCACATGCCTCTGCCTAACAATCTCTTTTTATTCCCTACCCCATATCTATCCTTCATCTTATTATTTCCTTCTCATCATTCAAATATTAGACCAACCATTGCTTTTTCCGAAAATTCTTCCCTTTTACATCTAGAATCTCTTTTTCATGAAATTTACAAATTTTGTATGCTTCTTTTATTTATTTCTGTATTTACCACTGGAATATTAGGCTCCATCAAAGCAAAGATGGTATTGGTTTTTGCTCATCTTGTATCGTTATCACCTAGTTCAATACTTGGTACATTGTAGGCACACACAATAAAATATTTGTTAGTTGAAAGAACTAGTGAATGGGAAGGCAGAAAACTTTTTAAATTTGGCTGGGAACAAACTTCTAGGCTGCTTAGAAAGAGGTAAAGGAGAAAATACAAATCCATATGAAGGTGCTTAGTGTGTTCCTTAGGAAAGGAGCATGCCTGAGATGATCAATAGTATTAGAGTGAGATGATTCATCATGAGTGAAACCAATAAATTTAATTTTTTTGTTAGCAACAAGCTACCTGTGGACCCTTGCTAGTAAAGCATGGTCTCTGGATCAACTGCATTGGCATCACCTGGGAGCTGATTGGAAATGAAAATTTTCAGGCCCCATCCAGGACCTCCTGAATCAGGATCTGCATTTTAACAAGATTCCCAGGTGATGTGTGTGTTTGTTAAAGGCTGAGGTGGCTCTTAACTGAAGCTATTTACCAGTTGCTGTGAGCACGTGTAGGCATTGCTGCTTGCCTACATTCATGTAAGCTGGCAAATTTCAAGAAGCTGCCAGCTTTTGGGGGACAGAGGCTTATGCTGACCATATTTCTTAAAAAACATCTGGGACATGTAACAGATAAAAGGACACTTAAAAAAATTCTGTCTTTTTTACTCTGGTGAACGTAAGAATTAATTTTACTTAACTGCATACTTAATTTCCTATTTTAGGAAGAGTAAAAATTCTTGAAAACCTGCACACCCTTACATACTTATGTTCCTTCTATTCTTCACCTAGAGTTTAGGACAGTCCCACCCTCCCACTGGATGCTCAGGAAATGCTCAGAGTTGTCGTGTGGTGGAGTGGAAAGGGCAATGTAAAGCAAGGAACGGGCCTGAGTGTAAATCCTTTTTCTACCACTTGTGGTTATATGACCTCAAGCAAAATGTTTAACCTCTCTGGGTCTAGTTTATAATCCATGAAATAGGTGATGGCATCTGCTACACAAGGGCATTGTGAGTATGCTGAGTTAATACATGAAGAATATCTAGCATGGTCCCCAGCATATAGAACTTGTTAGAGGCTGTATTTCTAGAGTGCACCATCACCTTGCCTGTGAGTTTGGACCTGAATCATATCCCAGCTTTACTGTTTCTGAGCTGTGTGACTTGAGGTCTTAATTTCTTCATCTGCGTATCATGTTCGTGAACCACATGATAGCCAAGGTTCCTTCTAGGTTCCAAAATATACAATTTTTATGTGAGCCTGTTTTACATATGTTGATTTTTTGAAGAGTAAGAGTACTCTGAACTTGGGCAATGAAAGGATTTAAAGTCCTGGAATTAGTAGAAAGGAGCTTGTTCTTCAAATGGACAGCTACTCTCATGCTTTGCATAACCAATGTGGTATTTATTGCTGACTGATAGCGATCATCTGCCTGTTAAGTGGAATTATGTTTTCCTTCCTTCTTATTCCTAAACCACAGGGGGAAATAAAGTTACCCATGGGGAGGAGAGGAGAAACATCATTTTTGAACCATGAGAAAATTTTCCCTAATAGTACAAAGTTGTTGGCAAAACATAAAGGAAGATGAAATAAGATGTGTCCTTATTTGGGCTTTATAATTTTGATAGGATCCCTTTGGAAGAGAAATGTATGCACAGCATATATAGGAGCCATTCTGCAGTTTACCTAAATTCTGTTTTTCCCACTAGGGTTATTAGTGATTTCACACATATGGGTTGTTATTAGCCACAGTAACAGAGAGAAGAAGTAGGGACCTACAGCTCCAAACAATAGATGATATAATGTTAGAGCCAGCAGATGAGACCTGATGGTATAAATTCTTTTTATGGTTGAGAAAAACCGAGGTCCAGAGGACGTTTTCCAAGATTACACAAAGTGCGATGCAGCCTAAACTAGAACCCAGGACTCCGACCCGAGTGCTGGGCCCACTGCAGCAGTGTCGCCCAAAGTGCCAGGGCATGGGGGCTATGCAGATAGTCAAAGAGGGACACAGGTGAATATTTTTTAAAAAAGTATTTTTTCACCTCTAAGATAAATGATAGAGGCGTTTCATCAATTGTAGTGATACAAAGTTTCCTTTGAAATTTATGTATTTAGAATACAATCATGAGCAAATTAAAAAATATTAGTTAAATAGCAGTACAGATATACAACAAGCATTAGACTTGCAAAAGAATATCTGAAGTTTAGCAAATGCTGCACAATTCACTAAGGAATCCACGAGCTCTTGGTATTTGTCAGCACTGTGTTTTGTGATTGAGGAGGGAGCTGCTCATTTAATGTTATGTTTGGCTCAGCAGGTGTTTGCTTCCTTTTAATTCCTTTCTTAGTGCACCAAGGCAGGAATCCGTCCAGCTTATGATCGATCACACATCAGGCAGTGCAGGCTATGCTATGCTGGGGTAAAAATTAACCTCAAAATCTCAGTGACTTACTGAACTCATAGAAGTAGGGAATAGAATGGTGGTTCCCAGGGGCTGGGTGAGGGAGTTGGGGATTGAGGAGATATTGGTCACAGGATAACAAATTTCAGTTAGGAAGAGTAAGTTCAGAAGATCTATCGTACATGATGACTATAGTTAATAACAATGTATTGCATACTTGAAAATGGCTAAAAGAGTAGCTTTTAAGTGTTCTCATGGCAAAAAGTAAGTATATGAGGTAATGAGTGTGTTAATTAGCTTGATATATCCACTTCACAATGTATACATATATCAAAACATCATGTTGTACACCATAAGTATATATAAGTTTTATTTGTCAATTTAAAAAAATTCAATGGCTTATGACCACAGTTTTGTCTCTGGCTCCCTGTTTATCTCCATCATTGATGGGGCTTCGGTTTTCACTGGAGACCCAGGCTGACAAGTAGTTCCTATGAGAGGCGTTGCTGGTACACTGACAGAAGGGAGAGAGAAGTGGCAGGTGCCACATCGCTTTCACTCACATTTCATTGGCTAAGCAAGTCACATCTCCACAGATGATGCCACTGGGGTGGACAGTATAACCCCCTGAGGTTTGTGCATAGTGGGGAGGGGCAGTAGGCATTTTGACAATCATATAACCTGCCACTAGTTAATTAATATTAATAAATCATTCAGTGAAGAGAACGCATCAGTAACTTAGCATTGCTTATGTCCATCTTGTATATTGGGATATTGTATACTGGCTGGATAGTAGCAAAATATCTGATACTGCTCTTTCCCCCAGGTGTAAGTCTCCCCAGGATCATATCCCCTGGGGCAATTGGCTGCTTCTCTGCTGGCTTCTGAGATTACTACGTACTTTATGGCTTGTCCAGATACAGATGATAGTTGAAGGGCAGGAGTTGTTTGTCTTAATGTGGTTTTTCTGTCTTTACCAAATTGGGAAGGAGAAGAACAAGGCAGGGTCTGGCTAGTGCCTACTCCTGTACCTAAGAAGACAGTTATCTTGACCTGTGTTGATTCTTGCAAGTTTTGCATTTGCATCACTGGACTTTGTAGCCTGTTTTTACCCCTCTAAGCTGCCTATGAGGTATATAAGGGTGGACTAGGCAATGATATGTGATCTGAATAAACCTGGCTTCCTGTAATGGCCAACTAAAAACATATCATAGTCTAGTTTAACTTAGAAATATTGACATTAATAATTCATATAACATTAAGTTGCATATTTAGAAGGCCTCAATGATTAAGGCATGCTTTAAAGAAATGTGGACACCTTGGATTGAGTATTTGTCCTCATTTTCCATGTTAACCATCTCAGATTAAGCTAATGTCAGCTTGACTTTAGGTCTTGTGTAGCTTAAGTAAATTCAAAAATTAGAATCCAATTTTTCTTGGATTCTAAGTGCCTTGGGGACACAAATTTAGGCATACTTTGGTCCTGGTACTTTGTGTATCCGGATGGTGGCAGTTTTTTTTCCATCCTTTTATTATGTCCTTTAAAAGCACCCTAGACAATTTCATAATGGAAATGGCACAGTGGAATTCCCAAGGCCCCACCTGTGACTCCCCACTTTCTTACTTCCTTAAGACAAAGAAGAGAAAAATAAAGTTTACATTGGACTGTGTGCTTGCAGGCTTCAACAGGAGCTTCTGTGATTCCATTTCCACTTAGTGGTATTCCTGGGAACTAGCATGTGAGTTGTTCTAAGGTTATAGCTTCTATCCTGAAATTTCCCTTAAATTTACATAAAGTTCATTTCCTCAGTTATAAGTCCAGTGAGCTTTCAGCTCTCTTGCCTTGTTGCCCTCCATTTTTTTAAAAAAGAGACTGTACTCTTTCACCTGAAGATATTTAAACATATTTAATATGTTTATATTAACATATTTAAACATGTCCAAATATGAATTCCAAAGGCTTCTTCATGGGACTTAAGAAGTGAGTTCTGCACAGTCCCCTGGGACTCCAGGGGGCTGAAGGAGGAAGTTCTTCTCATTGGCCCAGCTGAGGAGCTGGTTTTGGGAGCTTCCCCATGGAGAAGTTAGAGTCAATAAGGCAAGCTTATCTTTTGAGTCTGTAAGAAGCAATAACCCCTTTCCCCTTCCTGCCTAATCGGCAGGGCCTCTGGTGGACAGAATCCTGCAATTTCTGCTTCCTCTATCAGCTGCCAGCATGGGAACTAGTTGGAGAGACCCTACAGCAAAGATGAGAGGGACTTCTTTATTTCTCACCCAGAAAAAATAAATTACACGGCCTCCTGAACATAGAGGGGGAGAGGCAGGCACTCTTGGTGCTACTGACCAAATTACCCATCACTCTTGGCTTGGGGTTCTTAGCTTTAAAAGAATTGTATTTGCCACCTAGAGTAGAATTGAAACTATTTATTTCTTTTTACCTTTCTCTTGTAAAAACAGTACAGATTTTCAGAAATAAATGGTGAGTGTCCCCCTCCACCTCCTGTACCTGCCCTGCATTGCCTGGTTCCACTACCCAAGGATGACCACTCTTTGTGGTATAGAGCATATTTTTTGCTACACTTGGGTTTCTTTTAAAGTTACCCTCTTCTGTTCAAGTGGCTCTTACAGACTTAGAGGTGGGAGACTCCTGGGTGTGTGCTGTAAGATACTGCTGCCCCTCTTTCCTTGGGGAGGGCCTGAAGAGACTCCCACCATTGGTCAGACTAGAAACCAAATCTCTACCCCCTCAAGAGAATTCTCACCCTAAAAAGAAGCCCTCAAACATAGAACTTCTGATCCTTTGTGAGAGGCACTTTTCCATTCCAGCAGACAGGTCTTGTGGCTGTGTCTCTCCTTGGTTTTGCTGTCCTTGTTATTTCTAAAGATCCTCCCATGGTCACTTCTAAGCATGAAAATTCTTCCATTTCTTTAGGGGCCAGTGTATTAGTTATCCAACAAATGTAATATATAACCCCAACATTTAGCTTCTTAAAATAAGTACTTACTGTCTCCCAGTTTCTTTGGGTCGGGGATTTGGGAGTGGCTTAGCTTTTTGCTCTGGCTCTCAAAGGTAGCACTCAGGGTGCAGTGGGGGCTGCCGGCATCCTAAGTCTTGCCTGGGCTGGAGAATTGCCTCCCAAGTGGCTCCCTCACATGCCGTTGGCAGGAGGCTGCAGTTTCTGGCCAGGTGAACCTGTCTGAAGTCTGCTTGAGTGTCCTTATGACAAGGTAGCTGGCTTTTCCTAGTGTGAGTGATCTAAGAGATACGATACAGGAACCTTAATGTCCTTTATGACCTAGCCTTCAAAGTCACACCCTATCACTTCTGCATGTCCTGTGGACTACACATGTCTTGTTCAATGTGGGAGGGGGCTACAAAGGGCATTGAAAACCAGGAGGAGGGATCATGGGTGGCTCTCTTGGAGGCTGGTTACCAAATCCAGTTCGGTTCCTAGTTCTTCCCCTTAACTTGCTATTAAGTCCCATCCTAATGATACTCTTTCCTGTGGGCTTCCTTAGCACTTTCTCTCTGAACTGCTAATGAGGGCCTGGGAGTCTTCCTTTGTGGATTAGGTGTTTAAGGCTCAAATGCTTTCCATTGTAAAGTGGCTGGAGGGTGAAGCAGCTGCTGCTAATTGCCTGGGTGGGGAGGGTGGGGGATGGGTAGTGAGACTCCCAGGTGCTGGGGAGCAAGACCCTATTCCACTGGCCACACCAAAGTGCTGTGTCACACCTGCCTGGAGAAAGGGGTACTTTATAGGAATTGATACAAAGGTTAAGTTTCAGGCTGGGAGAAATCTATAGCATGGGTCCTTAGTAAATGTTTATAAGAGAAATACATAAGTAAATGAAAACTTTGTCTTGGGATTTCATAGACTTCCATGAGGACTCAGTGATATTTTGATATTCCCTTCTGGTTTCAGATTTGAGAGAGTGGCTCATCTTCTAGGAATAATTTCTAGTCTTGGTGCAAAAGAAGTGCCCTCTCACTTCTGCCTGTGAGTGGAAAATGAACGTGGCTTTGGGAGTAGGGTGTTATTAATTTGGTATCACTCCCGACACATTCTGAAAAGCTGCTCTGGGGAGGGACTACCCCAGACTTGGGTAGAACAGAGTAGGGGTCATTCCTTTCCTGGACACAGGTCCAGGGTGGGACAGACTACAAGGGGACAGACTCCTGGACAGAAGGACACTCTGAGAAACAAGCCTGCAGAAACCTCTGCCTCCATCCCTCCCTTCTCCCTCTGAGTTCAAGAGAGATTGCTGAAGAGAGTACACGAGAGGCCAGGCTGGGAAGGGGGCCATGGGCCCGGGACTCCTGCAGCTTCTACTTAATTGCTCATACCCGTTCCTCTGCTTGCAGGGCCCCATTTCATTAATGAGCAAGACATGCACTGGCCACGTGTCAAACTGCCTCAATATTTATTTGGCTTTAAGCGGGGTCTCTCTAGAACTTATGTGCCTCCAGGGGATTAAAACTCAAACAACTGTGACTTTGGCGGTTTTAACTGAGCTGACACTGTAGTTCTTAAAACCCAGAGTCTGTAGCTTTTGGTGGTGAGCATGGCCTGGCCAGGCAGAGGAACTTAAAGTGACCCTGAAGGCCAGCAGTGAGGATGCTGGAAGCTTCTGTTCTCAGGGAGAGGAGGCTGTCACCTGCATGGCCTGAGAACACCACTGCCTCCCTCACTCACCTTCTCAAGGTCAAATGTATCTATTAGCAATTTATTCCTTTGGATTCAAGTTTGTCCAATAGGCATCACAGTAGAAGGAGGGCGCCCTCACATTGAGAGTGGGGGTTCTGGAGTCTGAGAGACCCCGGTTTATAGTCTGGATCTGCCACCTTTCAGCTGTGTGCCTTTGGGAAAGTCCCTTATCGTCTCTGAACTTGACTTTCCTCACCTGTGAAAAGGAGAAACTAACTTGACACATACATTTATAGCTGGTTCCTCAGGAAGACTGGTGTGTATTGTGGTTTCTTACACATTCTTTCCAGATTTTAGTAGCAGGGTAATACTGGCCTCATAAAATGATTTGGAGGGGGAAGTGTATTCTTTCCTCCTGTATTTTCTGGAAGAGTTTGTGTAAGATTAATATTTTTTTCCTTCCTCAAATATTTGATAGAATTTAGCAGTTAAACCTGAAGTTTTCTTTGTGGGAAGATTTTTGATAACAAATGTAATGTTGTCACTATTAGGAACTAAATGGAAGGTCATGTGAGAATGAGGTCCATGCAGATGGTCAGTGCTGACAGAATACAGCTGTGTCTGCCTGGAAAGGACTTCCCACTGGCCTGCTGATATCTACTCACAGGTGGCACATGGAGTCCTGTGCAAATGCACTGCATGCATATGAAGATCTCTGTGAAAAAGACAAGAAAACTGAGACTCAAGAAGGTTAAGTCAATTAATAAAAATTGCTCAGCTAATAGGTTGCAGAATAAAACCAGGACTCCAGCTCTGTTATTTTTTTGACTCGAATCCCATAATGTTCCACCATTCCCTAGCCAGAACACCATAATTCATCCATTGATCCCATTTTGTCCTCTGACAATGGCATTCTTCTCCTCTCTGCTCTTTGGTGGGTACTAGGAGCTGAGCTCAGAGAGTTAGCACTATGTAGATGCTTCAGAAATCATCCACCTCACTGTGTATCTCTAAGGCTCCATGCAAGACTCACTGCTGCAAAACAAGCAAACAAACAAACATGTCTACAAGGGTGTAAGTACATTTAGAAAGTTCAGGGGGGGAAGAGAACTCACTTGAAAAAGATGAGGAGATCAAAAGGAACACCATGCTCCAGCTGCACCAGAGCCAGAGACCATTAACTTCCAGCAAGTGCTTCTGCAAGTCATCAATCTTCCCTAGTCGCAGATGACATTCGATTCATAAACCTCTACCCTGAGTGCTCTCCCCTGACTCCAGATGGGTTCTCTAACATTTATGAGATGATGTTTAGAAGACATCAAAATGAGTGGGAATTACTCAGCAGATAGGGCCACATCCCTGTCCTAGTGCAGCAGCTAAGAAATCATGGAAAGGTGGGAAAGGGCAGTGGATGGTTTCTCCAGCTATGCAGGTCTGAATTAGCAAGGCTAGCAAAGGGATAATGAAGCCTGTGGAAGAGTGAAAATCCGAGGAATTCCACAGGTGGGAAGGCAACAGAGAAGTCAGGGATGCTGGTAGCACTACAAAGGCAAGTGCAAATAGAAGCAGATTTGTGGGTCACTGGGTGTTTGTCACAGTCCTTGGCTGAATGTGTACACCTTTTATGGGCTAAATTGTGTCCCCCCCCCCC
>VBSM01001124.1:61510613-61527576 GCA_008086735.1 Cheirogaleus medius | reverse complement strand
AAAAAAAAGAAAGCCATGTGTTGAGAAAGTAATAAGGGCTCTGAGTAAGGTAAGGTGAGGGCAAGGGTTAGAAAGACCACTGGACACTCAGAGCAGAGAAAGGCAATAGGAGATGAGGGGATCTTAGTATCAGGTCATTGGGTAAGGAAGACTGAGTCCCGATGTCTCTCCTGAGCACCAGACCTGTACACACAACTGTTTCTAGAAACATCCCCACCAGAAGTCCAACCAGAGCTTCAACCTCAAACTCGAACTTTATTAAGGAATATTAGCCCTTGCCCTCCCTGCCTGTGTTTTCTCTCATTGCAAATGGCACCAGCATACTCTTGCTTAAGCCAGTTCTGGGTGTGACTATTGTTTCCTCAATCTTCCTCCTCTTGTACATTATCACCAAGTCCCATTAATCCCAAGGTCTGCTTTATCTTATTCTGCCCACCTCTTCCTATCTTCACTGGAGCTCTCGAGGTGAGGCCGTATCACTTATGCCTGGATTAGTATTGCTGCCTTCAATCTATTCTCCCTTTTACAGCTGTCTTGGACTTCCCCCTGACATCTAATTGTGGCATTTCTTGTGTTAACACCCTTCAGTAATTCCACATTGCCCTTTGGGGAAGGTCCACACTCCTTACAAAGGCTCTCCAGGCTGTTCATGGTGTGGCTTGTACCTCCCCAGTCTCATTCCTCTTACTCTGTGCTGGACAATCCTTGCTCCAGCCTTGCTGAACACTCCCAGTTCTCTGTGCCACGTTCTCTTGGTGTCTTAGTCCATTTGTGTTTCTATGAAGGAATACCTGAGGATAGGTAATTTACTAAAAAAGAAAGAGGTTCATGGTTCTACAGACCTTACAAGAAGCATGGCACCTGCATCTGTTTCTGGTGAGGGCTTCGGGCTGCATGATGGAAAAGGAAGGGGAGTCATGTGTACAGAGACCACGTGGCAAGGGAAGAAGCAACAGAGAGGGGAGGGAGGTGCCAGGCTCTTTAAAACAACCAGCTCTTGTGAAAACTATTAATAATAGAGCGAGCGAGAACTCACTCATTACCATGAAGACAGCACCAAGGCATCCATGAAGGATCCACCCCCTTGACCCAACCACCTCCCATTAGGCCCCACCTCCAACACTGGAGATCAAATTTCAACATGAGGTTTGAGGGACAAACATCCACACTATAGCACTCACAGCATGTGCTCATGTTCTTACTTGTTGCCTTTCTCCTGGGCCATACTTTCCTATTCTATAAATATCACACTGGAAATCACTTTTCTTGGTTCCTCAAAAAGAAATGAGTTGTCCCTCATATTGAGTTACATTTTTCTTCCTCTCTTTCTTCTCTTCCTTATTGGTATTTTTCTGGCTTATTCATCTTTTTGTTTCTTCACTGTACAGCATGCTACTTGAAAGCAAGGACTGTGTCTTATTTACTATTGTGTTTACAGTGGCTGATATCCATAAGTCCTCAGTACATATTGTTTGAATAAACAAAGAAATAAGTGAATAATTTCAGAGAAATTCAGAAAGAAGCTGAGTGTCAGGACCAAGGGAAAGAAATCATGTGTGTAGAGCCTCAAGAACATTGGGTTTGTGTCTGTCAATCTGATAACTGTTTAAAAGTGAGGCATATTGGGTTGGACTTGGACCCCAAAGGAAAAGTGAGCACTTGATTCAGGGACTGTTGGAACTGAAAATAGCCTAGATCTGGTATATTTCATAAGGTCCTGGAAAAAATAAATGGGATTCCATTTATATGGTTTACCTGAAGAGATATTAATAAAGGACCTACCAGTAGCAGTGTGGTCAGGGTGAAGGGAGTCAACAAAGGATGCTGGTGCACCCAGAGGCTAGCAATAGCAGGAAGCTGTTACCACCTCTAGGGCTGAAGGAACAAAGGCAGGAAATAGTGCTAATAAAGCTAACGAGAACATGGAGGAGGGATGCTCAGCTGGAGCTGCAGTGTTGAAATGGGACCAGGACAGGTAAGAAATACCCTGATCTCTCTACTCCTGCTGCTGCCTCTTTCAGCCAGAAGATGGGGGAGCCTGGGTGACACAGCTTCCCCAAGGGTGTTAATCTCTTAGGGATCAGTAGGGCAGAAAAGGGTGGAGAATGGATCTGGAGGCACAAATGAACCAGCACACCTGGTTGTAAAAGGAGAGAAAACTAATAAGAAAAGAGAGTGCCTCCGAGTGTTGGAGTTAGAAGAAAATTTGTAATGATTGGAGGACTAGTGAACATTGGTGGTGACTTGAGAGAGGCTCTGGAACCTTTATATCTCTACCAGGTGAACTGGATAATGCCCAACTGGGCACCTGTCATTTATCTTGGGTAGGATCTGGAAATTTGTTCCCTCATGGTGTTTGTGAAGAGCAGGAACTTTGAGCAATGGGGCTGTTGACCTGCAGCAGGGATTGTGCTGCCAAAGAAGCAGTGTGAGGGAAGGGGTGTGTGAGGTGGGAGGAAGTTCAGGGGCTTGGGCTTGGAGGAGAGATCTTCCACTGGGTAAATTGCTATGTGCAGCACTAAAGATGTGCTGTGAGAAGCACTGAGAACCCAGCCTGGCAGCCTGGAAGTTGTTTGTTTATAAGTGTGTGTGTGTGTGTGTGTGTGTGTGTTTGTGTTCATGTTCATATGTGCATATTTGTCTGCATGAGAATCTTGGGGTGTATATTGGGGGTAGACTGCTCTGTTCTTCTGTCATACGTGACCTGGAAGAATTTCTCCTGGAAATGAAGTTCCTCAGAGGGTATTTTATTACCTTCTGCAGGGATAGAACAAGAAGTGGTCTAAATGACAGCAGGAAGAATTTAGTTTAGACTTAAGGGATGGCTTTTAATAACTTGTGTATCAAATTCCCTTTTGATCCCAGGGAGGCATCATTTTTCTCTTCAGTTCTGAATTACATCACATATCCAAACAGCAAGAATTCCACATTCTGAGTTCCACTTAAATGACATTTTAAAAAAATGTTGTACCAATTTTCTTCAAAATTATGACTGCTATAAATGAATATCCAGGTTGTCTGTATTATGATTACTGATGCTTGTTTGTCTAGGTCCCTCCTCTCTCTCCTTGCCCTTGCCTGCAGGGTGCAAAGAGCAGAGGCGAAATTCATGCATTTTGGGAGAGAGCTCAGGAAGACTGCCTGTTCTACTTAACCTGGCTCATAGCCATTTCTCTCATTTCTTCCTCCCTTTCTCCCTCTTACTCGCTGAGTTCCACACACAGTGGCCTCCTAGATGTTTCCTGTGTGACTTGGGACACTGGAGAAATTTCCTATGTCAGATGACTGATCCAGATACGTTGTCCCCACTGTGGCCTCCAACTCTGAGATCTCCAACTTTCTGTGTTGGTGTGTGCGACTAATAAGCTTACGTGTGAGGAAACAAACATTGGCCTGGTGATCCAAAGCCCCAGGGTCAATCTTAGATTTCTCCCTTGCCAGATGCTTAGCAGTCACTCAATCTAGATTTGTATTTTCTATAAAATGGGAGTGATAATCATACCTGCTTCATATAATTTGTGTGAGAAGCACCTGAAACAATGCTTGTGGGAGCATTTTATGAAATACTATGGGATGGGTAGCTACCACTGATTGCCTCTGACTTAGTGATATTAACACTGGAGAATAAAGGGTGCTGATTTGAAAGGCAAAAATCAACCAACCAAAAGACTGCTGTATCTTGCCTGAATTTCAAGACTGGAGTAGAGGAAAAAATATTCTTGGAGAGAGAACTATTCCATTATTCAGGAAAACAGCTTCATGGACTCCTTGCTTCCTATAAGAAGGCCCAGAGACAGTCTGGATTCCAATGGTTGAAACAAAAGGTGTGAAAATAGTAGGTAGAGGAAGGAGAGAAGCAGTGATGGGGGTAGGAGATTTGCTAGATAGGTGTATTAGTCTGAGTTCTCCAGAGAAGGAGAAACAATATGAGATATATTTATTTATTTATTATTAAAATATATTAAAGAAAAAAAATATATTAAAGGATGTAGTAACGAAAAGAGACTTTTTATAAACTGTTCAAGCAGTTATGGAGGCTGAGAAGTTTCAAGATCTGCAAGGTGGAGACCCAGGAGACCCAAAAATGTGAGTTCCAGTTCATGTGTGGGGACAGGAGAATAGCAATGTCCCAGCACAAAGACAGGCAGAGAGAGAGAGAGAGAGAGAGAGAGAGAGAGAAAGAATTCTCTCTTACTTAATCTTATAATACTTAGGCCTTCAATGGATTGGATGAGACCCACACACATTGGGGAGGGCAATCTGTGTTACTTAATCTACTGTCTCAAATGTTAATCTCATTAAGAAACACCCTCACAGACACACCCAGAAATAATGTTTGGCCAAGTATCTGGGTACCCTGTGGCCCAGTCAAGTTGATACATAAAATTAACCATCACAATAGGCAAGGAATTGGTGAGTTAAGCTCTAGGAGGAAGATGGCATAATGTAAGAGAATGACGTTGTGGGTACTACTTTGAGAGAACGTGGAATTATACATCCTGCTTTTCTTAGCTAAGAGGGCTTTCTCTCCAAATATTTATGAGGATAAACCAAGGTCTTTGAGTTTGAAGGAGAGAGAGGGAGAAACAAGTTAGAATCAGTTATATCTTGTTTGAAATTCTTTGAAGCTTATTGTCCCCAAAGGCTTCCTATATTCCTCTCTTTCGCAGCCTCTTCTCACTGATATTACATTAAGGAGCATTTAATGTTTAGCTTCTTGAGTTATTTTACCCCAAAGAGTTGACTTCCTGCTTGCTCAATTTGCTTTCCCGAACAACTGGAATCATGCTGATTTCAGTAGAGAGGCTGTCTTACTCTATTTTGTCTTTGTATAGCAGAATACTTGAGACTGGGTAATTTATAAAAAATATAAGTTTATGCAGCTCAGAGTTCTGCAGGTTGGGAAGTTCAAGATTGTGTGGCTGTACCTGGCGGGTTCTGGTGAGGGCCTTGTGCCATGTCAAAATGTGGTGAAGAAACAGGAGGGGCACTGGGTGTGTGCGGAAGGGGCAAAACATGAGAGGCAACCTCACTCCATAAGAGCTCACTCTTACAGGAACTAATCCATTCCCGAGAGAACCAACCCAGTCTCAGGAGAAAGACATTCATTCATTTTAATGATCTAATGATCTCTTAAAGGAACCACCTCCCAACACCACCACATTAGGGACCAAGCCTCAGCATGAGTTTTGGTGGGGACAAACTATGTCAAGACCATAGCAGAGGCCTTGGGGAAAAGGGAGTGTGAAGTTTGGAGTTAGGGGGTTTGAGTTTCCATATCGCTCATTATGGTGTCAGCATTGGCAAGTCCCTTATTCTCTCTGAACCTTAGGTCTTCATCTGTAAAATGGGATGGATGGAATGGATCCCATAGACCTGTTGCCAGGACCAAGGGAGATTGTGAAATGTATGTTAAAAATATTTGACAGATGAAGTCCTATTGAAATGCTTATTGCTCCTTCCAGCGTTTCCTTCTTCCCTCTATGGCAGAAGCGTTGAAATTATATGGAAAAAGGACAAACATATCCAAATGGTTCAGGTCCCCTGCCTGGATACTGAAAACCAGAATTTGTATGTGGATGGAAGAGGGAGGAAGAGACAGGGAGGGGAGTGGGTATTGTATTCAGACATTTCCTCTTCTTGGCTTGCTGTAGTTTGGCCCTCTGTCCAGAGCTTGCTGGTATCACTGAATTCCACCCAGAAGTCTGTTTTCTGAGTGTGTAGGCCAGGCGTCCTCAAACTATGGCCCACGGGCCACATGCAGGTGTTTTTGCCTGTTTGTTTTTTTACTTCAAAATAAGATATGTGCAGTGTGCATAGGAATTTGTTCATAGTATTTTTTAAACTATAGTCCGGCCCTCCAACGGTCTGAGGGACAGTGAACTGGCCCCCTGTTTAAAAAGTTTGAAGACCCCTGGTCTAGGCTTCTGAGATCTCTCTGTGCCAGAACTCGAGTTGAGGAAAACACACATTGGATGGAATGATGTTTGCTGAATATGGATCCCAAGATGCTCCCATCCTGGGGTGAGGAGGTAGAGCTTATTGAAGGTTGAGCTTTGTTGCACACCCTTCCTTCCTGCTCTGTCCATTTTAGGCCACACGCTGGTATAGTATTTGACATTCTGGGCCCCCAAGCAAAACACCAAGGCCACTACCTTACCTTCTCAAAGGGGTGATAATCTCCTTTCTTAAACCTCCTGAGTACCTAGGCCTCTCCCATCAAATGGGTTCTTAACTGTATTGAAGGCCAGGTTTTAGGAGACAGCAGGGCCTTTTAGACTGATTGTGGGAGAGTAAGGAGACATTAGGGTAGGAAAAATGACAATTTTTAGGAAAATATAAGCTTTTTCATATTGAATGTATTTTAGAATATTATATCCCAAATGGCATCTTTAAAACTCCTAGCCATCCACACTCCCATTGCCTCTGGGGTTATGGTCCCTGTAATCTTGTGGATGCTTTTCTTTGGTCTCCCATAGCACTTAATTTTACATATATAATCTCATTTAATCAGCACAACAGCAAGGTGGTAGTATGATTGCCTCATCTGTTGGGACTTTCTACTCCATGTTATAGTGACTACCGCACTAAAGAGCCTTGTTTCCTCTACCAGATAGAATTTTTCTTGAGGACAGGGATCATATCTTGCTCATCTTCATGTTTCCCACAATGCCTTGCTCAGTACATGACACAGAAAAAGGCTTCAATGATACTCTTCTATAGTTTTATAAATGGCTATATTTTTCTCTAAGAACGATGGATGCTTTCAGAGAATAAATGTATCCCATGAAGTGCATCAAACATAAGCCTTAGATGAGAGGCCACAGAGGAAAGCATCTTGTTTTGCTCAAGCTTTTTGATTTATTAGATTTTTCTGGGCTTATTAGTCCTTTGGAATTCTGTAGTCTTTCTGGATATGAGAAGAAAGAATGCAGAGTCAGCCATCAAAATTTCTAAGGAAGCAAGCACAGAGAGAAGCATGGCAAGGTCAGGAGATGAAGAGGAGCCCTGAGCCGACCCATCAACAGAGGTAGAGCATGAAGCGGGAAGAGCCATTGTCCATGACTTGAGCATAAACACAAGCCCAAGCCTTGAGGAAACCCAGTCTCTCTAAGGAATGCTGGGCTCCCAGCTTTCTTGTTTCCTTTTCAAGGAAGCCTTATAGCCAGTGTGAAGTGGAAGACTGTATAATTTTCACAGATTTGGGCCTTGATAATCTTGGGCATGGTGATTTGGTAATCAGGTCTCATTTAAAGGCTGAACCAACTATATTAGCCCATATCTCCATTTCGCTTTGTGCAGTTCTGACTTTTTCTTCCCCAGAGCCATGTCCTAGAAGCTACGAGCTAGACAGTTTAGTCCTCTGTCTCTGGCAAAGGGTCAGGTGTGAGAGGGCATAGTTATGTTTTTTGATGGAGATGTGCTCCAGGGTCCCAACTTTTCTTGATAACTTGTGTGAAACACGAATAGGTCTCAACTCTTCCCAAAGCTACCTAATATTTTAGCCTGAACCACTGCTTTGCTTTTAATAAGGCTTATGATTTTTACTGCCTGCTATATAAAAACTTCCCTTTATTTGTCCAAAATAAAGTAACTGTGGTTTAGAGGAAAGAGCCACAGACTTCTATTCAGAAGTCTTGAAGTTTAACCCCAGGGTTGCCACTTCACTGAGCATGTGTTGCTCTAATCAAATCCTTTTGGGACACATACATGCATACATGTACACTGATATAAAATAAGTGGGTTAGGGGTTTTGGAATTAGTTGGCCCGATCAGTGTTAATATTGGAATCAGATGGCCTGGTTTATAAAATTCCTTCCATTACATATGAGCCATGTAGTTTTGAGACATTCACATGGTTCTTTAAGTCTATGCTTCCTCACTGTTATTATAAAGCAGATAATAATATTACTGAATTTAAAGAGTTGTTGTAAGGGTTAAAAGGGAAAAATAAGGCATGAAAATTCTTAGCACAGTAGCCAGCACATGGGAAAAACCTAACAACTGTTAGATATCATTATTATTATTTATATTCTATATATGAGCTGTGCAAACTTGGGAGAGTCACTTAAAATCTTAGCTTCAGGTTTGTTATTTTTAAAATGGAGGAAATAAAATCTAATCTCATATCATTATTGCTTTGTCTATCAGAAATCACTATATGAATCACCATACAAATTTCTTTCTGAGGGATTTAAGGTGGGTATTTTTCAGGACTACTATTTGGGATTTGCTGAACCAACACATAGCTATTTTGTCCACATCTGTAATAGTTTATAGATCTCAACCATGTCCCTTTTCAGTCTGTGGTATTTGTTTTGTTTTGTTTTGTTTTGCACTCTTTGTCTTCATATGGCAGTTTGCCAAGTCTTTTGGTCATTAATTCATTTTTTTCTGGACTTTCTCCATCTATGTTGTATCATTCTTATGAGGCAATGACCAGAGCTATCCTGGAATACACACAGATGTCAAAAATTGAATAAAGACAGCAGAGCATTAGAGTGTGTGTTGGTGGTATTCATTTTTGTTTATGTGACTATGTCCTGTCCAGTCTGTGAACCTGACAAAAGACAGGTATAATTAAACAAGCTCTCCAAACAGTACACAATCATGAAGAAGGCTCTCTTAGGTTTGAGCCAATGAATTCACACTGGTCAAGCATTCTTTCTGATAGGCCACAAAGCAATTTATAGGATAGTTGCTATTTGCAAGGCAGATATGCTTAGCTGTGGTTATAAGAAATCGAGGGAAACATTTTTCTTTTATAAGATATAAAATATTGTTTTCTTCGAGCTCCACTCCATCACTATCTAAATTATCTGACAGAAAGGAATAAATAATGTGAAAAAACACCCACTGCTTCTCTGAATTGGCCCATTTGCTAGAGATTCATTGATCCCAGGAACTGTTGACAAATCACAACAAGAAAAAAATTATTCTTGACAATGAGAATTGGAATAAAATTGTTCATTTCCCAGCACATAGGAGAAACTGTCTTGATTCTTTTCCATGGAGCCTACTCGCCAAATTCTTTGGGGGAAAACAGGCCAATAAAATAACTTTAATAACATTTGGTGAAATTTATGACCTAACCAAAAAGTTTCTGGGTCTTTCTTATTGAAACACTGCTTTTGAGAAAATAGGTTTAGGTATGTTTCTCCCAAATGACAATATATCATTAATATCAATTCATATCATGAATAACTCACATTTATAGAATTTGAAAGTTTAGCTGCTTGATCTATGATAGAGATTTTAGGCTAAGGTACTTTAAGTAGTCATAATAAAAGAGTAAATGTTGGCTGCTTTTGTGTTTGTTATTGCATCAGTTTGTAAGCTATAGACTCTCCAACATGGGCGGGAACTTAGAGATTCCTGAATCCCATCCTTACATGGTTTAGGAGTAAAGCCAATATTTATAGATGCTACTGCATCTGCTGCATTTGATATCTGATTCTAATACAGTATAGTTGTTCTGAAATCTATTGGCTCATTATTAATAGAATCACCCCGCAAATTAAAAGCCAAACAAAATTGATGCTTGATTCTCAACCAATTAATCAAAATCTATTGGAAATGGCCTGGACTGCAGTAATTTAAAATGCCTCAGGTAATTCTGAGGCAGAGTGAGAACTTTATTTTATATTTATAATGGCATTCCTGATATATCTGCTAAATGACCCCGCGTTAGTCACCTAGCCCTCCTAAATTCCATTCTCTTTGGATGTAACTTAGTGGGGTGGTTACTGGATAAATTAGTTGCTCACATTCGTTGCTCAAAGTACACTGAAAGCTCTATGCAGTCAAGTAAGATTTATCACTTGCCATTCCTGAGTGTGTAGCCTCAGTATTGGTCCTGAGGATACAGCACACAGGCGATTGCCACCATTTGAATGAAAGATGCATGAGGGGATTTTTGTCTGTTTTGTTCTCTGATGTATGTCTAGCTCCTAGAACAGTTCCTGGCACAAAGTACAAGTTCAATATATATTAATTGAATTAATGACTATTGCAAAATCTCTGATATATTAGTCAGGTTTTTTGCAAACAATCTTAAAATTTCAGTGGGTTGAACAACAGCCACATATTCGCATACTCACAGATCTGCAGGATGACTGTGGTTTGGTGGATTTAGGCCAAGTTTGGCTGGTCCAGCTGGACTCCAGGCGTCTAATCAAATCGAGGTATGCTGTATGTATTTTCATTTTGAGGCTCGAGCTGAAAGGGCAGCCATTGCCTGGGGCATGCTCATCTCAGACAGACCACAAGAACACCAGAGGACGTGTGATTCCTTTGAAGGACTTGGCTTGGGACTGGCACACTGTCGCTTCTGACCACGTTGCATTGACTACAGCAAGTCACATGGTCAAGCCCAACATCAAAGGGGTGGAAAAATAGCTTTCTGTTCTAGGGGGAAGTCGTGAGGCAAAGAGCCCCAATATTTAATTCTAATACATGGGAGGAATAAAGAATTGGGAGCAATGATTCAATGAGGGACATCTACCAAGCACATTCTCCATATCTGTAATATTAATCACCTTACTTAGAGAGAAGAAGTGCAATATCTTCTTACTCAATTCACTGCCCAAATCCACTCTTTTCTCCTACCCTGACTTCTGTGCTTCAGGATCTGGCTGCTGTCCACGTTTATATCTCTAGGTGGAGGATGCATGGGTGGGGGTGGGGTTCTGTGGCTGACAGTTGGCAGTTATGTTGAAAAACAAGAGATACACAAAGCCCAGCATGACTATGAGTAAATAAACAGCAGGATCTCAAGATGACACTGTCCCACACAAAACCCTCTGAGAAAAAACTGTATGAAGTGTCCTGTGGCCATGCCAATGCCACAATCTATGCAAGGCTTGAGAACAGGACCATCACTGAAGGCCCCTGACCTCACAGGTGCTTAGAATCAGTAGAGACCCCACTCTTAAGGCCCAGGCTGCACACGTGCAGACACTCAGTACAGTCCACTCCCTGAAGTCCTCTGCCCTGACAGGAGGAGACAACCAGAACAGGACCATCACACATGACCCCTCCCCTAACAGGTGCAGACACTCAGTAGAGGCCCCAGCCTTCACAAGTGCCGACACTGAGTACAGCACCCTCAGTGAAGTCCCCTGCCCCCAAAGGTACAGACAATGAGTAGGGGACCCTCACTGAAGGCCCATGACCTCACAGGTACAGACACTGGGTACAGGCCCCACACTGAAGTCCCTGTCCCCAAAAGTGCAGACAATCAGTAGAGGCCCCACCCTAAAGGATGCTGACCTCATATGTGCAGACACTGAGTACAGGACCCTCACTGAAGTCCCCTGACCTCACAAGTGCAGACAATCAGTAGACGACCCACCCTGAAGGTTGGATCCTTCACAGGTGCAGACACTTAGTACAGACCAGACACTGAGGGCCCTGCTCTCACAGGGGCTGAATCTCAGTACAGTCTATACCCTGAAGGCCCCTGTCCTCACAAGTGCAGACACTCAGTACAGGCTACACAGTGAAGGCTCTTGTCCTGACAGGTGAAGATACTAAGTACAGGGAGCTCATTGAAGGTATCTGACCTAACAGGTGTAGACACTCAGACCAGGACACTCACTGAAGGCTCCTGCCCTAACGGGTGCAGACACTGAGAACAGGACCCTCACTGAAGGCCCCTGACTTCACAGGTGCAGGCACTGAAAACAGACCCCACACTGAAGGCCCTGTCCTCACAGGTGCACACACTCAGTACAGTCCCCACATTCAGGGGCCTTGCCCTCACAGGTGCTGACTCTCATTACAGGTCACACATGGAAGGCTCCTGCCCTCACAGGTACAATCAGTCAGTATATGCTGCACTCTAAGGACAATGGCCTCACAGGTCCAGACACTCAGTACAGGTTCCATTCTGAAGGCCCCCACCCTCACAGGTGTAGATACTGAGTACACGTTCCACTCTGAAGGTTGAGGTCCTCACAGATGAACACACTCAGGACAGGACCCTCATGGAAGGCCCCCTTCCCTCACAGGTACAGAATCTCAGTAGAGGACCCTCACTTAGGGCCCCTGCTCAGACAAGTGCAGACACTCAGTAGCAGAGGCCTCAAGTGAAGGCCCTGTCCTCACAGGTGGAGGCACTCAATTCAGGTCCCGCACTGAAAGCCCTTGTCCTCATAAGTGTAGACACTCAAGTCAGGTCTCACACTGATGGCCCCTGACCTCACAGGTACAGACAATCAGTAGAGGCCCCACCCTTGAGGCCACAGACTTCACAGGTGTAGACACTCAGGACAGTCCACCGCATGAAGGCCACTTCCCTGACAGGTGGAGACAACTAGTACAGGACCCTCACTGAAGGCCCAGTCCTCAGAGGTGCAGACACTGAGTACAGGCCCCAAAGGGAATACCCCTGCCCTCACAGGTACAGACAATCAGTAGAGGCCCCACCCTTAGGCCCCAGCCTTTACAAGTACAGACACTCAGTAGAGTTCACACCATGAAGCCCCTTGGCCTCACAAATACAGACACTGAGTACAGTAGCCTCACTGATGGCCCCTGACTCACAGGTGAAGATAGTGAGTACTGGACCCTCAGTGAAGTCCCCTGTCCCTAAAGGTGCAGATAATGAGTAGGGGCCCCACCCTAAAGGATGCTGACCTCACAGGTGCTGATACTGAGTACAGGATCCTCACTGAAGGTCCCTGAACTCACAGGAGCAGAAATCAGTATAGCCCACACCCTAAGGATTGTGCTTTCACAGCTGCAGACACCCAGTACAGGCCAGATACTGAAGGCCCCTGTCATCACAGGTGTAGACCCTGTACTCAGGGTCTGCACCTGTGAGGACATGAACTGTAGGGACTCAGTGCTTGCACCTGTGATGGGAGGAGCCTTCAGTGAGAGTCCTGTACACATCTGTACAGGACAGGGTCTGTATCTGTGAGGACAGGGCCCTTCAGTGAGGGTCCTGACCTCAGTGTCTGCACCTGTCAGTACCTGATGTTTCCTACCAACTAGACAAACCCCAAACTTGGAGTGGCAGAGTAAGGAGAGTAGCCATTTCCTGGGCTGAGATGCCTGATGGCCCCAGGAAGTGCCCATCCCCCAGTCTGGTGGCTTATCTTCCCCTCTGGCAGGGCAGATCCCACCCTTGGAGGAGGGCAGAAAGGAGAGAAAACAGTTTTCCAGGCTGGGACTTGAGGCAGTCTCAGTCAATATCTCTCCCCCAGCCTGACAGGATAGACTCAGCCCTTGAAGGCAGGGAGAAAGGAGAAACTTTGCTTTCCCCGTGTGACTGGCTTGAATCTGTGGGACCTTGGAACTAAGCAAAAGGGGACACATTGTTGATTCGGTACAGTGGGGTGGTTTTGATTATCTGATAAGATCATAACACAAGGGCTTGCCCATGGTGCCCAGGCTGTTGCCAGCTTAGAGGCTTGTGGTCTGGGAAGGAAAATCTTGACCAGAGTCCTTAGCAATTGCACCAATTGACACTCCCTATCAGGAGCTGTTTCACAAGTGTGGCAAAAGAGCCCTGATAATATATTAGCAGCTCTCCCCTTGCTGCAGAATTAAGTCCATAAACCAGTCCAAGCATGCCCAGTCCTTTACAAAGTAGCCTGATGAGAAAGAGTCAGTGACAGAACACAGGAAACACAAAAGATCAGAGAGAAAAGTCACCTTCAAAAGAAAATATTCGATCTCCATCAATAGATTCCAACTTACACAATATGATTAAACTGTCAGAGGAAGAATTCTGAATATGGATGGTAAGAAAAATCAATGGAATTGAAGAGAAAATAGAATCCCAACATAAAGAAATCACAAGAACAATACAGGAAATGAATGAAAATTCTCTAAAGAAATGGAAATACTATGGAAAAACTGAACAGAAATCTTGGCAATGAAGGAGGCATTCAAGGAACTTCAAAACATGGTGGAAAGCCTCAAGAATAGAATGGATCATGCAGAGGAAAGAATCTCAGAGCTTAAAGATAATGCCTATGTGCTAAACAAATCAGATGAAGAGAAAGAACACAGAAACAAGAGACAAGACCAAAACATACAAGAAATGTGGCATTACATAAAGAAGCCAAATATAAGAATCATTGCATCCAAGAGGGAGAAGAAGAAAATACACAAGGACTGGAAAACTTATTTCATGGAATACTGGAAGAAAATATGCCTTGCCTAGCCAGAAATCTTGATATCCAGTTGCAAGAAGCACACAGAACTCCTGGAAGACTCAATGTGAAAAGGCAATCACCATATCACATAGTTATTAGGCTGACCAAAGTGAACACGAAGGAAGCAATTCTTTGAGCAGTGAGGTGAAAGCAATAAATAAACTACAAAGGAAAACCTATAAGACTAACTGCAGATTTCTCAGCTGAAATTTTACAAGCCAGAAGCGACTGGGTACCTATCCTTAATCTTCTAAAACAGAATAATGCCCAACCTAGATTTCTTTACCTGGCAAAATTAAGTTTCATCTATGGGAGAGAAATAAAGTCCTTCCCAGACAAGCAGTCATTGATGGAATTTGCAAAGACCAGACCAGCCCTACAGGAAGTACTCAGACCTGCATTTCACATGGAACAGTGCAATAGACACTCTCCAAAGTAAAATCATTCAAGAGTTAAAGTCTAGAACCTGGACTCCATGATGGCTCAAGGAGTAAAACAAAACAACAGGATTTCACCCAACAATATGAATGGAAATCTACCTCAAATTTAAATCCTCTTCATAAATATGAATGGTTTAAACTGTCCTCTGAAGAGACATATACTGTCAGAATGGATAAAAATCCACAAGCCTAGCATCTGCTGTTTACAGGAAATGCATCTAGCCCACAAAGATACCTTCATGCTCAAGGTCAAGGGATGGAAAACAACCATCCAGGCAAATGGAAACTATCATTAGAGCGAATAGACAGCCTATAGAATGGGAGAAAATATTTGTTTTCTACACATCCCATAAAAGGCTGATAACAAGAATCTATCTAGAACTTAAAAGAATCAGCAAGAAAAAATCAAACAACCTCATCAATAAATGGGCAATGGAAATGAACAAAAACTTTTCCAAAGAAGACAGAATAATGGCCAGCAAACATATAAAAAAATGCTCAACATTTCTAATCATTAGAGAAATTCAAATCAAAACCACAATGAGATATCACCTAACCCCAGTGAGATTGGCCTCTATCAAAAAATCCCAAAACAACAAATTCTGGTGAGGATGTGGAGAGACAGGAACACTCTTACATTGCTGGTAGGACTGCAAATTAGTGCAACCTCCATGGAAAAGAATTTGGAGATACTTCAAAGAGCTAAAAATAGAAATACCATTCGATCTAGCAATAGCACTATTAGGCATCTACCCAAAAGAGCAAAAGACATTCTATAGTAAAAGACATCTGCACCTGAATGTTTATGGCAGCACAATTCACTATTGCAAGGATGTGGAAACAACCCAAGTACCTGTCAATTCATGAGTGGATTATTAACATTTGGTATATGTATACAATAGAATATTACTCAACTATAATTATATAAAGAAATGATGGGGATCTAGCAAGTCGTATATTTTCCTGGATAGAGCTCAAGCTCATCTTCTGAAGTGAGGTATCACAAGAACAGAAGAATAGGCTCCACATGTACTCGCCATCAAATTGGCACTAACTGATCAACACTATGGTGCTCTCATGGTAGTAATATTCTCCAGGGATTAAGAGGTTGTGAGTTGGGTAAAATCACAACTAATGGAGGCAGTGAGCCTTGTAGAGGGGAAGGGAATGCCTCTAATCCTTGCTTGGGTGAGGCAAAGTCATAAAATGGAACCAAAATATTTGTACCCTCATAATATCCTGAAATAAAAATAAATTTAAAAAGAAGGTTAGTTAATTTTAAAATTAACAAATAGTTTTCATTTTTTGAAATTATTAAGTAGACAACTGTTCGATTTTTACAAAATAATGTACATTTTTAAGTATATCTAATTGAACCTTCTTGAATGTGGCCTTATTTGATTACAGCTAAACTAATGTGACCTTTCAACATGAAAAAGTTCTCCACTCCTGACATAGACTGGCCACCAGGAGTGAAATCTAATGTTTATAACTCATAGATTTATGGATTTTACTTAGTAATAATGTATCAACATTGACTCATTAACTGTAACAAGTATATCACATTAATGCGAGATATTAATAATATGGGAAGTCAGGGTGAGGGATGGGGGCATATAGTAGTAACTCTGTACGTCTCTTCAATTTTTCTCTAAACCTAAAATTGCTAAAAAAAAGTCTATTAATTGAAAAAAATTTTCTTCTTTAGAGGACAGTTGTGAGAATCAAATGCTTAACTTAATACCTGAAACATATATAAATTATACTGTAAATAAGAGTTTCCTTTCTATAATGAGAATCTTCATTGCATCTAGGTAATATACAGTTACTCAGGTTAATCTAGAGTGTCAAAATTCTCTACACCCACATCTAACCAATTTTGGGGCCTGTTAAGGTATCTTCTGTGGGTTGTAGACAGGGGATAGTGGAAAAAAATTATTTTTAAATTTATTTCAAAACTAGCTGTGGAAAATCTGACATCCAGCAGAAGCATTTATTTTTGCATTTATTGTGATGTAACTCCCAGGGCTTCTGTGCCAAGGGAACCTCTCAGAAGTTGAGTGACAGCCTGGCTCTGCATCTATGTGTGATGCAGACCACAGGTGGTTTCCACTGACAGGGTGATGCGAAGACAGCCAGCAGCAGGCCACAGGCCAGAGCAGTCCCAGCACTGACCTGTGGGTGGTTCTGAACCCTGGTTCAGAAGTTCTGTAATGGCCCTGTGTGTCTTCCAGAGAAGTGGGCCCAGAATGTGTGTTTGCTTAGATTCTCTCAATCTGTGTTACCCTAGGACAGCTTTTTCTTGTCCTATTTTTTTCCACTGACCCACAGACCTCCCTCTTGCAGTGGCTTTTT
>VBSM01001124.1:61485042-61510513 GCA_008086735.1 Cheirogaleus medius | reverse complement strand
AAAAAAAATTAAAAAAAGAGCCTTTCCTTCTAGTATTAATAATATACTCCTCTCCACTGACTTTAGGAAGGAACAAGAAAATATTATTTGTCAACAGGCTATTAACGCCACATTTCTTTATACTTACCCTTTAAATTCTCCCTCTTTTTCCTTCTGATTTATGGTAACAATTGCTTTTTTTTTTTTTATAGCAAAGTGGCCTCTTTTTGGTATATTGTAAGTGCAGTTTCTGCTAGGGACATTGGAGAATTGTATGAATAAATTTAAAGTCAGAAGTGAGGGAGTGAGGACTGGTGATATTAATGCCCTTCCACTTTAGTGATGAGAAATAGTCCTAGACATATTGAACTGCAGGGTCAAAGCAGTGAGTATTGATTGAGAAGATTCCTCACCTCAGCAAAGACTGCGTTTAGAAGGCAGAAGTCAGGTGTTCATAGGCTTTTCAGAGGTGTGGGGAATAGTTACTACAATAGAGGTTGTTCCATTAAGACAATGCCCACTGGGCTGCCTCAATGACCCATCCTCTGGTCTCCTGGCATCTCTGCCACATTCTATACTGCTCTTGCTCTCTCAGAACCACAGGTCTCACTTTCTCTTTTGTCAGTGACTCTTTCCTATGGCATAAGTCTTAGCCTCAATCACAGACTTTCTTTTGGATATAGGAAGCTGTTCTTGGGATAGCTGATACTGGCCCTGCATGCCCTTGGTTTCTGTGTCCCTTTGGCCTCCATGGGGGCCCCGAGTGCTGGGTGTGTGAGGTGAGGGGGGCTTGTTGAGGCCATGCTGAGAAAGAGGAACAGAGATGCTACCACTCATAATGGTCTTGGGTCACTGAGACAAGGACAGGGCTCTCCAGTCCTCTGACCTCTGTAGTGTCTGCAGGTACTCAGGTACCTGTGTGATGTCAGAGGAGGTGGGATGTCTGGCTGGAGGTGAGGCAAGAACAGAGCTGGGATTCAGGAGGTTCCTGTGTGACCTTAAGAAGCTCACTCCCCCATCGTAGGCAATGTTTGTCTCATCTGTAATGAGAGGAATGACGATACGCCATCTTAGCTTCCTTGCAGATCAGTACTACAGGATTGCTTGATTCAGATCATTTCATCAGGTCTTTCTTTGGTGCTGATGAAATGATGCCCCATCTATTTTGTTCCTAAAGGTGGGCTGAGCCTCAGAAGATTCAGCCCTTCCATCTACCTCCTCTCTGCAAAGCGAGTGAGTGGGAGGACGCTTGCTGATCATTTTTTTGTGAAGATGTGACTCTTCAGAACCTTTCCTGCATGCCTATCGGGAGGCCACTCAGAAGTTCAGAGATTTATTCATCCTGCCCCTTCTTAAAACATTTCGATAGCTCTTCTGTTTATAATGTAATATCCAAGCTCCTCCGCAGGACATACAAAGCTGTCCTTGATAAAATGCTTGACGGCTCCTCCAATATAATCTCCCTCCTTCTCAGCCTTGAAGCTAAATGTCTTTTCCTTGAACTTCCTCACTTTCTCTCAGGTGCGTTAAGGTTTATCACTGTTTGCCTCCACTGTGTCTGGGTCATGCCCTGCGGTCCCCATCCTCCCTTTCTCTCTGCAGCATCGTACCCGTTCATCCTTAAGGACACAAGTCAGACATTAACTATTTCCTGAATACAGAATAAGAGAATGAATCGAACCGAACATATGATGTGGCGTCCAGTTACTGTGATGTTTCCTTCAAATTTTTTAGCAGCTATGAATTCTGAATGAGGAGAAGGCAAGAAGGAATGGTCCCATCCTAAAGCAACACAGGCACCTGGACATGGAACGTTGACTTTAAAAGCCTCTGACTCCTTGCCTGCTGCTTGTTTGCTAAAGATCACTGAGATCTTGAGCCAGATTCTGTATCATCTTTCATTTAACAGAAATAATAAGAACGATATTAAAGGGTAGTTGTGAGGATCAAATTCAATCCTGGGCGTGAAAATGCTATGGAAATAATTATTGATATCACTCTTTTGCATGGTCAACACACTGATAAAGCTTATGGTGCATGATAATTATGCGATTAATTAATAAATGTTATCTAAATAGTTAAGGAATGAGTGAATAAAACATGCCGTAACCCTGTAGAGAAATGTGGGCCAGAGAACCACCCCACTCATACTGCCACTACGTTGACGACAATTATTAACTTACATTTATTGAGTGCTCTGTATAAGTCACACAGTGTGCTGGGTACATAAGTATATCATCTTATTTCATATTTAAAAGAGTCCATTGTTTAAGTAGTAATTATTCTTACTCTACAGATGAAGGAACTAAGAGATTATGTAACTAGTCTGTGGTAGATCGCATTATCTTTCCTTATTCTTTACCTTCCCTGTAAAGAATGCCATAGCCTTTGTCATGTGACTTTGCAGTTCCTCCCACTAATGGGGTGGGGAATATTTAGGAGACACTTGACCATGGGTTTGGCTCTGAGATTGACTTTGGCTAATAAAATATGGCAGATGTGATGGCGTGACCATGCCAAGACTAGGCTGTAGCAGCCTTGCATGTTTCTGTTCACCTTGGATTTTTACCATTGTCATGAAAACATGCCAGGGGCTGGGCAATATAGTTTGCTGATCACAAAGGTAGATTAGGAGACATGCAGAGAAAGCCACCCCAGGCAAGATTTCCTGGCCAACCTGCAGATGTATAAGTAAGGGCAACAGGGATCAGAAGAACCTCCCGGTTGAGCCCATCCCTGTGGTAGCTGACTCTTGGCTGACCCCCAGACATTCAGGCTAAATCAGTGCTCATTGTTGCATGCCACTGAGATTTTGTGGTCATTTCTTATGCAGCAAAACTACCTGGTGCATTGTCCTAAGTCACAGAGCTAGGAGTTGACTGCAGTAGGCTTTGAACCATTAGGTCATGCTTGAAGCCTGTGAGGGAGACTAGACCTGATCAGTCCCCACAGGCATATAATTAACAATTGCTACTTCTTATGGAGCACTAGTGATGTATCTTATTGAATCTTCACAGCAAGCCAAAGCAGAGCATTAATGTTCCCATTTTATAGATGAGGCTTGGAGAAGGGAAGCTATTTCCCCAATGTTCACATCAATATGAAGTGGCAGAGACAAGCTTCATACTCAGGTTTCTCTATCTCCGAAGCCAATGCACTCTCTGCTCCTACTGCATCTGGGTAGGCTCCTGGCTTGCCAGAGTTCATCTTCTAAGCAGACTTATTTCACTTGAGTTAATTTGTTAAAAGGCCAAAAACCTATGGGGTATATAATTTGTGCATGTGTATGTGTGTGTGTGTTGTGCACGTGTATATGTTGTGTGTGTGTATGTGTTTGGAGGAGCTTCTGGGGGTTCCCAACCTGTGCTTTGTGTCTTTTCACTGTCTGACTGATTTGGCCACAAGGTGAGGATCCAGTTACCAAGACAGAGTGTATTCCACGGCCAAGAACACCACTGTGCTCTGAAATTTCTACCAAGGGAGAAAAGTATGTTATTTCTTTTTTCCCTTTCCTCTTTTTTTCAAAAACTACATTTATGCTTTTATCAATGGATGTCATTGTTCGAGTTTTTAAAAGTTATATCATTTTTCCTGTGTGACATTTTCTCCCTTTTCTTAACAAACTGGTAAGTGGGAAAATATGCTGCATCTTTTACAAGGATTTTCAAGAAGCCTCACCAACACTGTCCTCCCAGCAGGCTGCTCGTGTTGAAACCATTGTCAAAATATGGCATCCTGCAACTGGTCAAAATGGGATTTGTCATTTACTCCAAAGGCTATGGTGGAGATTCTTCTTGTAGCTGTCTTCCAAATCAGCAAGGTTGATTTTCTTCTCTTTATGACACAGTCACAGCTCTTACTTCTTTTAGTTGTTTGGATTGTGAAGAGCAGCTTTTAGAGATTAGGACAAAGAAAAGTGCGGGACAGCGGAAGACTTCCATGGGAACATGTCCCCAGTGGGATCTCTAATCTGAAGGCATTTGTGGCCCAAATGGAAACAGCCATGTCTGGAAATCTTTTTCCCTAAATTGGGTCAGGAGAACAAGAGACTCCAGGGCATTGTGGGGTATTGTGGAGAGTGCACAGACTTGGGAGCTAAAATCAGAATAGAATTGCAGCTCTGCCACTGAGTGTACATGTGAATTTTTTCAAGTTGATTGATTTCTTGGCATCTTAGGTTCCTCGTTGATAACAAGCGTTAGTTGGGAATCTTTTAGCTTCTAAGTGATAGAAAGCAATGTGAATTAGGTTAAGAAAAATGGTATTTATCAGCTCATAATCTAGTTTATATTCCAGCTGCAGGTTTTGCTGGCTTTAGGTATGGCTGGCTTCAGGGGTTCAGAGTACTTCATCATTGTTCTATCTCTCTCCATTGCTCAGTTTTGCCCGCCTACCTCTGCTTGGTCTCAGTGTCAGATTGGCTTTTCCCATGTGGTGGCAAGATGGCCCCAGAATTTTTAAATTCATCAGACCTCATGGACTCAGAAAATGGCAAGTGCCTTTCCCAATGTGCCTAGGACCTCTCTTTATATGGGAGTGAGTGTGCTAGATATCTTTTGTATTTCCATACAGAATCATGCTTCAGAAGGAAGAACATTTCTCTACCCTGCTTTCTACCTTGGGAGGCTGTTCTGCATGGACCACATTAATGTCTCCCTTGCCCTCTGATTTCTAACCTGGTTGGTCAACGTTGGGCTCTAGCAGGATACTAAAGGGAGGAAAGAGAGTGGGATTAGAGTATTTATTCCTCCAGCTGTTTCCCTGAGATGTTCACATGGGTTGGCTGCTTCCGTCGATGGAAGCTACAGCAGCTGCCTAGCAGCCCCCTCCATCTGGCCCTTTGTCTCCAGCTTCAGATCACTGTTCTTACCCTGTGCTCCTTCAGGACTAGGAGTGGTGGTTTCAGCCCTCACAGTTACTAGCCCTGCGGTACTTCTTTTCTCATGTAGTTTCTTCACATGTTACATCTTGGAGAAAATCCTTTTATTACACTGTCATCAAATTAATTTGAATGTGCCATCTGTTTTCTGTCGGGACCCTGACAGATGCAGGAAGCAATCAGAAAGTGTACAGACCACTCATGTGCATTAGGCATCAGGGCTTAGATGCTTCTTTCTTTCATACCTTCATGGCTTGGTGGTCCCTCCACCTCTGCTTGCTCCTCACTTCTTTTCACTCCTATAAACAGCTTGCCTGTTGCTGTAATGAGCTCCTGCTCCTACCTGGAGGCAGTAGCTACAACAATTTTAATCTTTTACATTTGTAAAATGTTTTGAGATTGAAGAACCACTTTCATATATGACCTTCTAAAATTTGTTGGCATAGTTGTTATAATCCATACATGAGATATATTGAAAGCACATTTCAGATGGTTTAGGCTGGTGATGTAGGTCACAGCTAAGGGTGGTCAAGGTGGATTTCAATTCTGGGTCCATCTAATACACAGTGAATAAAGAGATGTAATTAAATCATAGATTTGAGTGTCTTGATCTTGATTGGGGTGGGGGATGTTTGAAACGGATAAAGAACAAAAAACATTATACCCTCTTCTCCTACGTGCAAACTAAGTCCTGCTCCGATATCATCTTTGGTACCACACTGGGGGATGGAGCATTAAGTGATAGGTGTGGAGAATATGAAGTACAGCTAAATGGATCTTCCAAAATCTATGAGTGATTTAGAAACCATGAGATGAGAAGGAGGCTGAAGGCTGCCTGTGGGGAATATTGGGGCTGGGAATGGGGTAGGGGGAGAGGTAGAGCTATGTAGAGAATGAGATAAAGATAGACACACAGAGATAGAGGGAGATAAAGGGAAAGAAATTGAGATAGAGACAAGGCTTGAGAAAGAACAAGATGAGACACAAAGAGACTCGGAGACAGAGAGTAACATCCAAGCCTGCCTCTGAGATACATGTGAAAGCTGTTTAGAGAACCCAGGCTTCTTTAGAAAAGCTTTGCAATCCTTTTCAACTGAGTTATTATATTAAATGGTAAGCAAGGAAACAATAATTACAGCAGAGCTGCTGAGCTCTGGGGGAGTTCAGAGCTTACTTGCTTTGTAATCAGGATAGGGTAGGGGTCCCTCAGAAGTCTCTCTGTGTAAGCTCCCAGGGTTCCCCAAAACGCAGCTCTTAAAAATTTACTCCTGCATTCTTAGTTTGTGCCTTTCTAGGAGATGCATAGCATAAATTATCATATTAACAATTCTGAGATGTTCTGCTGAACAAAAATATTTTAAGGTTTGTTTAACCCGTATTTCTCAAATTTTATTTATTTGAGCACAGAATACATTGTTCAGTTGCCTATCCTCCCAATGTATTTATTAACATATCAAGACTAGTATTCAGCCCTGTTTGGGAAATATTGCCCTAGAGGATAGAGATCTGCACTGTCCAGTGTGGTAGCCAGTAGCCCCTTGTGGCTACTGAGCACCACAGTTAGTTTAAACTGAGACATAATGTAAATGTAAAATGCACACTGGATTTTGGAGACTTAGTATGAAAAAAGGTAAAATTTCGCACTAATAATTTCATATTGATTACATGTTGAAAAGATAATATTTCTGATATGTTGAATTAAATAAGATACATTGTTAACATCATACCTGTCTCTTTCTACTTTTCAAAATGTGGCTCCCAGAGAATTTCAATGACATAGCACTTGGCTTGTATTTGTGGCTCATGTTGAACTTCTATTGGACATTGCACTTCTATCAGACAGTGCTGCTATAGCATGTGGCTTCAACATCTTTACTCATCTATGGCAGAGGCTGATTCATAGATCTCTCTTCCCAGCACTCTTTCCTTTGCTAACTCTGCTGCAGCCATGCCTTCCTCAAATAGGCCTAGAATGACCTTCCTAAGTGTTATGAAATTAATGTTTGTTCCCCCCTCACAAATTCATATGTTGAAATCCTGATATCTAACATATTGGTGTTTGGAGGCAGAGCCTCTAGGGAGGTGATTAGGTCATGAGAGTGGATCCTTCATGAATGAGATTAATGCCCTTGTAAAAGGGGCCCCAGGAATACTCTCTAGGTCTCCTTCTTCCATGTGAGGATACAAGAAGTGGACTGCCTGCAACCCAAAAGAGGGCCCTCTCCAGAACCCGACCAGGTGGCACCCTGATCTCCAACTTCCATCTTCCAAAATTGGGTAAAATAAATGTCTGTTGTTTAACCACCCAGTGTATGGTAATATGTCATAGTAGTCCAAGAAGACTAAGACACTAGAGCCTTTGCATTTACCATTCTCTCTGGAACATTCTTTCCTGCCTTACCCACACAGCCAACTTCTTCTCTTCATTCATGAGTCTGCTCATATGTTACCTTATTAGAAAGGCTTCTGTCTTATTCCATTCCTGCTACTATAACAAAATCCCTTAGACTAGGTAATTTATGTACAACAGAAATTTATTCTTACAGTCTGGAGGCTGAACATTCTCATATCAAGGTACAGATTGTGTCTGGTAACAGCCTATTCCTCATAGATGGTGCCTTCTTGCTGCATCCTCACGTAGTGGAAGGGCAAAGGGGCTCCCTCAGGCCTCTTTTATAAGGGCATTAATCCCACTCATGAAGTTTCCACCCTCATGACCTAATCACCTTCCAAGGACCCCACCTCCAAATGCCATCACACTGGGGATTAGATTTCACAACATGAATTTTGGAGGAACACAAACATTTGGATCATAGCAGCTGCCTGTCGCTATCCACTTAACCCTTTTAATTTTCTTTCTTGGCATTAATTCTACCTAAGGTATTATATATTTATTTATTTATTGTCTGTATCCCCTGCTAGAGTGTAAACTTCTTGGGAAAGGGCATAGTGCTGGTATGTGTGTTTACTGCTTAATCACCAGCGATTACAAAAGTGCTTGGCTTACCATAGGTGCTCAATAAATATTTTTTCAAATGAAGGAGGAACAAGTGAATGGATTACTCAGTTGAGAAACTTTTTCCTGCTGGACCCAAATGCTACATCAGAATCCTATTCATTGTACACTGTAGGCAGCCATGACCCATCACTAGAATTGGCATTCCAGACAAGGCCTGTTCACCATGCTGCAAAGATATCCTCTCCCCACAGCCTCTGCAGGGCATACGTTGCCTGAGGGAATCTGGTGCATATCCACTGTAGTGGATTCTCTTCAAAGATGAATGGAACAAGTTCTCTCCTCCTTTTGTGCACAGGTTGTCCCACCCACTTAGAGAGAGAGTCCATTTCCCCTTTCCTTGAATCTCTGCTGGCCTGTGATTTGCTTTAACCAATGGAATATGGCCGAAATGATACTATGTTAGCTCCAGGGTTAGCTCTTAAGAGATACGGCAGCTTCTGATTTTGTTCCCTTGGAATCAGCCACCATGATGTAAGAAAGTCCAAGCTATAGAGAGAGGGAATGTAGAGAGACCCTGAAGGAGGAAATGCCAGGTAATAATAAAGACCACATGGAAAAGAACTAAAGCCCCTCAGCCAACAGCCAGAATCAAAGCCCAAACCTCTGAGAGAGAACTCGGAACTTCCAAACCATGCCAGCCTTCAGGTGGATGCACTTTCATGAGGGACCCCAGTAGGATATAATGTGGAGCAGAAGAACCATCAGCCCAAGCACAAATCATGAGAAACAACAAATTATGATCACTTTATCCCACTGAAAGTGGATTGTCATAGAGCAAAAGATAATTGAGAAACCCATCTTGTCCCATCTCCCCATCCTCTGCTGATTGTCAACTTGCCCACCTGGCCCATGGCTGTACTGCCATGATGTCGCTGTGATGGTATCATTTTCTTCCTTTCCAGGGCAGCAAGTTGGTCAGCTGTGCAGACCACTTCAACACCTGCAGGCCGGAGTTGAGGGTTTGTGTCTATGGGTCCTCACCTCTGGCCCTCTGTGTAGTTCTGGGAAAGGTGATAACAGAGGTGGGGTGCACTATGATGGGCTTTGGAGTCAGGCCAGCCTGAGATCCAATCACTGTTCTGCTGCTTCTCAGCTGCTGAGAGACCATAGAGTTATTTACATCTCTGAGCCTCAGTTTCCTCTTTTGCAAACAAAGATAGTCATGCTTTTCTCTCTGGGCTCTTGTGAAGATTAGAGGTAATGTGTGGGGTGTGTGTATGAAGTGTCTGGCACAGAGATTAAAAACAATCAACCAAAACAAAACTCACCCTCAACATTTCCCTAAATAAGGTTTTGTCTCACTTTAGAAGAGCTTGACATTTCCAGTCAACCAAAAGAAGAACTGAGACCTGAATTCAGGCTTGTGTGAACTTTGAACACTGCCCCCCCAGGAAGTTCTTTCAGAGACTTTGTTGTAGCAACAACAAACAATCAGCTGCCCACTCATAGGAAGTCCTGCCCTCTGGGCCCTTCGGCAGGGCTCCTGCACAATAGGGGTCTGTCTGTCCATTGCCAGGATCATTGACACATGGTTTTGAAAAGCATGTCTCATCGCCTTGTGAAAACTCCTTTCACATGCTTTCCCAGGGTGGACGCTTTTGCAACCAGACAATGAAATACAAATTTATTAGGTACTTTATTTGGGGAGAGAAACAAAAGTTCTTCAATTAAGTATTCATCCTAAACTTTCCTATTGCCTCTAAATGTTGCCTTCACCTTGATAAAACTAGTACTATGGGGAAGTGGCTGTGTGGGTAATGGCCAGCTGAAAGTGAGCACTGGCTGGGCTTGAGGGTTAATGAATAGCAGCTGTCAAATTGCTCTTCTATGGGGAGGCTGATCCAACCCAGGAGCCGAGGATGGGCTGGTGTAGACAGGCTTGACTTCACAAAACAGACATGGCATTAGAAGGTAGGTGCTCAGTCTGTGGGTGCAGGGGTGAGGTGAAACTGCTATCCCTGCAGCTCTCCTTGGGGGAGGGAAGCTATCCAGTAAGTGTGGCCTGCAATGGCACACAGCACAACGTCTGTTCTAATTGGTCATGATTTCATGCTGATTGGCTAGTCGGTCAATATTGCAAATACAACCTCTAAGAAAGGGCACTTCTGAATGGAGATCAGGACTGAATCAAATTGCTTCTACTTGGCTTTAGGGCTGGAAACTGAATATTCTGTTTAGTTGCATCCATCCAGGTGGTTGCTTTGAAAGCTTCCATGAAGGGAAGAGGCAAACGTTGTTAGAAGAATGAAAGCTTTGGAAACAATCATAAGAGTGTTTTCATTTGGTAGACTTGTGATTTCCAAGTTTAAACGGGGAAAAAAGCATTTATTGATGGTGGGCAGAGAGCAGTTTTCTTCCAATATCTATTTTATCCTTTTTTCTCAATGATAACACCTCTAGATTTTATTTTGGCTACTGACCCCTTCAGAATGAAGACCTCTTTGCTTCTGGGTGGTATCAGCCAGGGTATCAGTGAGAAATGCATAAGATACTCAAACCGAATGACAAACTAGAATTTAATAAAGTGACCATTTACAAAGGCCTGTGCAGGACTTTTAGAAACCCAGAGGAGCACGTGCAGAGAGCTCTCTAGGTGAGAGAAGCCAGGAGAAAGAGTGGTTACCAAAGCTCTAGTCATTGTATGCACAGGGATGATTGACAGGAGCTATGTCCCTTGGGAGGCGTGGCAGCTGCCACAGGGAAGGGGTGGTGGTAGTGTGGTTTGTTCCTGGTAGGAGGAGTGTGTTGTTATTGACATTGTTAAAATCATCTGCCTAGATCCAGTTCTGTCCAATGGAGTAGAGATTTGGTCAATGGATTTGCAACTGTATGAAGCATCCTTACAGGGAAAAGGGGTTCTCATTATTTCTCTCTTCTCTTTCCTGCTGGTTAATGTTCAGATGGGATGGCTAAAACTAGAACTGAAATTTTAGAGCACACAGTGAAAATACATGTTGAAGACAGCAGGGTAATGAGACTGAAGGAGGTTAGAAGGGCCCAACGAACAGGGAGGCTCCACACTCACCTTCATTCACATGAGAAGGAATACATTTCCATTTGGTCTAATCCACTGTTATTTCTTTTGCCATTTTCTGCCAAACTTAGTCCTCCCTATTGCAATGAGTTTCTTCTATGTGAAAATGTATGGAACATATCTGTTTATCCTTTGAATAGCTATTCAACAGCTTCTATCTTCTAGGTCTGGGCAAAATAGCATGAAGCCACTGCTGGTCCTTGATTTTGGTCTCTGATGTTAATATTTACAGAACAGAATGGTCTCATCTATATTTTCCCAAAAGGAAAGATACAGGATTTAAAGTTAGTAACCTTTGGATTAGGAATCCAGGTCTTCCTAATCCTGTGCAGGACCTTGGGCCCTAGCACAGAAGGGACACATCATGGATCTCCCATCCCCATTCTGTTTTTTTAGGGATTTAATGACATATCTGCTATCTTATAGGGCTGCCAGCTGCCTTCAGGTCTATGAAGCCACCACCACAAGCCACCATCTCTTGTCCAAGAGCTCAGCAACCTTTCTGCTGTGGCAGGCCCGTGATTCCCTCCATCCTGAAGTCACTGCTCTGGAAAATGAGGGAAGACAGCCAGATTTGGGAGGATGAACATGGTAATGCAGAGTAGACAGATCCCTCCAGTGAGACTCTAGACTTGAAGATGAAAATTTCCCTCTGAAGAGGTTACCAGGATGACTATTAGTGTTAATTATGAAAGAATGGCTTCCTAATATGAGATACACAAAGACAGGCACCCTCTGCCATAATGCGAGAAGGCTAGAGGGAAAAGTGAGGTTCCCTAAGGTCTTCAGAGTCTTAAGCTTGTCCTAAGGACCTAAGTGGAACAGATAAGAGGATCAGGCCTGCATCGTGGGAATGCAGCTAGCCTTGGGTCATAATTCTTTTAGGATCCTTTCTGTTAGAAGTAGAAGAATTATCTAAATAAAAGTGGTGTTATGGACTGATGTTTGTATGCCCTCAGAATTCATATGTTGAAACCCTAATCCCCAATGTGATGGTATTTGGAGATGGGGGTCTTTGGGAGGTAATTAGGTCATGAGAGTGGCCCCCTCCTGATGAGATTAATGCCCTTACAAGGAGAGACAGAGAAAAGCTTATTTCCTCTCTCTGCTCTCCATCAGGCAAGGACACAATGAGAAGATGATCATCTGCAAACCAGGAAGAAGGTCCTCAACAGACCTTGGATATGCCAGCACCTTGATCTTGGACTTCTTAGTCTCCAGAACTGTGAGAGATAAAAGTCTGTTGTTTAAGTAACCCAATCTATGATATTCTGTTAGAGCAGCCTGAACTGACTAAGACAAGAGATTAATGTAGAGCGGTTTATTATTTCATGCAACAAAAAATCTAGAGGAGTGCGTTTGAAGGTGGCTAATTCAGAAGCTCAGTGATGTCAGGGTTCTGGGTCAGGTTTTTTCCAATTCTCTTGACTTCCCCCTCTTGGTAAAAAGATTGCCATCTAAACTCCAAATACCACATACTCAATAATAGCATAAAAGTCAGGGAGCGGGGGAGGGTGGTAGAAAGGGAGGGAGGGAGGTAGGGTACATTTCCTCCATTGCATCTTTATCATAAGAAGGAAAATCTCTCCAAACATCCTGCTTCTCCATTTCCCCTGCATATTTACCCTCATTTATTGTAGTGTAGATGGCTATACCTTAAATAATCACTGGCCAGGAGGAAAGGGATTACAATGGTCGGACTAGGTCAATCATGATCTATCTCTGGGGCTGGAACTGTCTTCCCTGAGCATACCAGTGCCTCCTACCAGCACAAAACTGGGGGCCTGTTAACAAGGGGGGAGGGCTAGTGTAGGCAGCAATAGAGATAAGGAAGTAGAAAGGCCATTCTGAAAAGAAGGAAAAGGAAACTCAACAGACAATTTAACTGCAAAAAGTTAAGTGACATTTAGGCTAAAGTTAACTGCACAAATGCTTAGTGTCTGGGCCATGATTAGGGGTCAGGAGGTTGACCACCCTGACTGAGAGGAACAATTGGGTTGGGGACTTGGAGGAGAGGGTATTATAAGAAGAAAAAGGCAGAGATTAATCATTGATTTTCTGCTTCTGTATCTTGGACCTAGTTAGCTGGAATGCTACTTTGATCTAATTATCTTATTAATAGATGCATATATCAAGGCCCCTGTAGGAAAATAATGGTTCACTCAAATTAGGCAATTGAGGAGAGTTTAATTTAGGCACCTTTATAACAATGTAGGCAGAGTTTAAGGAAATCAACAAGGTGTACTGCAGTATCTTAGTGCACCCAGAGTGTGGAGACATTAGCGTCCACAGGACTGAAAGAGAGAGATGGGAAGAGAATGATTACTCTGACCTGGTGACAGATGTGTTTTAGGAAAACAGCACTGTGACAGTTGTTTTGGCTTTTGGCAAGGGGACATGGTTAACCCTCAGCAGTCTGGCAGAGGGAGTGGAGGGTGCCAGGATACACCCCTATTTTTAAATTTTTGGCCACAAAGAAACTGAATCTTTACCAGCAGAACTAATTTGTGACAAGGGAGGTTTGTTTCTCTCTCCTTCACCTAGTGGTTACAGTACTATTGAGTTATATAGGGATGTTTGCCTCTTAGAAATTTTAATATACAATCCATTGAAGAGGTAGCTATCATGGAGAATTTAAGTAATACAGTTTATAAAGATAAATCTCATAAATTTATCTGGAACATAAACCTATAAAAGGTACCAATAAATACATGTTGAACTGTTTTAATCTGTTACATATATTATTTAGAGGCAGGTGCATCTGTAATTGACTGACTAAATTCTCCTTCCCTCATCTCAGATGCCAGCATGGTGACTTTCCCCCTTCTAGTATAACATGTGTTTGGCTTGCTGGTGTGGTTTGACAGTGGGTATGTGGTGGAGGGGTGTGGGGTGGGGCCCAAGGAAAGATGCTACAGGACCTATGGCTCCCACGAAGATGCAAGAAATGGACACCCACAGTAAAGTTTGTTGGGGGAATCATTTCCTATCCTCATCTGAGCAGCATGAAAGCTCAATTTCATAGATAAGGAAAATGAAGCATAAACATATAATCTGAGTTCTGTAATGTTGCCTGGAACCAGAAGCACCAAGAGTTCATCTGTATACTTCCCACTAGATAAGTCAGACTCCTGCACATTCTAGAGAAAGTTAGATGTGTATGCGCCTTATGAACGTAGCCTAAAAAATGACGACTTATTAAGAGAGAAATTATAAGTCTTTGAGGTAACTTTCCAAACTATACCTTTCATTGCTTGGCCCAAACGTACCTTTTGGTGTCACTATCAGATAGAATATAGGCCTGAAATTAGTTACTCATTTGTCTTCTTCTTATATTTCAGAAATGTACTTTGAAAAACTACTATCAGAAAATAAAAAGCCACTTTCTTCAGGTTGGAATCTGTGCAATATTAGAATTATATTTTTGTTCTTGAAATTATTGTGCTTGGTTATAAGGATGGGACAGACCAGAATCAAAACTGTGAGGCCAACCCAGCAGATTTGGGAGGTATTTTCAAAATAAGCTTGAAGATATTTTGTGTCTACAATAGATCTGTATCTTGAGGAAAGAATAGGCAATCTATCTGATTAAGTTTTATTCTCGTTCATGGTTTTGATGATTAAACTAAGAAGAAACAGGGAAAACCTAATTATAGGCCTTTGGGGTTTGCTGATCCAGACTGGAAAATACCCAAACCTCTTCCAATTCTTTAATTTAAATTGCATGTTCTCCTTATATTACAATGTTTAACATAAAACTTTCTAAAGCGAGAGAGAAGCGCAAAGTTCAAATGTAGTTCATGTAACTTTTAACCCTCCACTGCAATACCTGTCAGATCACCAAGGAGAGATCTGAGATTTGTCCGAAATTCAAAAAGGGAGCTACAGAGATAAATCCTGTCCATCTTCCCAATCCTAGAAAAATAGGAATTGGTGGCTGGTTGGTAAAGAATTTTTTGTTTGTTTTAGAACTGATTGAATGTAGGTTGGTCTAAGCCAAATCTAAGCTCTGCTTTCTTCTTTTGAAACCTCTAACAGAATTCCAAAGCCCAGGGAGAGTACTAGAAACAGTGGAAATTCTATAAGTAATTGATCGATTGATTCACTCACTCATTCTCTCATTCATTCATCATTCCCATTTTTTTATTCTAAAACAAACTATGAAACAGATATTACTATTAATATAATTATCTCCTTTTCACCACCAAGAAAATGAAGCTTCAAAGAGTCTTGTTCATTCTAAATAAGGACCTATATTTAGCAAAAGTTGGGTCTGAGATTTGGATGGGTGATTTCAAAGTTTATGCTTTTAACTACTACATCATGGGGACTCAGAAACCCCTATGAGTCTAACCCTGTCCTAGGGATTGGGAATACAAAAATGCTTGATGCCCAGATCTTATGGTCTACGTCTATCAATGGACAATTAGAGAGGCTTGTAAGCTGTATTCAGAAGAGTGCATAGGTCACCATGCAGGTGCAATAGATCACTAAAACTTACTCCTCCAAGCTAGTTGAAATTCTGTATCCTTTGACCAATATCTACCCTTTCCTCCTCTCCTCCTACCCTAGTGTCTGGTAACCACCTTCCTACTTTCTGTTTCTATGGGACTTTTTTAGATTCCCTAATAGATTTTTAACATTCTCACCGCACACACAATAAAATGATAAATTGGCGAAATGATGGATATGTTAATTATCATGATTGAGTCATTCTGTGATGTACATATAAATCAAAACATCCCATTTTACCCCACAAATATTACATAGGATTAGGGGTAGGGATAGAGACATAGTTGGGCTTAATACAAGGGAGGTCTTTCTAGCAGAGATGCTGGCAAGGAGACTGGGAGGCCATGGGAAGCAATGATCCCTGTCTCCAGAGGAGGCATCGAGCCAAAGCTGGAAGATCCATTTGCAGAGATATTTAAGAGGGGCCTCAAGCACTGAATAAGTGATTGATTGCATGACTTTTAAGATCCTTTAAAACTCTGAGGATCTGTGATTCTTAAGGGAACTGGAAGTGCTTAGATGTGCTCTCAGGGGTGGCTAAATCAGAATGAGAAATGGTCAGTCCGGGCAATTTAGCTGTCTTGGTAACCAGTAATGACCAGGATGGTGACATGTTCATACAGTGATACAAACAAATTACTTTTAATATATTTCGAAAAAATAACATAATATCCATGACTGAGTATTCATAATTGAAAATTCAAATATTCCCAAAGCATGTGGAGTAAAAATAAAGTCTTGTTTCCAACCTTCTCTGTGCTCCTCTCTGCCCCACCCTTCACTTCATACTACTCATCTCCTATTTCTCTCCCAGGGGTAGTGACTTCATCAATCATTACCTGTTTTTTCACACACATTTTTATTAACTTCTGTACCTACATGTGTACATATATGCACACTTTGTTCAGTTTTTTAGAAAACATGAATGGGATCGTACTACGAATATTATTTGTTAGCTTTTTTTCATTTAGCACTAATCGTGGAGAGATTCCTCATTTTAAAACTCCTTTCTTTTAAAGGTCGCATTGTGTTTTATAGTGTGACTGTAACATGACTTGATAGACATTTTTGTTGTTTCCATCTTTTTGCTATTATAAACAATGCTGCAATGAACATCCTTATATATACATCTTTGTGGCCAAGTGTAAGCATTTTGGTAGGAGAGATTTTACAGATTCATCGAAGTTGAATCACTCCTCTCAGTGGTTGCACCTTGTGGATATGATGGATAATGCCAAGTGCCCTTCATGAATATTTAACTAGTTTGTATTTTCACCAACAATAAAAATAAGTGACCATTTCTTCACATTTACTGACATATTAACAATCTTTTAATATTTTTGTGAATCTATTAGGTAAAATTGATTTAATTGTTTTAATTTAAATTTTTATAATTACTAGTTAGACCAATCATCTTTTAGTATATTAGCTGGCTATTGGCACATCTGCAAAATATCTCCATATACCCTTTGCTCATATTTGCATGGGAAACACTTTATTGTAGATATTAATCTCTTTTATGTATATGCATATCTGGCAAATACTTTATTTATAATAAATAATTTATAACTATATTTTAGTCTTTTCCTTGTTTCTTCTGGGTTTTGAATGTTGATTTTTAATCTGTGCAATAGATATTGTGGTGTTATCACTGAATGAAGAAGTTGATGTATGTGTCCCAAGGAAATAGAGAAATTCATCATAATTTCCTATCTTTATTTCATCTTCTTTTCCACCACTCTCCTTTATACCTTCTCCTTTCAAGCTGCAGGGCACTTAAATTCTCCTCCAAACACTATGGTTTATGAACTTTTGTGTCTGAGCCTTTAATAGGCTTTTCCTCCTCTCACTCAGAATGTCTTTTCCTAGACCCCACCTTGAGAATTTCTTCCCATCCCTTCAGGCTCAATCCAAAAGGTGTGATGGTTAATTTTCTGTGTCACCTTGACAGAGCTAAGGGATGCCCAGATAGCTGGTAAAAAGTTACTTTTGGAAATGTCTGAGAGGGTGTTTCCAGGAGAGAGTAGCATTTGGGTCAGTAGACTGAGTAAAGAAGATCACCCTCACCAGTGTTGACAGGCATCATCCAGTCTATTGAGGGCCCAAACAGAACAAAAAGGCAGAGGGAGGGAAAATTTTCTCTCTCTCTTCTTGAGCTGGGACATCTATCTTTTCATGCCCTTGGACATTGGCATTCCTGGCTTTCTGGCCTTTGGACTCTGGGACTTATACCAATGGCCCTCCTGGTTCTTAGGCCTTCAGATTTGAACTGAATTATACTTCTGGCTTTCCTGGGTCTCCAGCCTGCAGATAGCAGATAGCGGGACTTCTGGGGCTGCATAACCTCATGAGCCAATTTCCATAACACATCTCCTTTTATATGTCTCTATAAATCCTACTGCTTCTGTTTCTCTGGAGAACCCTGCCTAATGCAAATGGCAATTTCTTTGGTAATATCTTCCATGGCTACTTTAGCAAATTGAGAAGAAAAACAATTTTCTTATATGGTTATTAGAAGGATTACATTATACAAGACAGGTGAAGCAGAATGTTGGGGACACATGGAATTCTCAATAATAGCATGTGTTGTTCTCAGAGCAGTAGTAGCGACAACACTGAAAACTCTACTGTTGCTTATGTGTCTGCATTCTCTGCTGCTGTGACCCCCCCAGTGAACTGACTGGCATTCTTCTTCAGCCTGTCCTGGACACTCAACATGTGCTCAAAGGTTTATCACTGAGCTTAGTATGAACTGGGCACATTGGCATACTATCATTCATCAGAAAATAAATGTAATGCATCCCCGCCTTTTTCCCCAAATATGAGCTGTTATCAAATTTAGAGAAAAACATTATGGTCTATTATGGTAATCAGCTAATCTCAAGCACTTGGAAACATCTACTCCCATTGCTCCCAGAACTTTATTTCTATTCTGTGCTTTTGCCTAGTTGGCAGATTTTGTAGTGTGTTCAATTCTACAAGTTGTTCCCAAAATTTCATAAGTATAGTACATCTTTTAAATATATAACTTAAAAAATGGATATGCCATGACAGTTTCAGTCTATTATTATTATTTATTTATCTTTTATCTCAGATCATTTCATTAAGGTGTCTTCTAGGAGAATAAATGATAGCAAAAATTTAAAATAGAAATAGAAATTTACTACCACCCCACCACATCCCAGTGCTTAGGGCATGGAAATGCTACAATTATGTAAACTTCAAGGGATATTATAATAGAGATAATTGAACTTCAAATCTGATTCTGAGATTTCTGGCAATTAAGGTAAAAAGAGAAACAAGATTATTTCCAAAATGTTTATTGTATAAATGTAAATGTTAATACATCTCTTTCTGCCAGTTACCTCTACTTTTTAAAATGCCTATTCTTGCTGCCCTGTGCCAATACCAATAAACAATTACTCTCAGCTTGTTTCCTGGATATTGGTTACATATCCTCAACTAGATTGAAAGCTTTTCAACGGTAAGGATCTGCCTTGTACTTCTCTTGAATCACCCAGGGCAAGCGATTAGCAAACTCACATTGAAAAATTGGTACTAAAAGGGTAAATTCCTGTGATCTCCCAGAAGTAGAGATCAGAGCCTGACCTGAAAGTGTAATTTATAAAGGGGATAGAAGGCACCTAATAAATGGCAAGCACCTAGGCTTTGGTTTGCATTTCAGCTTATCTTGGGCAAGCTACCTAACTCAGTCTTAGTATTCTCATCCTTTAAAAGAGAAAGACAATGATACTGCTCTCATTTGCTTGGAACACCACACTGTATTATATAAAGCTATTACCATTATCATTATTATGGAGGTGTTTCAGGGCTAACCTGACCCACCAAGAGTGTAGATTGTGTGTCCTGAAGGCTGTGATGCTCACAAAGTCAAGCATCCACTCCCACCTCACACAGCAAAAACCTGCCTATTGCGGAGGTCTTTGAAAGGATGAGGGAAGTTATTACTATTGTTATTATTATTATTATTATTGCTGGGCTTCAAGAAAAAGTGGTTTTCCCAGAGGTATTTTGCTATGATGATAGAACTGTATAAATTTGGCTAAAGGAATTAAATAGTGAGTAGACTATGTATTAAAAGTGTGTTGCTGTTGTAAGAACTCTCTATGTAGTCTGCCAGGTTGGTTGGGGGTAGATTGTACTTCTCTCTCATGCACAGAAGAATTCCTTGTGTGCATTCACCCTAAAAATGAATTTTATATTTTCCTAGCAGTTTTTAATAGGCACTTCAGCATGAGTTTAGGCAAAATATACCTGCGCTTGTTAAGATAACTGAGGTGTGTGTCTCCTTGAATCCCCTTTGCTTGAGGAAATGATGAGATACTTAGGGAAGAATTGGGGAGAATTATCCTAAAGGATGAGTTCACCTTCCTCCTTGGAGTGAATGCAAAATTCATAGTATGTTGTATTTTTTACTGAGATTAGTCTTCCAATCCAGGCCCTGATAATACAGACATTCCCTGATTTATGATGGTTTGACTTTAGGATGGTGCAAAAGTGATATACATTCGTTAGAAATGATACCTCAGTACAGTATTCAATATTCAATACTTCATTATAAAATAGGCTCTGTGTTAGATGATTTTGCCCAACTGTAGGCTAATGCAAGTGTTCTGGGCACGTTTAAGGTAGGTGAGGATAAGTGAGGATATTCAGTAGGTTAGGTGTATTAGATGCGTTTTTGACTTACAATATTTTTAACTTACTATGGGTTTATGAGGACATAACCCCATCATAAGTTGAGAAGCATTTGTATATGTTGAGTCCTACTGAAGTGGAGAGGGAGATGTAGTTGGTAGAGTAAATAAGAACAAATGAACCATTCTATCATTAGGATGCTTGGGCTTCTCTGGAAAAAAATGAGCCATAGGTGCCACAGAGCACTGTGTGGCTTGGGCTCCCGAGGGCTCCTCTGTGTCCATGGCAGGGGCTAGACATGCCTGGTATGTCCAGACATTCCAATTATAAGTTGACACAGAGCCCAAAGGACAGGGTGGCTGGTCAACCCAGTGGCACCCACTGGCATGGGACAGAGAGGGAAATGAGGCACCACAGGGGGGCTTGGTCTATATCTACTCGCTATCTATCATCTCTGATGTTCCTGAATAAATGTGAGATACGTGCTAGGAAAATGCAGGAAGTACTTGTTGGAATTTTTCACTGGGCTGAGTTACTTCATCATTGTTGATGGAGCTGTTGGAGTCAAATTGAACAAAAAGAAGGCTTAGTTTTTCATTCCCATATTAGTGTCAGTGTCTGATACTAAAACGAAGGCGGAGCTGTTAAAATAATTAATTGGGAGACCACTGGGCTGCTATGGCTTCGGTGCCTTGAGTTCCTACTTAAGCAAACCAAAACCCAACTCACTGTAAATGGCAAAATGAAACAAGTTTAACCAATCAGAAACCACCAACTAATCTCTAACTAGAGACTTTCCACTTTAACCAATCAAATATTTTCCTGCCTTACTTCTGGGAACATCTTATAAAAGTTTTCCCCCCTCGTTTCCTCCGTGGGGTCCAAACTGCCTGTGGTTTGGCACTGCCCAGTTCATGAATCTCTGTTTGCTCAAATAAACCCTTAAAATTTCAATGTATTTAAGTTTTAACACAGCCTAATGCAAGGAAGTGGCGAGACCTAGAAAAAGGTGACTAAATTGGAGACAGAGAGAAAGAAAGAGAGATATTGAGAATTTTGAGCTAGACAGACCTGGTTGTATCTTTGTATAATATCTTAACCTTCCTGTGTTTCAGTTTTACTGTCCTTATGGGGAACACTGTGTACTTTACGGAGTTGTCCTGAGAACTCACTAAGACATAGTTAAGCTCTAGCTCGTTACTTTGTATGAATTGTGTGCCCTGTGTTTGTTCTTTCATAGTCAATAAAGTCCAGAAAGACTAGCCATGCAATGAAAACAATAATTTCTTAGTTATAAATCACAAAAACACTGTCTTTCAAATTCATTATAAGGTCAGATACCATGCTACATTCTACACAATAATAATCTCATTTAATTTTCAACAACCACTAAAATAGCAGGTTCTGCTATTATCTCCATTTTACATGTGTAGAGGCTGAGGCTCAGAGAGGCAAATGATTTACCCAAGTCATTTAGCAAATTTGGGTGGATGTGCTGAATCAGAAATGCATGTATTTTTAATAAATTTGTGTGCTGTATGGTGTCCACATAGCAGGAATCATGTCAGTTAATCAGAGTGGAGAAGGTTCCAGAGCTTGTTTTGGGGCTATGGTATTGTTTTTGTATTTGAACTGCTGATCTTTGCATTGAGGGCCTGGTAAGGAAAGAATAGTCAGTCAACCTGTTCCAGCAAGTGTTAACAGCTCTTGCAACAGCTCTTAACCAGGGAAATAACCGAGCAGCACGTGGAGAGTGGAGAACAGCCTTTATTCCATCAGCATGCTCCGCTGACTTCTGATCTTCTGACCCCCTCCCTTGTTCTCCTCCAGTTTTTATACCCTTGGTAGGACTCAAAAAGCGTCTAATCAACAACAAGCTTCAACATCCAATCAGCAACAAGCATTAACATCCAATCAGCAACAAGGGTTAACATCCAATCAGCAACAAGCTATAACATCCAATCAGGAACAAACTTTAACATCCAATCAGGATCGTGCAAGCAGCACTGCCGTGTAGGGGCCTTGAGCGCTGCAGCGGGTCCCAGAGCAGGAGTGGCAGGGAGGCAGCGAGAGGCCCTGTCCCACTTTCCTGTCAAACCCACCCACGGTCACTGTCTATGAGGTTTGCCTGACAATATCACTTACTTCTTAATAGTTAAAAGTTGCAGCTGTTTGATAAGGCAGAGGCTTCCCCTTCACACACACTGCCCTTCTTTTCTCTAAGATTTATTCAAGAAAGTGCCCATGTGGTCTTAATCAGCATTTCTCACTTGCACCTTTGGTTAATAGGCTTCTGGCATTTGGGTGTGCCTGAAACACTGCAGCTTTTTTAACATTAAAAAACATGTATATAAAATATGAAATGAAATAAAGACAGAGAATTAATATCCGTTTTTGGGACACAGTGATTAATTAGAGTGACACAGGCCTGGGTGGGGTTTAATGTAGCTAATCGTTAGCAGGTGTGTTTGCTGCCAGATGACAACATCTTACTCAAGAAAGAAGGTAGAGTCCCCAGAGCTCCAGAACATTAGGAAGAGACCCAAGTGATGGGAGCTGTCACGCAAGAAAGAAATCCTAGACCTTCACTGTCCAGGATAGAAGCCACTAGCTACACGTGGCTATTTAAATTTAAATGATGAAAATTAAGTAAGATATACAATTCAGGTCCTCAGCCTCCTTAGCCGCACTTCAAGCACTCAGTAGTCATACACACATTATTGGACAGCACAGACACAGGGCACTTCTGTCACTGGAAAGTTCTGGACGGCACGGATCAGATTGGAATAGGAAAGGGATATTGGGGTGATGAGGCAGAACTAAGTTAGAGTTCTGGATCTGCCATATTTTTTCTGAGTGGCCATGACAAATGATTTAATCTCATTCTCCCTCATTAAATTTTCTAAACAATGAAGAAGATGCTGCTCAGTGCTTAGGGTTTCAATGAGCCATGTACTTGCTATACTTAGCATGGTGTTTCCTCTTCTGAGATCCCTCCTCCAACCATCCTACGAAGGTGGCCACCACCTCTGTTACTCTTATGTGTACCATCCTCTCATATTCGTCACAGCGTTTGTCATTTTCTGAAGTGATAGAATTCTACCTTATCCATATATCTATCTCCTTGCCCTTGTCTCTTGCCATCACCCCCAATACAGATACACACTGTGTAGTTTTTTCCAAACATCAAACAATCCTCCAATTCTCTGACACCAGCTGGGTGGCCAACAATTCAATTCAATTCTGATCCTAACTACCCAGAGGTTAAGGGCTCAGTCCCACAAGAGTGCTCCTACTTCAAATGCAACCACAAATAGGGTGACCAGGCTGTCCACATTTCTGTGGGCAATGACTACAAATTGGGAGTCCTGCCCCCCCTCCTTAGGTTCCATAATTCACTAGAATGACTCACAGAACTCAGGAATGTACCTCACTCATGATTACTGGTTTCTTATAAAGGATACAACTCAGGAACAACCAAATGGAAGAGAAAAATAAGGCAAGGTTTGGGGATGGTGTGTGTGTGGGGGGGGGCTGGGGGTGGAGTGCAGAACTCTAGGTATACCACCCACCTAGCCCAATCATGTGCTCACCATTGTGTGGGCATGATTGATCAAATCATTGGCCATTGGTGATTAAAATCAATCTCTAGCATCTTTCCCCTCCCTTGAGGTTAGAGACTTGGGCCTGAAAAACTCTAACCCTCCGATCATGGGTTGGTTTTTCTGGTGACCAGCTCCCATCTTGAAGTTCTCTAGCTCTGGCTACCTCCTTCCCCCATGAGTTACCTCCTTAGCATAAACTCAGGTGTGGTTCAAAGGAGCTCACTATGAACACCAAAAGATACTCCTATCACTCAAGCAATTGCAAGGGTTTTAGGAGCTCTGTGCTAAGAACCTGGTGAGGGACAAAGACCAAATATATATTTTTTATTATAACATATACACACATGTCAGAATGTAAACTTCATTAGAGGAGAACACTTGTCTGTCTGCATTATACACAGTTCTTAACGTGTAGTAGGTGATCAATCAATATTTGCTAAACCAAAGAATAGCGAATTCCTGATTATTTGGTTGAGAGTCAATGTAATACAGTAATTGCTCATGATGCTAATGAAAATTATAATAGTTATAGTAAAAGTGGCTATTATTGAGAATTTTCTATGTGCTGGGAGCTTGCTAAATGTTTAAGTCCATTAACACATTTAATCCTTGTGGCAATCCTATGAGGCAGGTAACTCTATTCTCCTTAATTAACAATGATAAGTCCAAAAACTTGCATAAGTCTTATACCCTGTGAGCAGTAGAGCCAAGATTCTAACCCATATCTAGGTTTTTAATTACTTTATCTCATTGATACGTATTATTAGAAGGAAATATTTTTCTCTATAGAGTCAGGAAATTTTTTTTTTCTTGGGTGGCTGTAGAACCTGTAGTAGAGTTTAGGAAACATTCTCTACCTTGGGTTCCGTTTCCTCTAACCCTTTGGTGGTTAGGACTGATGTTTTGACTTGCAATGAGACTCCTGGGATTAAAAACTAGGTTTTTGTGTATACGTCTTATTTTCGCCTAGTCTGTGGATCAAGACATAACCAGCAAATAAATTATGTGACTCCCTGAACTGTCTTTAGCTCTGAAAATCTTCCAAGTCTCTTAGTTTGTGGTAAAATGAAGCTGAAGAGTCAGGTCGAATCTAATGACTACACCCTCACCAGGCATGCGGTGTCCCACGAGCTGCTAAAGGGCCCAGACCACGGCGCAGGAGAAGTCAGGCCCCTGTGGTCCTGATAGGCTGCACCTCCTGTAAACTTCTCCTTAGAGCCACCCTCCGACAAAGAACCCTGGGCAGAACTGAGGACCACACACTGTGGCATCAGAGTTGACTCAGAAGGCTCTTTGAGCAGCACAGAACGAGGAGTTGTGGACTTGCATTTAGTAGGTTGGCAAAGACTGCCACTAATTACCTGCTAGTTGTGGCTTTAGAGTACAGCTGGGGCCAGAGCAGGTCTGATGATTTCTGGGAGACAGGTTTTGGCAGAGACAGATTGTCCTTTCTGCATCTCCTTGGGCTGTGTAATCTTTGCTTGGAGAAACACTGGGGTCTGGTGGAAAGAACTTTCCCTGCGTATTTTCTTGAATGGGTGGGGTTAGGGAGCTAGAGAGGAGAAAAACTTCTATGGTAGGGGGGAAAACCTTCTCATTATTAAGTCGAGACTATTCAAAAACAAATGTTGGTTACCTTCTGGTCAAAAGCAAAGATAGGCCGGGCTTTGTGGCTCACGCCTGTAATCCTAGCACTTTGGAAGACCAAGGCAGGAAGATTCCTTGAGGCCAGGAGTTTATGACCAGCCTGGGGCAACATAGTGAGACCCCATCTCTACAATAAA
>VBSM01001124.1:61454720-61482021 GCA_008086735.1 Cheirogaleus medius | reverse complement strand
ACTTTTAGAGACCTTAGTACTTGTAAGACACAGAACAGAATTTAAGCATGTTTGTTTGAATACAAATCTCATTCACTAAGGTTTGGGAGGTAAAACTATATGCAACAAGTTTATAAACCTATCTCCACTCTTCTCCCTGCCCGCAATCAAAAACAGAATTCCTGATATTGGTCTTGGTGGTGCCTTGGTCTCCTTCATACCCTTCCCACTGCCTCTGTTGTGCCCACCCTGGAATTGATTAGAACTGTAAACCATAAAAATGGCTACAGGTCTAATTAGTCCTAATCAAACAGCAGTGCAGGTGATGGTGTTTTCTAAGGAGGGTAGAGGGGTGATTGTTGTCTTCTAAAAAGATCAGAGAAAGCCTCTGTAAGGAATATGAGTTAGCATTTATCACAAATTATTACATATGTATGTGAATGTATGTGTGCAAATGCATCTGTTGCCTTCACAATATACCAATAAATATGTTGGAAGCAGAAATAGATTGTCCTTCTAAATATCATGAATCTAGCAAAAAATAAATAAATAGATAAATAACACGTGGCATACAATGACTGCTCAATACACCAATACTTTTTCTTTTTTTGGATGACTAAAAGCAGAGTGATGGGGTTATAATTTGAGGAAGAAACTAGAACTGCAACTTTTAACACCACAGGCAAAAAATATTCCAGAAGTAGTGGCAGTATTAAGGACAGAATTTGAAAGAGAAGAAATCAAAGGAAAATCACCATCCAAATACATGGCCATTCACCATTTCCTCTAAGAGAACTGGTGAGTTGGATAGAATCAGAATTTCAAAACCACTTGAGGTCACTCCAATTTTAGTGAATTTCATCCCCATTTTTGATCAATAGAAGCACTTTTTAGTGTCATAACTCTGAAATCTTGTCTTGCTTTGCCCTTAGTGGGAATCTCTAAATCTCATTTATGATGACAATGTAGAATAGTATTCCTTAGTGAATCTATAGATTCTCTTAGTGTAATTCAGATTCTATTTTCTTGGGTTATTACTTTCACTCCATTCAGACTGACATGTAACTTGAATCTAATGTTTAGCATATTTTTGGACCTTAAGTTACTTCTTCCTGGGGAGTTGGCAAGCAGTCTGGTGAACATTAATTTTTAAATCCTGCAAAGAGATTTACTTTAATTGAAACCCCTTCAGAGATCTCCCAAGTTAGAGCCATAGTTTCTTAGGAACAATAGTGGTAGCTTGTCAAAATATTAAAAAAAAGTGATTTTTCTTGGTTCACTTCAGAGGTTACCAAAGACTACTGCTGATACTTTTAGTGTACAATGGTTTAGAAAACATCTTTGTGCTGTCCAAGGTAAAATAAAAAGATTCTGTTTAATCTTCTGGTTTTAATATCTATGCTGTGTTTGTTTACTTTAAATGTAGCACACTTTCACAAAAGGACTTAGCATTTGTTGTTATTTTTTTCTTTTCTGTTGGCTCTTGGTGATTTATTATTTAATATAAGGTAATTTCTTTCCTGGGTATAGTCCTCAAATTCTTTATTTTATTTATTTTTTGGTTTTGTTGTGATGTTTTATTTTAATTTTTGCCCTTTTATATTGAGAGAATGTAGTGTGGAAGCAAAATTACTAGATTTGAAAGTAGAAAACTTGGGACCTTGAACAAGTTATCTAATATCTGAATTTCTATTTTCTCACCTATAAAATGGGAATAAGAATTGTTACACTTTCAATTTGATAGAATTTTTATCAAGGTGAAGTAAAAAATGTATGTGAAAGTTGCTTTATAAAGCAACTAGCAAATAAAAAGTATATGTGTCTATGCATTTTTTCATCTGTCAAATGGAAATAATACCTACTTATAGAGTTGTGAGGATTAAATAATTCACACATGTAAAGTGCTTGTATTTGCCCCTGGTACATAATAAACATTTGATGAATGTTAGGCAATATAATTGTTAGTCTAATAATTTTATCAACCTTGTAGTCCAGAAAGTCTCAGTCATACATATTTTCAATGCAAAATCATCCGTCTGAAGATGGGTAGAGTGTCATGAAACCAGAACCAACCTGGCTTAGAACCAGAAAGAGAAACAAAAACACAGAGTCAGAGAGAAAAGAAGAATTAACAAAGATATTGTTGAGTTTAATTTTCAAAAACTTAGAAAGATGACTTATGCAAATATAAAATGAGCATGTATCAAATATTTTATGCAATTCGTTAACTAATGAAGTAACCAGTAAGATGGTAAAGCTGGTCCAAAAGAAAATTGGAAGAATGGTGATTTATATTGTCAGGCATTTAAAGAAATGCTGAAGTAAATTTGCTAACACACACACACACACACACACACTAGTTAATATCCTATAGGACAATACAACTGTAACTGTTGGGGTTTTATTTTTTATCAGATAGAAATTTACAAGTTAACATGTAGCTTTATAGAACCTGGGCTCTAATCAAAAAGTAAATATCAAAGACAAATTAAGGTATATAATTCTTGGTTATTAAATAATTCTTAGGCAAGCCTATTAAACAATGTCTCATGTTGAAACAATATATAGTCACCATCTTGTCTTATTTTCAAGTTTTGGATATTTTTTTAATAATAGAAAAACAACAGAGGGTTTTAAAGAGGGGAGTAATAGTATTTGTATCTTATGAGAATCTCTAGGCTGCTTGGGGTAATACACTTTAGAAGATCAATAAAGGAAGCAGGAAGACCTTTGAGGAAGCAATTACTTTAGTTCATGTGGTGATTATGTTGATGTGGACTACAGGGGTAGTGGCTGAGATTAAGAGAAGTGACCATATTTGAAATACAGTTTTAAATTAGAGACAACAGGATTTGCCGATCGATTGGATATAACATGTGAGAGAAAATGAGGAGTCAAGTTGAATGCTAGGTTTTTGCCTCAGTCCTGAGTACATAGGAGTGAGGAGTACAAATAAATTCCCTGTCTACATGGAGCTTACGGTGTACTGGGAGTTTTTTTTTTTTTTTCAGAAAGGGAAACACAATGTTAATTACAAATCCCAAATTATTTACAGTGAGTAAAGCATTATAAAAAATAGAAAGTGTTGAGATAGTGAATAAAGCATAGGAGCCACTTTAATAGGTAGTGGAGGAAGTTTTCACAATCCACGAGGGAGGTGAAAGTTGAGAAGCTAGTCATGCAGTGTGAGGGAGGAACGTTACAGAAAGAGGAAACTTTTGCACAAAGGTTCTCGGGGAGAAAGAACTCAGGTTTTAGGAACTGAAAGAAGGTCCATGTGGCTGGAACACATTGAGTGAGGTGGACAGAGGACTAGATGAGATCAGAAAAGTAAGCATCATAGATCATGGCACGTTAAGTTAAAGCATTTTGGTTTTATTCTTGGTACAATGGGAAACAGTAGGATGGGTGAGAAATGATGGTTGCTTGGACTAGGGAGGAGGCAGGGGAAATAGAGATAAATGACTAGATATAGGAAAGAGTTGAAAGTATAATTCATCATTTGGATTATATTATTTGGTGGGAAAATTCCAAAGGGAATTAAAATAAAACCCCTTATTGAGTCCTGACTCTTTCACCAATAACAGGTATCACCTGTGAATAAAAATCTTCTCTGGTTTCCAGATTCCCATTGTATGAGTACTATTATAGGTTGCAAGCCATTAGACTATAAGTGAGACAAGTTCAATTAAGGGGAATTAATTGGGTCATGGATTCCAAGAAAATGTCAAGCAACAAAATTCAAGAAAGACAGGGACTGATTTGATCCTCAGAAACAATAAAACCAGGTGATCATTGATGTTAGGTTTGATTCACTCACTTTCATCTGTTTTTTTCTGGGTACCAGCTTGTTATTATGACATGTAGCCTCCTGAATTATATACCTTAAGACTTCTGCCCTCAGATAGAGACCAATTTGTAGTCCTAAATTCAAATCCTACGAAAAAGTGCTGGTTGGCCCAGCTTGGGTTAGATACTTACGGTGGGATGAATCAACTATGGTCAGAAGCACGAGGTCATGTAGGAACATGGCAGTGTCTGTGAAATAGGAAGTGGGAAGAGTGGAGCCCAGAAGAGGTGCTAGTATTACCATTCTAACACTTAATCTGAGGATATTGGATTAGAGTCATTAACGCATTCAGAAAATACTAACTGAGCATCTGCTTTGTATCACGTACTGAGTGCTTAAGACATAACACATCTGCTGATGACTCATCCAACAATGATGTTCTGTGACCCTATGAGATTTTAACAATGAAATGACAAAGTAGCTAATTGCTCTGGCACCTGGGCATTTTAAATAATTATCTTCAGGTTTACTACTGTTTCTTGTAGTGGAAATAAACAATTTAAACTCTCTGGACAAAACAAAGCTTTAGGTTTCTAATTTATTATGTCTTGCCTTTTTTTTTGGACTGATTCTCTCCAGTGTTTGGAGAGAATCATCATTAACATCAACACTGTTTGCAAGGCTTTCAGTCTTGAGAATGCTACAGGATGACAAATTAGATTTTTTGGTGTTATTCCTGATAAGGTTTCTCCAAGTTATACTCTGTTATTTGTTTCCACAACCTTACTGCCATAGCTTGGGAACATTTAGCAAATTACATTCTTGTTTTCCCCTTAGCAAATTGCATTAGGCAGTGGAACTTAAAATTTTTTTTAAATGATTCTTCCTTTCCTTCTAATTTTTGCTGTCCTTGAATTTTTTCTGTTTAATTCATTCCCTTGGATATTATATATATTAGATTTTTCTAAGTGCCTACTTAAAATCTCTGCCTGATTACCTGATAAACTTCTCAAACCTAATATGTCCCAAACTGAGCTCCTAATCCTTTGCCAAGGATCTGTTCCTCCTGCAGTCATCCTCATCAAGGTAAATGGCAATTTATCCTTCCAACTGCTTAAGCCAGTTGATGCCTCTCTTTCACTCACACCCAATAACTATTAATAATCTGATCAGAAAATTCTGTTGACTCCATCTTCAAAGTGTTTATAGCATCTGACCATTTTTCACCATATCCTCTGTTGCCATCCAGGTTCAAGTCACTATTATCTGTCACCTTGATTTTTTATTGGTCTCCTAACTGATCTTCCTGCTTCTGACATTGACTCTTGCAGTGGATTCTCAACAGAGCAGCCAGGGGTATTCTGTTAAAGCTTCAGTCAGGTCATGCCATTCTCCAGCTAACCTCCCTTCAGTTATTTCCATTTTACTCAGGGTCATAAAATCACCTAAAAGGCATTTCAGTATCTCCCCCTTAAAATTCTGAGTTCACCTCCTTCTACTCTCTCACTTTGCTCCGGGCACACTGCCCTCCTTCCTGTTCCTCTAACATGCCAAGAGCACACACACATAAGTGCCTCAGCTTTCACTTTTCCCTCTGCCTGGAAAGCTCTTCTTCTCAAATATCCACAAGGTTTTCTTCCTTACCTCCTTTAGGTCTTTGCTCAAATGTCACTGAAATAGGTAGAATTAATGGTCCACCAAAGATGCTCAGGTCCCATCCCCAGAGCCTGTGAAGATGTTAGGTTATATGACAAATAGTCATTGAGGTTGCAGGTGGATTAAGTTTGCTAATCCACTGATTTTAATATAGGGATAGTAGCCTGGATTAGCCAGGTGTATCCAATGTAATCACAAGCCTTTCCTAAGGGAAGAGGGACATAGAAGAGGTTCAGTCAGAAGGAGATGCAAATACAGGATAACATTCAGAGATGCTGGTGTTGAAGAGGGGGGAAGGGGACTATGAGTTAAAGAATGTGGGTGGCCTCTAGAAGCTGGAAAAGGCAAAAAATGAATTATCCTCTGAGCCTCTAGAAAAGAATGGAACCTTGATTTTAGCCCAGTGAGACCTGTATTAGACTTCTGACCTTAAGCAATATATCTAGATTGTCTAAGCCACTAAGTTTAAGATAATTTATTATAATAATAGGAAACTAATACAGTCACCTACCCTAAGGTTTCCTCATCATCCCTCTTTACAATTTAAACCCTTTCCTCCTTAAGTAAGCCATGTTCTTCTTTTCTGATTTATGCTTCTTTGTAGCACCTATTGCCATCTGTCATAATACATATTTTACTTATTTGTTTATTGTCCAACTCCTTCCTAAATGGAATGTAAACTCCTGGGGGGAGAAGTTCTCTATTTTATTCACCAGTGTATACTCAGTGGGTAGAATTGTGTTTGGCACTAAGTACATGCTCAGTAAGTATCTGTTGAATGAATGAATTCACTGAACCTTGAGTCCAAAGAACAGGGCTAGGTGCTGAGGATACAAAGAAGAATAAGCCATAAACATTGCTGTCAACAAAAGCATAGTCTAGAGGGGATTGGGGATGTATAAACAAATACTTGCATGGCAATTATGTATGTATTGTAAGGCTGAGTGGGAAGTTGCATGTGATTATAGGAAGTGGTTGCACAAAGGGTCAAGGGAAGCTTTCAGATAAAGGTAAAGTCAGAGATCAGTAGTAGGAGAGGTAGATGAGCGCATTTTCACAGAAGAACTTGCATGTTATATTTAAAGTTTCATATTTTTTTTCAAACTTTCTGCCTTCTCAAAGAAATTACACACTTTGGGAGGTCATGAACCATACCTACATTGAAACATTCTGATAAAATCATGCAATGACTCAAGGTTAACTGATTATACTAATTCCTTAAGTTTACATAGTCCTCTAGAGTTTATAAAATATTTTCACACATATCTCATTTAAATATTATACTCTGAAAAGGATGTAGATTAGGTATTTTTATCTTAATTGTATAAATGCTGAAACAATAAAGTCTAAATGATAATAACAGTATAATCATTGTCGTAATTTTTTCAGTACGTATACAGTACTTTCACATATATCAACTTCCTTCATCTTCCCCACAATCTTGAGTAGGTAGATAGAACAGCTACTAATGAGTTTGCTGATGAAAAATTAAACCTGAGGGAGTTTAAATGATTGCTGTGGATCATGCAAGTGTTAAGAAATGGAACCAGGATTCAAACTTTTTCCATGCCATGTCCAGTCCAGTGACTTTATTTTTAACTGTTTGATTGTGAAGAGCTATAGAACATCCTTGAGGAGCTATTAAGAGACACAGCAGAGAGAAAAGAACTTGGGCTTTTTGGAGTGGAGGCCAATAGTCTTCAGTCTTCTCCCTTACTTCCTGTAAGTCTTTGGGTGAGTCACTTAAACTCTTTAAGCCTTAATTTCCTTATATGTAAAATGGGAATAATGTAACACTGTTGTAAAGACTATACAAAACAATTGTATGTAAAATGCCTAGAGCAGTGCTTAGTTTTCCAGTAGATGTTCAATAAAGAATTGATGATGATAATGATGTTGATTAAATTCTATTGGGTTTATGGGTATGGCATTCAGGGGAGCTGTCTAGGTTGGATTAGGGAGATGTGGGCATTATAAGGTCTATTATGTCTACTGAAAGAAGTTTAGTGAACAAACTATTTGGTTAAGACCAGAAGCATGGAAGCTTTTACACTGTCTCTTGGGCTCCTTGTTTTCAGCTGCTTGTTTTGTTGGCCAAAAGGAGACTAAACCTTTGACCTGACTATCCTTTAGAGAGTAAGACAAACCAGGCTGCTATGGCATTAGCAGGAAAGGGGGAAATATGTGTATAGGGATGTCTCCAAGAATCTAAAAGCAGAAAGTAGTCAGGCCTCAAGAATGAAAAGGCTAGTTTTTCTACCTCTATTCTCTGCTTCTTTCTTTGTGTCTGCTGAGTTATTTTCTCCTTCTGAAGACCAGATATTTCTTCTTGATTCCATGTTCTTGTTCCTAGGTCAATATCTTATTGTGCTAGGTCACCCTCTGGGACTTGCTCAACACTCTTGGTTGAGATTCTAAATTCCAAAGTCCTGGGAGACAGAAACTCATTGTTCTGGCCTTGGTCAAGGGTCCTCCCTGACTGAATTGATGCCAATGGCAGAGGGAAGGATTGCGTGGTATAGACATGATTGCTGGAGGCACCTGTGAATGGGCTGGGGTTCTAGAGGCTAGAAAGATGTCCCAAAAGTTGTTTATAAAACTCCTCCACTTTATTTCTTGATTCTTATGGTTCTAACTTGGCCTAATATAATGAAATAGACCCTTATTATGAGACTTGCACTCCTTCAAAGCACTAATCTTTTTCTATTAATTTTTGGACCTTGAGTACATGGCATGTGACAACAGCTATCATTTATTAAATGCTCTCAGACCCAGTGCTAATCTCACATGCATTATCACATTTAACCCTCACATAGCTGACCAATGGGTGGGTTTTATTTTTCCATTTTCTACATAAGATACTAAGACACAGAAATGTCATATACTTGGATCAAAATCCACAGCTATTAAGTGACAGAGCTGGCATCCAAACCAGTTCTACCTGGGCTCTCAAATGCCACAACATTGCCTCTTAGTCTTTGCTGTTAATAGTGGCTCAATATAGTCTTGTTAACTGTTTGCTGTTGCACTAAAATTTTAGTCACATTCAAGAAGTTACCAAACTTTGAGAGAGAAATTTGTTTGCCTATATACATTTGAAAGAAGTGAATCACTGGCTGCCTTTGGAAATATCTTCTGTGGCATCAAGACGTTTTTGTTGAAATGACGGGGAGAATGGTGTAGTCCAGAGGAGAAGAGGTTGGAGGGTGAAATCTATTTATCTACATCAGAACATCTTTTTCTAATTCTTTAATATCAATTCATTAAATGTATAGACACACACCTGTACATTTAGAGCAAATCTCCCTGGGGCTTTGTTCCTTTTGTTCTGTGTGAGGTGATTAAAGAGAGCAGTTCTGGGATCTTGGGACTTGGTGGGTGCACTTCTCAGCCCTGGTGCTGAAAAACTCAGGTGGACTTTTCCCTCCAATACCATGTGAACAGCATCTGCAGAGCTGTATTTAGTTTCCGGTTACAGCTGTCAGGAGAAGGCTCTGTAATGTGCTGCAGCTTCTGCTAGGATAGCTGATGTGGGGAAGAGGCAGGCAGCAGGAAGTTTTGTAATGATGGGAATGGTGTGGACCAAAATCTGCTTATCTACTAACGGAACAAGCCAACAGCAATGTGATCAAAGAACTAAGAATCTTATTGAGATATTATTTTTACCCAAAGCATGTGGATTTCTGATAGAGAGAGAGAGAGAGAGAGAGAGAGAGAGAGGATGGAATATTTAGCAGGCATTTCCAGTGAGCCACCCCACCTGGGTTTGTTCTTGCTTGTGTGTTTATTATTTTTCCCTTCCTTTTCCTCTTTAGTCAAACTTAGTACTTTCTTTGATCATTCTGATTTTGCCCATCAATGGAAAGCTATTTTCGTTTTCCAAATCACAGCTTTGTGTGAAAGGGATATTGGAAATGTCCCTTAATCAAGGTCTATGTTTATAGGGACACATGATTTCCTGGGGGAAGGCAGTAGTTTTGCCACATGCTTAGTCATCTTCATCTATTTCCATTTATTGATCGATTCTTGGTGTGAGAGACACGGCCTATAGAGGGAGACAGAGGCTGTGTCGAGAATTTAGACCAGTGGAAATGTTTCAAAAACTGTTTTGGCCACTATTTTTTGGTCAAGATAGTTACTTTTTATGGTCTATATCCCTGACAGCAAGATTGACAGAGGTCAACCATTCTTGATCACACAACCATGCAAGCACACCACACAACATGACTGGATAAAAAATTAAAATGAAGGTGTCTCTCAGAACACTTTGACCTTCCTTTCTGTGACCAGGCACAACCAAAGGAAAGCAAATAGCAGACAAATCCTTAGACCCCAACTGTTTTTCTGTCAGAAGGGGAAATCCTGCATGAAATGTAAAGTAATAAAGTTAGTTCATTTTGAGGATGGAGTTAGTCCTGTTCTACCGTATTCAAATACATCTCTGTGTATTTAGGAACTATTGAGACACAGGTATAAGGTGTTAGAAATGTGGGCATTGCTGAAATATTTGTGACCAGACCATTCTAATATCTCAGAATCCCAGAAGGAGCTATGTTTTTCTTGGATAGATGGGAAAGTGTGTGAAGCTGGGAAAGATACCTGGACAAAGAAAAGAGAGTTGCTTGTGCCAGCAGAACCTCACTTTCCTGGAACTCCTTACTTGTGGTATGCTAGTAAATGTTCAACAACAGGCTCACCAATAGAAAATAAAAAGGTCTGGGTTTTAGTGTTTGCCAATTTTCATGGTGTAAATATTCCTGGTGCTCCTTCCATGGGTGGTTTCAAGCTACCAATGAGACACTGCACATGCAGAGTTGGAAAGAAATCTTGCGAGCTGGTGCCGGAAGGCTCCAGCACACCACTTCCTCTGATCCTCCTGCATGGTCCTCCGTGCTCAGGTACTCTGGATAAACCTTCACAAGGTGACTGGAACCCAGAAAACTCTGTTTCTTGACAAAGAAAGCCTAACCTGAGTCTTATTTCCTTTAGTACTTCTGAGAACTGTGTTGGAAGATCTTAGAAACCTTCCCTTCTTTTCTCTGGAATATGTAGTAGTAGTATGTTAGTGGCTAACAACAATATTTCTTTGTATTGAAGAGCTGTTTTCTTCTTGGACCCAATCTGAAAGATATTATTTATACCAAAATACTAGGGGCTATAAATGTCTCTCCTATTATAGCAGAAACACAGAGACATGGATTACTGGATACTGAAATGAGAGAGACAGGGTTGAGTTTTAGGAGTAAATGAATAAACCAGGCAATTCTAGAATTATAAGTGACAGGTGGTAGAACTTTTGTTGAGCATATTGGTAGAAATCAAAACCCCATCAGAAATACATTTAAGAACCAGACCATAATTAATAAAGTCTGAACTTTGAACCATTGTGCACTGAGAGACTGATAGTTTTCTAAAAGTAATATTAAGTGTTCTTATATAAAAGTGTAACCATCACAGTGCAGACAAGAAAGATGAAAACAAAAAGGAATAATGGTTGAATGGAGTCAGAGATAATTCTACTAGAGCCTAGAACAATGGTGCTTCAGCTTTAGTGTGCATTATATTAAATATCATGGAGGTTCACAGGTGTGGCAGCTGCTGTCAGTGTACTGCACATATTCCACAGGGAACTCTTCTTCCTGTATACCCCAGAGACCCCATACGAGAAACACCTATGACTCTTTGCTTGGAGACTTTCCTTTTGGCTGTAGGAACTGACATACTCAACCTGCATGCGTGGCAAGCTGGAAGTTCCAGGGAGTTAGTGTACCCTCAAATAGTCATGAATGGGAGTTGGGGCATAAATACGGTAGCTTCCTTATCCTTCAAATGGTACAACTTTGAGGTATGTTCTGCACTAGTGGTTCTCAACGTGTGTCCTGGGGACTTCCGGAGGTACCCTAAAATTCTATTAGGAGGTCTGTGAAATAAAAAACCATTTTTGAATTAATATCAAGATATCATTTGCCTCTTTCACTGTCATTCTATCGCAAGGGTACAATGAAGTTTCCCAGAGGCTACATAAGAGGTACTAATGTTACCCCTATGAATTCTTGTGTTTGAAAAAATTTTAGTCTTAATTTCTAACATGAGAGGTATCAGGCATGATCACTTTAACAGTTTAACTCTTCAGGCCTGTAAATTCAGGTTTTAATCCTGTTTTATCTTTCAGGTTCCCAGGGTTTGAAAATTTCAGTATTGGTGTCTTTTTGCTTAAATTTTCTCTAATTCTCTAACTTAATTTATAATTTATAAACAGTATAATCAAGTACCTATACACTATATATTTGATATAGTTTTAGTTCTGTAGTGAGGGTTGAGTCAATTTGAGACGTATGGACTTAATTGCTGACATCATAAAATTCTGAGTTAAAAGACACTCCTAATATTGTAAAAGAGAGGTATCTAAACTACGTGACCAGTGTCCAGAGTGGAGGACTAGATAAGCAGTATATATTAGAGAAGGTTATCCTATCAATATCTATACTGATGCATGTTTGCATCAAAATGTTCACTGCCTTATATCAAGATCTTACATCAACATGCATCGAAGGAAGCTGCGTGGGTGGCAGTATATACAGTGCAGTGGGACATGCGTTTGAGTCCCTAACCAGCTGCAGGATTAAGTCACCAGGTTATTGTGGAAATTACAAAGAGAACTCACCTCTGTGAATCTCACAAGGTAAACATTTCATAAACGCTAGCTGTTGTTATTATTATTACCATTACTACCAGGTTTTTAAAGATGTAAGTCATCTTTTCAACATTCCAGAACTTACAATATGAAGGGTAGCAGAAAATAAATCAATGTTTGTGGCAAACACAAAAGGGCACGCTTGTAGCTCTGACTCGGGCAGTGCAAAGGCAACATATGTAACCAAAGTGTTTGTACCCATGTAATCTTCTGAAATAAATAAATACACCAAAATAAATAATGAAAAGTACACACAACCTGCCCTTCCCAAAAGGACACAATTAGGTGGTAAAGGACTAGACATAACTTGGAGACTTATAAAATTTCAGAGAAGAAGGGGATCAGAGAAACTTGTATTGTAAGAGAAAATTCTACAGTGCCTGTGTGATCTGTTGCATGTATCTTTGGAAACTAATTGGGTGTCCTCTGTTTCCTAACAATACTAAATCAGCTCACACTTTACATGGTAGATTGAGCATGCAATCTGTAAGAATGCCAGAGCATGGACCACTTCTCAAAGCAGATATCTCATGACAAAATATAGACACTGCATGTCAACTCACACAGGGATCTATAAGGACCTTTTACTTCTTATGGCATGTGATGCTTCGGTTTAAAGAACATCTTTTATTTCAAATGCATTTCATCACATTTATTTAAAAATTTCCCTGGGAAGAATTATAGTTATTATTCCTGTTTCTATTTAGTTGTTGTAAAAATTGAGTTACCAAGTTTATCAGTACAATATGTCATTCCTTAGGAACTTCCAAGAAGGTATCTCTACAGAGGAACATTTCTCTGCATTCTTCATCTGTAAAATAACCTAAAATGAATTCTATTATGTATATACAAATACATGTATATGTACATGTGTGTGCATATTTTTGAAGCACAGTCATATGAAGAAGGATTTTTGTTGTTGAGTGGGCTTATTCTCTCTTATTAAGGAAAAGGTACTGAGAGTCTAATGTTTTACCCTCTTATAGTAAGTGGCTCATTTGGATAGAAATTATACCATTTAGCCATATCCTGTGATCATTATTAGTGGTTATTATTACTTTTCTAATTCTTTTTGACCCTAAAATACTATTGATTTTAAGACACACTATTATTTTATATATCACCAAGAATAAAAAAATAATGCTGCTAATTAAAATGACATAATACTTCCCTGGCATTTTGAATTTTTATTTATGCTTGTTAAAAATATAAATAAAAATGTACTTATTTAGATATATTAAATTTTATTTCATATTACTTTTTATATGCATAAGGAGGAAGTTCATATTCCACATTCAAATATTTTTAATCATTAAAATTCAGAATTCTTTTGTTTTGCCACTAGTATCCATTTTACTCTCCAAACTGCTGACACTCTTTCTTCAATCTTGATGTTGCTGTTTTTATATTTGGTTGTTTCTTCTTCAGTTGAGGCTCATGTTGACAACCAGGAGTTAAGCAGTTTCTGCTCAAAGTCACAGTGAACTTTTTTTTTTTTTTTTTTTGAGACAGAGTTTCACTCTGTTGCCTGGGCTCGAGTGCGGTGGCATCAGCCCAGCTCACAGCAACCTCAAACTCTTGGGCTCAAGCAATCCTACTGCCTCAGCCTCCCGAGTAGCTGGAACTACAGGCATGTGCCACCATGCCTGGCTAATTTTTTCTATATATTTTTAGTTGGCCAATTAATTTCTTTCTATTTTTAGTAGAGATGGGGTCTCGCTCTTGCTCAGGCTGGTTTTGAACTCCTGACCTTGAGTGATCCTCCCGCCTCGGCCTCCCAGAGTACTAGGATCACAGGCATGAGCCACTGCACCTGGCCCACAGTGAACTTTTGACAAATTGATATATGACAATATAATAATAGTCCTGAGTGATGTGTAACTTGGTCACACCAGTACTTCATTGCTTTGAAATTTTTTAAAACTATTTTGTTGAATTTGGCAACTTTTCCTGCCTTCAGTTGCATTGCTTGGTATGTGATAGGAAATCCTTTGGCATATATTTCGGTAATCAAATGTAACACAGCTTCATCAACTTGTGGGGATGCTTTGCCAGAAAACAGGGAATTGTGGTTGTACTAGTCAAGATGGACTACATTACATCAACATCTCAGTGGCTTAAAACCACAGGTTTATTTATTGCTCATACTACATGTTGTCTGGGTTGGCTGGAAGCTTATTCTCCACATCATCCTCCCTCGCAGACCCATGCTGATGGAGAGTAGCCACCGTTTGGAACATTGCTGGTCGTCATACCAAATGCCTGAGAGAAGGGGTGGGGATATTTGGTAGACAGCAATAGTGGCTACCATCATCTATTCTTCTGGTCACAAATATTTTGTTCACTCTCTTAACTATATGCTGAACATATTAATACTTATCAACTCCCCAAAGGAATCAGTTCACAACTTCAACCATTCTCTGCACCCAGCTTGAAAGGCAGGATCTCCAATGATGTAATGTGGTTTCTTTGTTGGGCATGGTGTGCAGTGATGTCTATATCAGGTTTGAATGTGGCTATTGTTAATCCAGATACCTATGGACTAAAAAGACAACTTGTTCTGCTCCACAGACCTACATCATACCCCTCACAATTAATATAAAAAATAGAACAGGGACTTTATGACTATGAACACTTCCATTCATAGAGGGGAGGAATGGGAGACACACAATAATCACTTTTCTGAACCAATTTTGAAATCCCACTGGGTAGACATTACAAAGGTCTCCTGACTTGGAGATGGAGAATCCTCCTTACTCAACCCTGAGGGGAGAGGGTATGTCCCAACTTAGTTGTTCTTTGTGAGCTCCAGGTCCACTCTCCGGGAGTTTCATTCTTCTCCCTTATTCTCATTGCCACATCAGAAGAGGGCATTGGTGAATATGCTCTATTTAGGAGCTGACTGCTGTCTTAGGTCACTATCTGCATGTAGACATTTGGGGAACCCAATCTTGATTTTAAGTCTCAGATAATACATTCATTTTTAATCCAGGCTGGTGATTCTTTTGGTAATATAACTCTCCTCCAAATATAGCTTCTTAGCTATTTATTAATAATCTTTAGTCAGTTTTATGTGCCAATGGGAGCCTTAGTTATCTTACAGACATACTTCTTAGATTTCATTATTTCTGCTCTATTCACTTAATTGTGGAGATTTCTATTAAACTCTCAACCTGTTTTCCCTGAAGCATTTTGTTTACTTGAAATGGTTTATCCAGTACCATTCTTAACCTGAAACAGCTTATTCTAGTGGTAGGCTGGTAAGTGTTTAACAGGTGGCTCTCTGGGAAAAAAATAAACAAATAAACAAACCCTGATTTCTAACATTTAATGATTTCTAGGGTATAAATACTCCCACCATAGTCCATTTCAAGCTATGGGTGTGATTGATATAATGACTGATTATATAGTGTGTATATAATTCACTGTACAGAGATACAATAGACATAAATAACTTCAACAACATGGACAATAGTATAATGTCCTCAAATAATTAGGAAGTGATAAGTTTTGAGTATTTATTATTTTTATTTTTAACATAATTAAAAAAAATTAAACAGCATATGTTAGAGAACATTATTCTATTGACATTTGTATTAATGCACATCTGCATCAAAATGTTCATTGCCCTTTTATCTCAGCTCTACCGATGGCTATATTTAAGACTTGTCTTATAGATTTCTAAAAATTTAACCATTGGCTCCTGTCTAGCATATCATTGTCTTAATCCACTCAGATGTTGTGACAGTGGTGTGATGGCCATACTCTTGCTTTTCTCCTTCCTGTGAGTTTGAGCTTTAACTGTCTATTATTGCTTCACCCATTTGCCAGTTTGGTGGTTAAAAAGCCATTGCCTCATCGAGTCCTGGAATGCCCAACTGAGAACAGAAGAACCTCCTGGTTTATGAATAATAAGTTTTGGAGAGTGGTTTATTACATAGCAATATCTAACCAATAAACTATATAGAAGGTTTTTCTGGATGTAAGTAGCCAAATCCAAATGTAGGCTTGCTTAGGATAAAATGAAGAAGTTATAGGCTCACAGAATCAAAGTAATGTTCAAGAGCAGAGCGTGGCTTTGGGAACATCTGAGCTTCAGTACTACTGGAACACTTTGTCTCTCAACTTTGCTGCTTTCTGCATGTTGTTTTTCTTTCTTGTCATCTTCCTCCACCTCATGGGTTTTAAGTTTTTCATCTTGTAGCTACCATCCCAAAGAAAGAATAACCCTTCAGTTCTAGTTACAATCCCAGGAAAAGACTATGATTGGTCCAATTTGGAATTGTTGCCCACCATTGACCAATGAACTGATTGGGGGAGGACTGGGAGGCAGTAATTATGATTGGCCCCAAAGAGGGTTAGGCATGCACCTTTCAACCATGGAAGCTCATACCATACCATCCAGATGGTGGGGTGAAGGTTGTGTAGTTGCCCTGGCAAGGCAAAGCCACATGTTACAATGTACTCTGCACATGTCTGCATGTTACTCTAGTGAGAGTCAGAAGGAATTGTTCATAGGTACCCGAGTGCTTGCCTTTAGCAATTGTTTATTAATTTTATTACTCATCTATCCATCCATCCCAGTGAATTGACTTTCTGGACTCTGAAGTAAACAAAGAGAGGAAGAAAGAATTCAAAATGGAAAGACTTAAAAAGGCTGCCTGGTACAAGTAAGTGTCTTTTAAGCTGAACCTTATAAAATTTTAAAATAATCTGTTGGCTGAAACTGGTTGGCTGTTAGGCTGCTAATCAACTTGAAGGCTATAGCTTGCTTCTGTTTCTGTTTTCACATGAGGCTTGACAAATACCCATTTTTCCACTCTTGAGCAAAATTTAAGCTACTGTGCTATCATTGTTGCAATTAAACCATCTAAATGTGTGGGCCAGAAGCCAGGGGAAAGTGGAGGAGGAGACAAATGCAAAGACAGAATTCCTATTATAGAAGTGAGGGCAAATGAATTGGTAAAAATATGGTTTCCTGACTATAGATTAGAGCTTAGGTATCACTAAACTCCATGATACCAAACATCTTTATGGGGAACTGAAAAGTTTAGTCCATTGCAAGGAGCATCTCTTGCAGCTTTAAGACTTAATAGTTATGCCTGATTTCTTTTCTTTGTTGGAGAGTGCCTTGGTGAGAAAAGCCTGCCTGATAGGAATGCAGAGAGCAGGGCTAGTGTGGGGAGGGAGTGCCTCTCATCCTGTGAAGTAACACACTGGAAATTGGTTCCTGAAGAAGTGCCAAGGTCAAGGTCAATATAATTAACCAGGCTGCCTGTCTAACAGTTGAGGAAGAGTGTCAACAAAGTAGGGCCAAAGCGGAGGAGGCAAAGGGGCATAAAAGGTAAGGTGATGGTAGGTGGCCTAATGTGTAGGAGTGAAGGAAAAAATGGAAAAAAGATTTGTGCATAAAATGTTTATGGGCAAATCTTACCATATTTAATTTACTGGTCTGAAGATTGGGGCTGTCTGTATCATCCCTTCCTGCTTTCTTCCCCATAATCAGGGGATGGAGTTGGCTATTTGGTTATGGGGTTGAGAGAGGAGAGGGAGTTACGATTACAGGGACAGGATTTAATTTTGGAGTAGGGTCTTCTGTATTACTTACCTATTTCCCTGGAGTGTTCTAGGGATTTTTACTGATGGGATAGTTGAGAGTGTTATATACAAAATCCAAATGTGCACTGTTTAAAATATTGACTGTTTAGCCTTTCATTGCCTTTGGTAAGATACAGATGGTTCATCATGCTGGTTTTTATATTTAAAATATAGATAAGATTCTACTTTTAATGTCAATAAGTGACTCTAATTACAATTATTTCCTTATGCTATATAAATTTGCATTGTATACCTTTTAAGGTGAATATTACTGAATCTCTTAAGAAACATTCCTAACTTATGCTCTGTGCATTAGTTATTTTTTAGAGTACATATTTGTTGAAATCACTTGTGAATTCACTTGCTCTGAATTTCTTCCAAACACATTAAATGACCCTGTGGTATGATTAATCACAGTAGATTTGTGTTTTTTTTTCTTTTTTACTAACTAATATCATATTTTGATTTAACTTGCCATTTTTTTTTCTTCTTGCTTCCTTCTGCCCAATTCTTTTAATGAGAAACCAGATTCCTAGAGAAAACACTCCTTGGCACAGATGCCAATTCTCCGAAACTGGTGGATTGTAATGCCTCGGTGATTGAATCTCCCAGTGGGATGAGGTATCTGAAGTCAGGTTGTTTTCAAAAGGTTGACATTGGGGCTCTGGCTATGATACTATGTCTCATTCAGTCTTTTATTATTCCTGCTCCGTAACCTGACTTTGGTCCAGGAAGAGGAAATCCTTGGGCTTAATTGAAGACAATCAACCTAAGGTCAGGAGGGTAATGCTAAACAGACTGGAGGTAAAGGTAGCGTGGAAATAAGGAAGAAGGTAAGACTAGAGTGGATTCAAAGATTAGACTCAAAGATGGAAACCAAATGCACCTGGAAGGCAAAATATATTTGAACCCTAAAATATACAGAGCCCTGGGGAGATATAAAAATAAATCAAGCTTATTTGGTTTATTGCCTTTCCACTTCCCTGGTGGCTTGTCCAGCTGTTTCCCTGGTTTGGTCAGGCAGCTCGTATGCCTGATTTTTACGTGTTTATCATGGGGTGCCTGCTAGAACAGCTGCTGGTAAAAGTCCCTCAATGCCTTCATTATATATCAGCTCTCAAACTTCACAGTTCCTGATATTAAACTGCTTTGATTGGAGATTATAGTGTTTCATTTAAATTTTAAATGGCACGTTGCAATGTGCTTTTAGGTAATTTGTAATGTGCCTCTGGGCATAGCACCATTTTTATGTTGGTGTCTAAATTACACAGGAGAGTGGGAATGCTTCAGATTAAAAGGAGAAACCAGCCCCCAAGTAGGATCTTCTTTCAGTTAGCTATGTTGCCCCTTGCATTCCTGTACATGGCTGATAAAATGCTGCATCAAAGTTACTGATTGTTCAATAAGGATCCTCCTTTGTAAAGGCCATTGAGAGTTGGCTGTAAGTTTTCCCTGAAAGGTAGTTGTTATCAATACCATTTTACAGATGAAGAAACCAAACATTGTTTAAATAAGACTTGCAAATTCTTATGGACTAACATAGTGGTCAGAAAGCTGAACTATGGGGCAGACTGCCTGGACTGGAAAACCGGCAGAAAACCATCGCTAACTATCTATATTGCTCTAAGCAAGTTAGTTCTCCTTTTTGTGTTGTGATTTTTACATCCAAAAACAGGAATAATAATAATTTCCATCTTATACAGTGCCGAGGAATTATGAATTAATATTTTTAAAGCATTTAGAGTGTTGCCTGGTATAGGATAAGTATGATCAAAATGTTCCTATAGATCCATTGTCTCTTCTATGAAACCCTGAGGGATAGATATGTTTTGAAATTAAGAATTTTTCAGATTTTAGAAAGGTAATATAAAACAAACATTTATTTTATATAATGGCTATAGAAGGGTCTAGGGCACTCCGTATTCAAACACTTTGATAGTTTTGTAGCCCAACAGATGAATGGTCATGGTAAGTGGGAAAAAAATGGAAACATAAGTAGGCTTACATTAGTTTAGGCAGATTTAGGCACAAAGTAGTTACCAAAAAACTTTTCTTTCAATTTTTAGAGTCTTTTTGTATTTTGAAATTATAGATAAGGGATTGTGGATCTGAAATAAAATTGAGTGGCAGATAAATTATTGGAATCCAAAATTTTCCAAACTTCAGGTTAGATTTTGGAGCCCCCAATTTTCCTTTTATAATTAATAGTTTTGCAAAATAAAAACAGAGAACTTAAGTGGTTTACTCAGGATCACACAGCTGCTCATAGTCAAATAAGGGACAAGATCCTTGGCTTCCTGCCGTTGAGCACAGTGTTCCATACTAAATGCAAATGTTTTCAAAAGCATACACCCCCAAACGTTAATCCCATGCAATATAAGGCTTGATGAAATTAAAAAAAACCAAGAAAAATTTTGAGTATTTGTTTTTTGGAAAACTGTTTTCATTCCCTCCCACCACCCCAGAACTTTTACTGTTCTTTGAGCATTGTGAATCTACAAAAGGGAGAGATGTTGCACACATTTCCTAAACATATTTTACCATACATTCTTTGTTGTGAGAACATCTTACGGAGCACATTGGGACATTCTGTTTCACATTATTCTAAACAATATGAGCTTTAATGATCATTGGACTGTGTGGGTGCAGGCAAGGTAGTGATTCCTATTATTATAAGCAACTCAAGAAGTGGTTATCTCTCTTAGACCCTATTTCTTTCCAGGGACATCATTCAAAGGGAGCTGCATGCTCACCAAACTATGAATTCTCTGCTTCTGGATGAGGTTAACTTGATCGAAAAGGCACTACAATAACCACAGTTAAGGAATCCAGGAATCTTGTTATAGCAATTTTCAAGAATGTAAGGCCCTGACTATTTATGGAAGACATTTTTACAAACTATGTATTTTTTTTTCCTTTTTGGCAAGGAATGTGGTTCATAGGTAAGCAAAAAATAAGTGAACTCATTAAAAACTGACCTCATCCTGTCTCCCATCCCATGACTCAAGTAGAGAAGCACAATTTCCTTATTCTTTGGCTGTTGAAGGATTTCAGTTTCATCATTTTCACCACAAGAGGGTGAGAGGATTGATGCTTACAACATCTGTGGGTAAGTCTATGGGTTTGGAATAAAATGGACCTCCTGGTATGTATGCCCTCAAGTCTTCCAAAGAAAACATGGTTTCTTTTAATGTTAAGATATTCCAGAAATGTTGCTCAAACCCTTAGCGATGAGCTGTTCTTCCTGAAATAATACCAGTTCTTTTGGACATGCAATGAGGGGGTACAGTATATGTTTAAAGTATTTTGTTCTACTTCTAAGGTGCTTTGGGAAAACTTTGGATTAGAAATTGGCTGTTATATTAGGAATTTAATAATGCTCTAGTCCCTTAAATATTTACTGTTTATTTTTCCTTTCCAATCAACTGGCTTTTCTTATAAGTTTATGATATTCTTTATTTTAAAAATGTTGACTACTTTAAAAGAAAGGCTTGTATGGATAGACTTCTTCACCTATGCTACCAGCAACATATTACGTTATGTTAAAATGGACTCCTGAAAGAAATGTTGCTTACTTGGCTACATATTATAATAATTGGGGAAGTTTTCAAAGTCTCTGATGCCCAGGCTACACCTGGGTAATTATATTAGCATCTCTGGGAATGGAATTTTGACATCAGTATTTTTTTTTAAAGGTCCAGATGATTATGTGTGGCCAAGGTTGAAAAACACTACCTTAGTCTAAGTGGTTAGTTTGTCCTATCTGATTCTGGTATCTTTCATTAAGCATATCTCAGGGGTTCTAATCTAGTAGCCCATGAGCTGAATCCAGACTGAAGGCCTGTTTTCTTTGGCCAGCATAGAACGAGGTTAAATATGCTTGAGTTAGAAAGCCCATAAGGGAGGTCTGTGCTGACCAGTGGCTCTGTCTCAATAATCTCTTGTGTCACACCCTTCTCATACCTGCCTGGCCCCTACAGGCATTTGAATTTGTGAGTCCTGAAACACCTGAAGGTATTCAGTTCAAAACTATATAAAAACGATAACCAGATTAACTCATGATGACTAGACATACATTCAAGGATGAAAATATTTATTGTTTATGGAACATAGATTCCCACTGTCTCCCCTTAACAGAGTTACCTTCAGGGCCAAGAGGCGCTTCTTGAGGCGTTAGGTAAACTGACACCCCAGACAACGTCTACCACATGTGGTCTGTGGCAGCAGAACCAGAATGTAACTGAGACCTTCCCTGAGAGGGATAGATGAGACCTATTAGTGTATCTGAGGGAAAGACAAGGAGGAAAATAGTAGGATGAGTTATAAGGTTAGCAGCTGAGAGAGTTGAAAGCAAGATTGAGTTCAGATCCAGGAGGAATTCAGAAGTGTTTTGACTCAGGGTGATGAAAGGAAGAGTTTTTTGGTTTCTTCTACCTGGAAGGGCCTCAGGATAGTGTGAGGGTATTATAGTCTACCTGGCCTCTGCTGGGACTACCCTTCCCTCCTGTGTCAGGTATTGCACTGCACACTCATGCTCACCATAGCAGAGTCAATAACCACAAGCAATCAAAGGTTCATTGCCCATTTGGGCAAAGGCAAGATGAGGCAAGTCCAAGGGGCCCTGCCAGCAAGAGGGCTCTCTGATGTCGGGATGAGAGGCAGGATCTGGCCATGGAGACAAACACAGGACAGGTGGGATACTTGAATAATATCTGGGGAAGGCTGATTTCCAGTGGCCTGTCCCCATGTAGGGGTCAATGAAGCGAGCAGGCATGCTGCCTTGCATGTGACTTATTGGGATAACATGTGAGTCAGGTAAGATGTACAGACAGGAGAGAATTAGAGACCTTTCAATCTATTAATCTGACACATTTTAGTAAGCAGCCATGACCCTATAAGCAGATACTGTGATCCCTGGGCAAAGAGACAATAAATACACAAATAGATATACATTATATCAAGTGGTAAGGATGGGACTAGGGTGGGATGTTATTTAACACAGAGTAGTTGGGGAAGGGTCTCAAAAAGGATAAGGTAACCTTTGAGCAGAACCTGAATAAGGTGAGAGTGAGCATCACACTATCTGGGAGACTGGGGCAGAGCATGCCAGGCAGGACCCAGGAAGTGTGAAGGCCTGAGGTTGGAGTATGCTTGGAAGAGAGAAGGTAAGGAGGCCAGTGTGACTGGAGTGGAGGAAGCAAGGGGAGGCCAGGGAAGACTGAGGCCAGAAAGGGCATGTCCTGTGGGGCTATGACACTGTGATGCTCTAGTAGGGGCTCAAATACTTTTCTTTTACTTTTTTTTTTTTAAGCACGAGAAGGAAGCCATGGGAAGGTTTTGAGCAGTGGGGAACAATCTGGTTGACCACATATAAAGGAGTGACAATTTGTGTTATAAACACACTTATTGCAAAAGGAGCTGGAGAAGGGAGCAAAGAATGTGGACCAGAAGGATGAGACCAGGCTGTAAAAGGAAGGGACATCAAGTTATTCTCCTCTTCCAGCAGAGACCCTATAAGGAAACACTGAGGTTGGAATATTATCATGCATTCATTTACCAAAGGTGGGGTTTGTTGCCTGAAAAGTAAAGAAAAAAAATTAAGCATTCTACATGAAATATTTACCGAGGAAAAGGAAAGATGGACAAATGTGATGTGCTTCCAGAATAGATGCAGCTGTTTTGATAGAATCTACCGTTGGTGGATGCAATCAGTTGGGTGGATCTGGTTTGGATCAGGCTGAAGTGCACATGTTTTAAAATCTTGGATTCCCTTTCAAAAGGCTGAACATACGTCTTGTTCTAGCCCTTGAATGAAAGATAGCAGTGGTGCTGCCTGCTCTGTCTCACAAGGGATGTGAAAATCCTTACAGTCATCGCTCAGTATCCATGGGGGATTGATTCCAGGATGCCCCCCACCCCATACCAAAATCCATGGATGTTCAAGTCCCTTAAAAAAATGGCCTAGTATTTGTGTGTAACCTACACACATCCTCTCATATACTTTAAATCATCTCTAGATTACTGATAATACCTATGCAATGTAAATGCTATGTAAATAGTTGTTACACTGTATTGTTTTAAAATTTGTGCTATTTTTATTGCTGCATTATTATTTTTTATTGTTTTTCTACAAAAAACAATTTTTGATCTGAAGTTGGTTGAATCCTTGGGTGCAGAACCTCAGATATGGAGGGCTGAGTGTATTTAGCCTTGGGTGAAGCCCTTAGCTGGGAGCATTGGTCATAGATCTAGTGGGGTCTCCTTCCTTTTTATCCCCTTGGTCTGTGTCTATGACTTCTTGTATCTTAGGTTATCCCATTCTTGTTTATGATGACATTTATATGGGACTGGGAACTTTTGTTTTTGAGCTGACAATACATTTATTACAGAGAGTTTTCTTTCTCTTCATCCATATATTTAAAGTTCAATCTTTCCAAATTTTCTGTCTTATCTAAGTTCAGCAACATATTTGTGCTTCTTCATTGATTTGTATCTGAATTGCTGCTGCACACATCCATGCAGAGCATGTTCCCTGGGAGTAAAACTCTCAGGGCTGCAGAAGTCTGAATGAAATGCCCTCTGCCCATGAGTTCCTTCTACAGTTTCTGCTATTCCATGGAAGAATCTTTTTTTAAAATCACTCTTTATAATATCAAAATAATTTATTTTTAGCAGAGAGTAGCCTGAAATACTTCTTGGTTCAAAAGTATTTTATCTTTAATTAAAAAAAAAAATCTCTCCTAAGTAAATGTCCCTGATGCCTAGTTTCCAAGTTTGCAGTAAAGTTCCCTGTTTGTGGCTTCACAACTTGAACATTTGATGCTTCCCTGATGGGAGTGAGGCTCCTCTGCAAAGTGTAATGAGCTCCTAGCTGCTGTGGTTCTTAGCTGGGGGTCGCTCTTGCTGCAAACATTTGGGCTGACTATGACTATCCCATAACATCATATTTCATTCTTTCCCTCTTCCTACCAATTAAATCTGTAGTCACTTCAAGAGAAGTCTCTTTAAAGGTGATCACATTATGGGGAGATTCTTTTTGAACTTGCAATATGTCATGTATCTGACACATTATTAGTCTTATAGAGGATACACATTCTAGAATAGTCTTTCAATTCTCTTAAATTCCTCCTGTGCTGCTCCCCTCTATCTCGAGCAGCTTTAGGTCAGAGCTCCCTTTCTCATCAGGACGGATGCATCAAAGCCCTGATTGGTTTTCTGCCTGGTATTCTTTGAGTGTGATCTCTTCATCAGACTATACATTCCTAGGAGGCAGAGACTTTATCTTATTCCTATATCTTCATTGTCTTACACAATACCAAGCATATAGTAGATTTTTAATGAGTGTTTTTGAAAGAAGAAACAGTGCTTTCTCTGTAGAGTTACTTTAAATCAGATTTGACCAAAGTAGGGTTCTGTTGGAGAGTCTCTCTCCAATATTCTCTGCTTAAAACAAACAAGTTCTGTGGTCAAATAATTACAGGAATCATTGTAAACTGCACATCTATCTTGGATATTTGTAGTATACATTAGATAGCAAAAGCTTCAGGAAAAAAAAAAACCTGCTTAACTTTGTTAACTCTTATTTCCCAAACATATTTGACTATGGATTTTATTTTAAAAAATAACACACATTGATATCTTCTGTAATTAGTATTTTGTGGGTCACAGGTTGGGAAATGTTATTCTGAATTTTCTATTTCCAAAATAGCTGGAGAATGAATATTATCAGTGATAGAGTCAATTAATTTATTGATTAAACTAAGTAATTCAGGGCTCTCTTTAACTCTCATCCTCTAGATTCTAGCTAATAAAGTATGTACACAAAGGACTTTAGCAATAGTGGCCAAAGTATTATTTTTATTAATGTCCAGGCAGTGCTCAAAGACCTCCAAATTTATGACTTGTGGTAAGCTGTGTTCAAGGATGTGGCTTAGATTGGATGATAATATGGGACCTTCAATTCTTTTTCCCTACTTAATTGAGAAAAACTAGGCTCATGACTGTTACAGGGGGAGATACTAGAAGTCATGTACTTTTTACTACCTGGATTCAGAAAGTGTTATCACTTCCTAGATTTCCTAGGAGTCACACAGAACCAAAGACAGGGCTTGAAACCTGCTTCACTACTGAGATAGAGATACCTTGCTCACTAGTGTCAAGGTGGTCAGAGCTTTAGAAATCACATTGCTTCTCTTCCTCTGAAAAGATGGAGAAGTGAATGGATGGAGAAACCAAAAGGTTTATTCTAATGTACTTCCATTTGCTCCTGTGATTGCTACATGGTCTAGTGCCCAGCACAGCACCTTAAATATGTAAAATACTTAGTAGTAAAGGCTTGGTGTGGATGAGAGCATTACAACATTAGCATTTCTATTGCCTTCAGTGTCTTAGTCAAAGAGCTGCTCAGTGGTAAATTTTAGGTCTTGTGTAAGGAATCTCACCATCTGGAGCTGAATTTAGTTAAACACATTGTGGACCCCAAGGAAGTCTGGTGCTCTGTATTCTACCTGGGGTTTTGAAATAGACAGGGTGAGGGGAATAGGATGAGCTGCTCACAGCTAAACTGTTGGACCTATCTTGAATTTCACATATATTAAGAATCAGGACCAAGAAGGACCAAGCTGTAGGAAGATATCCCAGCCCTGTTAGGGGCTGTAGTCATGCATAGTCTGCCTATACTCCTCAGCTATTTCACTCTGCCATTCCATTTCTGGATATATGTGATTTATTCTCTTTTTATTTTTGTCTCCTATTTCCCTGAATTTTGACTTCTTTGCTTTTGACATTGGGGCTCTTCTCTTTTCTTCCCTGCCCCCCCATCTCTCTCTCTCTCTCTCTCTGTCTCTCTCTCTCCATCTACTGTTTAAGTCTCCAAGTAACCATCTTCCTGATCAAGTCTGAAGCCTTCTTCAGCACAGACCTACTTGCCTGGGACCCAACCATTTTTGATGACAAAATAGACTTATGTCCACTGTTTCCTTGATTGAATTGGTATTTTTATGAAATCCTTTGCAAATCAGTTTCCTTTTTTGTTGAAATTGTAATATATGTTTATTTCTTTTTTTAATTTAATGATGAGTACACATGGTGTTTATTTTTCCATTCTTGTGAACCTTCACTTAGAAGAATGGTTTCCAGGTCCATCCAGGTTAATACAAGAGATGTTAGTTCACCACTTTTTATGGTTGAGTAGTACTCCATGGTATACATATACAACATTTTAAAATCTACTTAGGTATTGATGGGCACATGGTTGTTTCCACATCTTTAAAATTGTAAATTGTGCTGCTATAAACATTTGAGTGTTGGCGTCTTTTTATAGAATGTCTTATTTCCTTTGGGTAAATACCCAGTAGTGGGACTGCTAGATCAAATGGTAGGTCTACTTTTAGTTCTTTGAAGGATCTACATACTACTTTTCATAGAGGTTGTACTAGTTTGCAGTCCCACCAACAGTGTCTGAGTATTCCTATCTCTCCGTATCCATGCCAGCATTTGTTGTTTTGAGACTTCTTGATAAAAGCTATTCCCACTGGAGTTAAGTGATATCTCATTGTGGTTTTGATTTGCATTTCCCCGATGAT
>VBSM01001124.1:61441356-61454620 GCA_008086735.1 Cheirogaleus medius | reverse complement strand
AAAAGTTTCTGTTCATGTCTTTTGCCCACTTTTTAATGGGGTTGTTTGATTTTTACTTGCTGATTTGCTTGAGTTCTCTATAGATTCTAGTTATCAGATTCTAGTTATTAGATGTATAGCATGCAAATGTTTTCTCCCTTTCTGTAGGTTGTCTATTTGTTCTAATGATTGTTTCCTTGGCTGTGCAGAAGTTTTTAAATTTGATCAGGTCTCATTTATTTATTTATTTTTGTTGCTATGATTGTTTTTGGGGTCTTCTTCATAAATTGTTTGCCTCAGCTGATGTCTATAAGAGTTCTTACAAAATTTTCTTCTAGAATTCTCATAGTTTCATGCCTTAGATTTAAGTCTATTATCCATCATGAGTTAATTTTGTGAGTGGTGAGAGGTGCAGATCCTGTTTCAGTCTTTTACATGTGGCTATCCAATTTTCCCAGCACTATTTATTGAATAGGGATTCTTTTCCCCATTGTATGTTTTTGTCTGCTTTGTCAAAGATCAGATGGTAAAATGAGGATGATTTTATATCTGTGTTCTCTTTTTTGATCCATTGGCCTATGTCTCTTTTCTTGTGCCAGTACTATGCTGGTTTGGTTGCTATAGCCTTTTAGCTTAAAGTCTGGTAAATTGATGCTGTCAATTTATTCTTTTGACTTAAGATTGCTTTGGCTATATGGGGTCTTCTCTGGTTCCATATGAAGTTTAGAATTATTTTTTCTAGATCTGTGAAAAATGATGTTGGTATTTTAATAGGGATTGTATTGAATCTATAGATCACATTGGGTAGTAGAGACATTTTAACAATGTTGATTCTGCTGATCCATGAAATGATGTGTTTTTGCATCTGTTTATGTCCTCTGCAACTTCCTTCATCAGTGTTTCATAATTCTCCCTGTAGAGGTCTTTCACCTCCTTAGTTAAATATATTCCTAGGTATTTTCTTTTCTCTGTTGCTATTGTGAAAGGTATTGAGTCTTTGATTTGGTTCTCAGCTTGGCTGTTGTTGATGTATAGGAATGCTACTGATTTGTGTACATTGATTTTGCAAATTGAGACTTTGCTGAATTTGTTTATCATTTCTGGGAGTCTTTTGGCAGAATCTTTGGAGTTTTCTATAATAGATATAAGATCATATCTTCATGAAAAAACAGTAATAGTTTGACCTCTTCTGCCCCATTTGGATGCTCTTGATTTCCTTCTCATGCCTGATTGCTCTGTCTGGGACTCCCAGCACTATTTTGAATGGAAGCAGTGACAGTGGACAAGCAAATCCATTTCTAATATAGAATCAAACTTCAGTGGATTTTGTTACTTACCCTGAATTTATTTTCCTTTCTTCTCCATCATAAAATATTGGTTTGATACAGTACTTGTGCCTTAGGGGATGCTAACCCTTGCCCAGCTTCAGAAATGAATCTAAATGATTTTAGGATAATCTTATCTCCCTTTTCCAATGATTGGTTCCGAACTCCAAGACTAAACCAACCATCATATGGCAATCCTTGGGTAAAAGGGACTTGTTTGGGGAGGACATATTAATATAACCCCATTCAAGCCAGTGAGACTTGTGAGAAAGCTAGCTAGAGCTTTTAAGAAGTGTATTTACTCTTATAAGGTGGAGTCACAGGAAGAAATGGCCTTCTTTTACTTGGACCTTGTCAGAATGTGAGGTCTGGAACTGATGAGGACATTTCATTTTCAGTTTGACAAGAAAAACCACACATGGAAGTTGGCAGAGCCTCTGTGTTAAGTTCACAAAACAAGCTATCTAACTTTGGTACTTCCAGTTCTGTGAGCTAATTCTTTTTCTTGATGATTATGCCAGTGTGAGTTCAGTTTTCTATTACTTAGAAGCCAAAGATCTTTTCACTTATGTACAACTTAATGTCATGACAGAAGGCAGGGGCCCTTGAAGGCCTGGAAAAAATATGTAAATATTTCTCTCTCCCCCTCAAAATATATATTTATCACATATATATATACACACACACACATAAATACACACTCACAAAGATATATATATGTATACATGTCTGCCTATATACATATATTCTAAGATTGGGAAGAGCACCAAGGAGACACATATAAACTTGAGTCTCCAAGTAGATGTCAAAATATCTGGAACTTAGGAAGAGGAGAGGCATTTGGCACCTCTTGCACCAACATGAGAGTAGGTAAATAATAATGAAAGAATTTTCAGAATTCTATCACCAGATATTTAGTAAGTCATAAGAATGGCAAAAAAGCATTTTCATTGAAAAAGTATTTTTGTTCTGGAGAGGAGACATCTTTTCTACTGGGAAGAACATCTCATTAGGGCTTTGCTTATTTGCTCTGCCTCCAAGGAAACCAATCAATCATTTGAACTCTGGCACTGGCTTTGGCTGACGAGAAAAAAAAATTAAAAATGGTGACCACCTCCTGAAGGAAACAATTAGCAGAGGTTAAGAATGCCATGCTGCTAAACAGAAGCTGCTGTTGATGAGGCATGGAAAAGTCCATGTTGATATCTAGTGACAGAGAAGTGATGGTGAACTCTAACCATTCAGCTCTGAAGACTGCAATCCTTCCCCAGTCCCTGCTGTACTGACCCATATTGGGCTTCTTTTGTAAAACACCAAAGGAGGACTATGAAGATACAGTCATGTATATATAAAAATTCCAAGGAGAAAGTTAATATTCATTTTTTCGTTGTGAAAGGGAGCTCAAAGAAGCGATTTCCCTATGATAATGAGCTCTGTTATACGGCTGAGAAAAATGGCCAGTGGTCCCTCTTTTGGAAAAGGACTGTGTGAGGAAATCTTTCTTCCTATTCTGATTGTGCTTTATATTTTACACGAGTTTACAATATTATGTCCTAAAGCAATATATTTAACCACATTTAGGGAGTAAAATCAGCTAGAAAAAGTTGGGGAAGAAGATAGAACTGAGGAATAATGGAGCTCAGGCCAAGCCTAATGCCATTACTGTTCCTCCTTCTCCAATACTAGATTTTCATCTCTATTTGGCAAAGGAATTGGGAGCTGCAGGTTGTTGTTATAAATATCAATTGTGATAGTGTATACATAAATGAGCCAATGTGCCAGAAAATGATTCGTAACTTTAAATATAAAACTAGGAAATTTTAATTATTCCTTTAATATGCAACTCAATCACCAATATGTACAATTTTAAGAATGACTAAATGCAGAGGGTTGCAAAATGTTGGAGATATAAAACACAACAAGACAAATTTCTAGCTTGTAATGTCTTATAATCTGGGTAGGGGTAAATAGTAACACTTGTAAAACAATGAGGAAGCAAGGGAAGGGAAATATCAGAGTTTGGGAAATGAGATAAAATAAATATAATAAATATGATTTGATTGCGGTGGTTTAAAATTGCATAGTTTGCTTCCGTGCTGTATTTGTTATAACACTATAAAATGTGTTTACAATAAAGGAATTTTGTTGAGATAGTATACAAATAGGTTGCCATCAATTGCTTCTCTCCCTGCATACATGTTCTGCTTCTTATATCAAGACATGGAACCTAATTTCATCTCCTTGATTCTGGGCTGGTTTTAGTGATGTGGTTGAGTAGAATGCGATGGCAGTAACACTGGGAATTCCCAGTCCAAGATCATAAGAATCCTTGCAGTTTTTTCTCAGCTGAGGCCATTCAATTGAACCATGAGAGATAGTAATATATTTTTAAGTTACTAAGTTATTAGGCATTTATTATATGTTGATAGTTAACCACACAGAAATTATACTGACAACAGGTTGCTTCTGTAACAGAAACCTAAGTCATATGGGCATTGGATTTGGACCCAGGTAAATGGCAGAAGCTGGGATGCCTTGAGGAAACTATTAGTGAAGATTTCCAGGACAGCAAGGAACTTGTTATTGGAGAATTGAGAAGAAAAGATTATTTGTTATGATGCAGCAGAAAGTATGGCAACACTCTCTCCTAAAGTAATATGGAAAATAGAAACATATCTAATGAATTGGTGAATTTGGTTGAGAAGATTTTCAGGCTGAATAGTCAAGGTACTACTGGTTGCTTTCAGCCATTTATAATAAGGTACAGTTAGAGAGAGATGGACAAAAAAAAAAGGAACTGTTTAGTTTTCAAGCAGAATTTTTAGGAAATATAAAGGTAGCAAGGCTTTATATGTTTTAAAATAAAACTGTTTCTTATTACAAGCCTCTTCACAGAGTAAAAGGTTCTTAAAATAATATACTTACTTTCTTATTTTAGGTAAAGATCAACTTAAGGGCATAGTTGTGACGTCTTTTACTCAGACTTCAGAAAGATTTAAGGGCATGTCTCAGAGACTCTATTTAATTAGACAAATCATGAGGCAGTCGTCCCACAGCACCCTGACACTCAGCCCACGTCAGATGGAGGAATATTTCAGAAAGATTTGTGGGTATAACTTTTGCCTGCTGGAATAAACTACAACAAGGTTCATAGGAGATTCATAAACTTTTGAGAGAACTATATTGTTGAAGCTCTATCAGCATGAACTGAAAAGGATGATGACAACTCAAAAAAGAAAGAAAGAAAGAAAGAAAGAAAGAAAGAAAGAAAGAAAGAAAGAGCGAGCTCTCAGGGTTCCAAAGGTGAAAAGAAGGCTATAAAAGCCATTCAATCGAAAACATGACACATTCGTTAGGAAAAAGGATGACTCAGAGTGAAAAGTCAAGAATCACAAAATCCCAGGCAACAGGACTGCACCATCATAAAAATGATATCACCAAAAAAAAAAAAAAAAGGTGAGTGATATGTTCCTGTTTGGATTTTAGTATTGCTATGGAGCAGTGCCTTCTGTGTGCTTTCAACTCCCATATCCTCATTTAATTTGAATGAATGTGTTTATTGCATTTATTTTATCACCATTAGATGAATACGTAAAAAATTATTTTTCTCTTTAGTTTCCAGGGTTTCAGAGGAAGTGTATTCAAGTTGCTGCAACCAAGGAGCCATGTTCATGAGTCTCACCTAAACTTGTATCTGATCTAGATGACATCATTCTGGACTTAGAGCTAATGAAACCTTGAAGGTCTTGGTAGTAGAGTAAGTGTAATTGGCACATCATGGGGACATGAACTGTGGTGGCCAGAGCATGGCTGTGGTAGATAACCTCTTGAGATGGCCACATCATTTTTCCTTCTCTATGTGCACATAGTGCTTCTCCCATACTCTTGAAACTGGGATGAAATTAGTTATTTCATTAACCAATATAATGCTACAGAAGAGACTTTTGAGACTTCAGAAGTTAGGTCCTAAGAAGTCTTGTATCTTCTGCCCGAGTCTCTCAGAATGCTTGCTTTTGGAACACAGCCACCATGCTGTGACAAGTGCAAGCCACACAGAGAGGCCATGTGTAGTCAAGCTAGTCTATTGCCTCAGCTGAGCTTCCAGCCAATAGCCAGCCTTAGTCTCCAGTTATGTGAGTGGCAGGATGTCTAACCCAGTGAAGACTTCTGATTATTGCAGTCCCAGGTTATACCTGGCTGCAATCGCTAGACTGGCCTTGAGCTCAGACTGTCCAGATAAGATCAGATAATCTCATAACTGTGAGAGATGATAATAAAATCTTGTTTTAAACACTGTGTTTTAATTTGTTACACGGAACAGATATTAAGAAGGAAAAACACTTTATGTTTCCAGATAATAGAACCAGGAGCTTCCTTATGTCTCTTCCCTTTCAAAGCTTATTTCTTGTTCACGGCTGGAATATTTATGCCAAAGCAGGGTCAGTTGTGCAGTGACAGCTGGCGCATGATTCTTCTCTCAGTGGATGCAGGATGCTGGCATCTTAGCTACTAGAAAAAGAGGGCCTACTGTTTCTTGAACTTTAATTAGTCATGCTAATTATGATGAAAGTTTTGCTGGAGTCAAAAGAGCTGCATATCTGAAGTACAGAAAAAAGCTCCATATATGCACAGTAGTTGTGCTGATCTGCCCTAGTTAGTTGTAATCACTGGAGAGCAGCTGAAGAAAATACAGGGCCTTGGAAAGAGTTGTTTCCTTGGTGATAGTGGAGGGGCAGGAAAAAGTTGGTGTAAACACAATTTTTGTCACAAGCTAGAGGCGATTTCAAAGTCTGAGGGATAGGAATGATACTAGGTAATACATATTGCAATATCCTGGGAAGAGCACATTAACCGGCACCTAACTCTATGTGTATTTGCCCCTATGTTTATCTTGCTCACCACTACATTCTCAGCAACTAAAACAGTAACTGGCCCTTAAGGGAGACACAATAATTATTTGATGAATTAATGAATTCCATCTATTTAATCAACTCTTTTGATTTAACATCCAGCTATAGTTAGATCAATGGGTCTAAAGTAACTCCAAAACTTTCTTTTAAAACAAATATGCTTTTTCTGGTGTGGATATAGTCATGTCTATGAGTGAATTATTGAGGAGGACAACTTTAAAAATTGACTTCTGTTTTCCTTCAATGTGCTTCTAATGCCTGTTCCTGTCCTCTCTTACCTCTGGACTAAGGATGAATTTTTGTTTGTTCAAATAACAGAAACACATTTTCTTAATAATAATAATAATAGGTGTCCAGTACCTACTATGTACCAGCCACTATACTTACCTCAGTTAAGCTCCACAATATCTTTTGAGGCAGGAACCATTATTATCCTCTTTATATGATGAGAAAAAGGAGTTTTAGAGAAGTGAGTCTTTTGCTTGAGATCACAATGATTTTAAGAGGTGGAGCCAAACTATGAATCCAAGTATAAGTATCAAAACCCAAGGTACGTTTATAATATTTTCTATTGCCTGATTTTTGAAGTTTCTAGGGTTTAACTATGAATCTGTATATTGGGTAAGTTTTTAGTGGAGAGTGATAATTAATTCTGGTTCTGACTGCCCTGCATATGTTTGAAATAAATTAATAAAAAGGTACAGTAGTCATAGAGATCAAGCTAAAAAAATAGTTTTATAATTGGTAAAAATGAATTATATTTACTAGAATGCTCCCTGGATTCACCAAGACAGTGGGGCCTTCTAATATTGTTACCTCCCCAATTATAGACATTGAGTTAACCCAATAAAAGGATATTTGCTCTGCAGAGAAGACAAGCAAAGTATGATCTTAACTTTGGTACAGAAATTCCAATAGAGTAGTCACAGAACCAAAAGCCTCTATGAGGTGAGCCCTAAACCATGAGTTCTTACATTCTGAGGTAAAGACTAGAACCGAACTCACTAGTTCCATGAGTAGGTAAAGTCCAAAATAGAAGAGAGAAGGCTTCTGAGTTAGATGGACATGCTCATATTTGTCACCAGACTGACCAATCAGGTGAGCTGGACCTCAGACAGAGGCTTCTTTTCTGTTACTTTCTGAGAGGATGAAAACTTCCATTGTAGGGAACCAAGACAGAATTCCACAATTTACACAGTTGACTAGAAGGTATCTGTGCCTTAATCTGTGTTAGTTTCTGAGATGTTGACAACAATTTCTTGGAAGACATGTTAATCATCTTTTTGAAAAGAAGGCAATCATCTGAGTTTTAGTCTAAATCGTTGACCAGATTGCCTGTGAAAATATGACTCTCACCCAACTAAAAGAATGTTATGATGCAGAAATTCTAGAGATATGAGTAGTTAATTGCAGAACACTCCATTTCCGTGTGAAAATCTTTAATCCTTTAAGATACCGAAATTTTGTATGTGTCTGATGATTTTCTGTGTAAGGTCAATGAGTTTTGCTTAGCCATAACCATCTGTCTGAATTCCTGTTATTTGTGGATTTTCTTCTTGATGTACTGAGCCCAGTCTGTTTTTTTTTTTTTCCTAAGAAAGGGGCAGATGTTTCAACAATGTATCCCTCAGTGTTGATGTTGTGGCTCTGAACTATTTCATAATCTAAAGTAAAATCCTGTCAATTTTATGTTATGCCCTGTGGGAGCACATTTTTTCTTTTAAGTCTCTTTGGCCAAGTGCAGCTTCCTTTGTGTTTACTCATCAAATGTATTATCCATTGTTTTCTGATTAATTCTTTGTCAGAGTGTTTACTCCTTAACTCAATGTTGTTGCTTCTAAGTCTTGGCCTTGGGAAAACCTAAGACAAGAATTGGATATCCAAAGCCAATTGCAATTAGAACTATAATCTCTATCTAAATCTATCTAACTCATATGATATCTGTCTTCTTATTAAGGCTAATAATAATGTACATGGGTACATGTGGTTATGATTTTCAACATTGATTATGTAGATCTGTCTCCCATTTTTCTGGGTCAGGCCCATAAACAGTTTAGAGGTAAAATCATGTTTAGAGGTAAAAACCATTTCCTATACCTGGAAAGCCTTTCCTTCCAATCTCTGAATGTCTAAAATGTATCTCTCCTTTGAAGACTATCTCAAATTGCCCTACTACGGGAAAATGCTTAAATTGTCTTTGTAATTCCAGATCAGACACTTACAGGTTGTATAAGTTTAGCATTAACAAATTACAAAACTACTTTTATACTCAGTTTTCTATGTATAAACTGGTAATAATAATACCTACCTTACAGAATGTGTACGAGACTCAAATTAAATAATATATGGACAATGTTTGACACTATGTGTGAACACACAATAAATGTAAACCATTATTATTAATAAAATGATTATTAGATTTTCAGGCTAATCCACATTTTTTTTATTGGCTAGTATTCATTAGTTTATAGCTACTGTCATTCATAACCTTTTCTTCATATTCAAATAGGAAGAGATGACTTCTCAACCCAGATGACCCTGGTTATGTATTTCTCTTCTTATTACTTGTAAAATGCTTATTTATATATACATAATATCCTGTAATAGACAGTGAACATCTAGAAGACAGAATGGTACTTCAATCCTTTCTGTGTATTTAGCACCAAAGACAATACCTGGCATATAACAGATATACATTAAAGACAAAGAAAACAACTCTTAACAGATTCAACCTAATTCATAGGTAATTTTAAAGGCTCTAGCAAACAAAAAAATTATATTTTAATTCATTTACTTTTATTACTATGTTTCTTTACTTGAACTGCTTTATAATACAAAATAAATAACACTTGAATGTAAGTTGCATGCGGGCAGTGGCTGTGTCTTTCTTGTTTATTGCTGTCAAGAACTTTTGAGCATAGTGCTTGGCATATGGTAGATACTCAGCAAATCTCAGTTAATAGTCACTGTATGAAATGTGATATACTTAGAGTTGACTAAGAGGAGTAAGACTTACACAGACTCTGTGTCTGAGAACTTGACAATATAAGTTTGCATATCTCTGCTGATACGTTTTCAGGTCAATAAGCAGAAAATCAAGTTATTTGCACATTTCCAAGTGTTTGAATGTTTAGTTTTCCATATGTAGAATATCTGTCCAAGTGTTTCTAACTTTAAGTGTTTTGGCATCATGTAGGCACAACCTAAGCCAGACCATAATGAATTCATTGATTGATTCAACAAATATTTATGGATATCAGATATAACTTGGAGATAGAGTCAAACAAAAGGATTGCTGTGGGATTTGACTTTGAGGCTGAAGGAAAGGGGAATATAGGTGGACTCATAGATCTTTTGGCTTGAGCAAGTTGGTGAGTAACTAACTAGGAGTGCCACTTAAGGGGAGATGGAAGAATGAGGGAAGAACAGATTTGAAGGGGAAATAAAGTGTTCTAGCTTTTCTATTCAGTTTGAGATGTCTATTAGATGCCTAAATGGAATTGTCAATTTAGCTTGTTGCATGTATGAATTCAGAGCACAACAAAGTAGTTGGGGCTGGAGATAAATTTAATAGTCATAACATGTAAATCTCTATGGGATACTTAGGATTTACTTTTATCATCGTCTCCTGTTCCTAGTACTATTTCACCCCTAATTCCCTAGACCTTTATTCTAAGCAGTGCTTAGTATTTAGCTATAGTTCTTTCTATGTGATGCCATCTGAAATATTACATTTCTGATACACAGATAACCTTCTGGTGCACATTAAAATGTAAGTGATTAATAGCTTAATGCATTACTCTTTTAGGAGCTTTACTTTCTACCAGATAATCTTACCTTCACACAAAGAAAATAAGCCACCATGGTGAAATTCCAGGCAATAGTACATTATATTGTTGTGCTATTATAGCCTTATTTTTTAAGAGTAGTCCTTCACACACTATTTCTTCTTTGGTATCAACCTTTTTTTGGTAATAAAATCTGCAGAACACATCTAAATAAATTCTTCACTTTGCTCCATGAAGATAAAATAAAGGTAGAAACATATCACCATTTTTTTGTTTCAGTCTATCATTTCTTTATGTGGATGCTTGTGATTTGTCTGGTATTTTGATGCTCTTTATTTTTTATCACTGATATAGTTCAATGCATAAATAATTTATAAAAGATTTGAGTTTCTTATTTAGTTATATGAGTAAGTAGAATATATATATATGAAAATATGTATTTTGACCTACTTTTTTACAATTATCAAAAGTCAAGCTAATCCACTAGATTGTGGCATGACACCAAAAACTACAACTTTATTACTCTGTTCTATTTTAAAAATTTTCTCTACTCATTTTTTCTGCTCCCTTTTGTTCCTCAATTTTTGCCTTCTTCTCAAAGAAAGCAAATCATCACTTGTTTTGTTCTCATAATAAAAATTCCAAAGTGAAACACAAGCTGTGGGTAAGTAACAGGATATTGAATTAGAAATTTCCACTGCGGCAGCAAGATGTCATAGGCATAAAATTTCAAAGTCAAATGCCACATAAAGATACAGACTTTTGAGTGAAAAACTCAGAAATCAATCCTCTGTTGTAAACACTACTCACCAAAAATGAGCAAGGATCAAGAGAGTGGAGATGTAGGGTTTTTGAAGACTATGTGCTTAGAGGGAGCCGTGTGGGAGGATGCTGGTCCTTGCCTCAAGATTAGTAAGATGGCTTTGGTGGGACTGCTCAGGGAGCTTATTAGGTGATCCTTGAGGTTAGAGATGTGGGCTCCTGTCTCACTGCCACCTGGAATGTCTAGAGGGCAACAGAGATACGTTGGTGTGGTCATGAACATGTGCTGTCCAGGCTCCCATTTGTGGAAGGATTTAGTGCCCCAGTGTTTGGAGTGCTGATGATAGACAGCTTTCCACTGCCAACTCCTTCAGGATTGCAGAAAGCTGCCTCGTACAAGGTCGTACCCTTCCCATAACTGCCCATATCTAATGGGTAATTGAAAGAGGGGAATAAAGACCCAGCTATCTTGGTTCAAAATGTGTTAACTCTGAAGGGTTACTGTAGCTTGAGATTACCCCATAGCATCGACCAAAGATATCATCAAGTCTGTATCACAGTTTAACTTCTCCTTCTTCCTAGTCCTGCTTTTTTCCCCTCCCTTACACAACTGTTCATTCCAAGGCCACTCCCTAAAAAACATCGTTCATGCTAAGGTCTCTTTTAAAGAACCTGCAACTGTTAACAAACTGCTTCGATGGCAGAATGAAGGGTTGCTGCCATGTGGGGATTTGTTTGCACTTCAAAGGGAAAAGAATGCACAAGTGGTCCTCAAACATCAGAAATAGGCAGTTCCTACTGAGAGAAAAAGCTGTCATGGAATATGTTTAACTTTCTTCTAATGGCACCTGGAAAGATGACAGATGCTAACAAAGAGGTGTGTGAGTTGAGGACAGCCAAAAAATCATGGCTAAATGGGGGTATGAGCTAGAAGAACAGAAAGCATTGCGTCAATTAAGGGCTTTGAAGTTGGAGAGGCCCATAACGGTAAACTTCTATGAACTGGTGAAACCACCACAAGAGAATTAGTCATCTTTAAACATATGCCAGTTACATAGAGTCTGGAGTCATATGTCAACAGTGTCAGTCAAATAAGAATTTGACTGTTCCCTTTTCTTTTCTTCTTCCCTACCATATAAATTTGGAGGGTCCAGAAATCTTGCTTAGCAAGTTAAGCATAGAGCAAGAATGCCATCAAAGGAAAAAGAAAAATAATCAATAACACATCTTTTGACAGGAATTATGGCTGGAGGAAAGGGAAAGGGGAAGAAGTTATACTCTTGAGTAAAAAGTAAAGTGTTGGTTAATATGATGGACTGGAAATTTAAATAATTCTGAGTTTAAACTGTGTGTGTTAGAGGGGGTCTCAAGATGGCTGACTAAGGCATTTCGTGCCTGCTCCCTTCACTTAGAAAAACTCGAGCAGTGTATAGACTTTAAGTACATTTTCCAAAATAGAACACTGGAATTCAACAGAGAAGTGACAGGTGATACCAAAAGTGGGGAAGGAGAAGAAGGAGAGGCAGCCTCCTTGGCTGGAATTGCCTGGGAGCTGGGAATGACTTCTCAACATGGGGAAAAGATGAGTGAGAGACTCCCAGTAACCCACATACTCACCATGAAATTGGGCGATTCTGGTCCTGGGAGAACACCTCAACCCTCCCAAACCCTGAAACTAAAACAGGGAGCTGCCAGGAGACTGTGGGAAGGAACTGTTGTGGGGGGACAGGGAGAGCTCATGCTGGGTCCTACACATTTTCTGAGACCTAAGTGGCTACAGCAAGGTGCCATTTTCAAACCTAGCCTCTGGCAAACTACTTTGAGGTGAGTCACACAAGTGGGCCATCCATTAGCACAAACTCTTGTTATGTTACAACTCTAGCTTTATTACTTATTAGCTAGTAAACTTGGACAAGTTACCCTTTCTAGACCTGTTTTTTTTTCATTTGTAGAATGGGGATAATAATCACTTCACTGTATCAGTATTTTGAATCCGAGCCACACTAAATTTCTAGTCTCTAGGTTGATAATTACTCAAAAGTCTCTCTCTCTCTCTCTCTCTCTCTCTCTTTCTCTCTATTTTATTTTACTGTACTGGATATGACTGTCTATGTAATGTAAATAATAGTTAATGATAGTGGTTATAGTGGGAAATTTGACTAATTCTTGATATTAAAGGAATACTTCAGTAATTATTATGTTGGTTATTAATTTGAAATACACATTCGTTAGCATGATGAGGAAATATCTTTCTATTCCTAGGTTTTAACAATTGTTTTCTGAATGTGTGTATATATATTGATTGCTCAATTTTATCAAATGTCAATAATCAAGGTGATCATATGATTCATTTCCTTTGGCCTATAGATACAATAAATTTTAATATATTTTAAAATATTAAGATCTCCTTGCACTCCTGGTTGATCATGATGTATTATTCTCTTTTTTTTTATTGGAAAATATTTGCATTTATTTTTTCACTTCTTTTTTCTTTTTTTTT
>VBSM01001124.1:61404613-61424208 GCA_008086735.1 Cheirogaleus medius | reverse complement strand
TAGACAACCCACAGAGTAGGAGAAAATATTTGCTCTCTACACTTCTGATAAAGGCCTAATTCCAGACTTTTATACCCAATTTCCCACCTTCCCACCAGGGTGATCCTTTAAAAATAAGAGATTCTTGTTGATTATAGTTACCCTACTGTGCAATAGGACACCAGAACTTATTCTTTATTTCCAATTTTTACTATGTATCTGTTGATCAACCTCTCCCTTTTCCTCTCTCCTCCCCAGTTTCTGGTAACTACCGCTCTATTCACATGTGTTGAAATACACATCATATCCCATAAATATGTACACTTATTATGTGTCAATTAAAAAAATTATAAAAAGAGATTTTTGTTACTAACTACACTAATTACAAGGTGCAAATCAAATTTTGCTTAATTGTTCCATGTATCTAAGTGAGGGAATAGATCCAAGTTACAATTTCTCTGTTTACTGAGTATTTTACAAATGTGTATCATTAATGGTAGTAGTATTAGTAGTCATAGTAGTAAGAATTCTTTACTAAAAAAAATCTCAAATCAAAAAGATTAGAAATAGTCTCAGTGTTAATTGTTTACAACGGTACTTCTGGAGCCCCACGGTGATCCAGAGAAAGGTCTGCTTAGAGACTTCTGGTTAGTAGGGGTAAGGGAAGGAGAGGGGATTGGTGAGGAAAGTATATTAACATGGGATCTCCATGTCAGGGTGGGATTAGATTAATTGTCAGACACAAGGCAGGATTGTTAAAAGTATAGGAATGATTATGAATTGCAAAACCAAGGCATTGTAGTGCACTCATATTCAGGATTATTTACAATAGGCAAAAGGTGGAAACAACCCAAGCATCCATTAATAGATGAATGGATAAACATAATGCAATATATACATACAATGGCATATTATTCCACCTTGAATAGGAAGGAAATTCTGATACATGCTACAACATGGGTGAACCTTGAAGACATTATGGTATGTGAAATAAACCAGTCACAAAAGAACAAATATTGTATAATTCCATGTATGTGGGTTACTTAGAGTAGTTGAGTCCATAGAGACAGAAAGTAGAACTGTGGTTGTCAGGGGCTGGGAAAGGGAGAGTTAGTATTTAATGGGTTTCAGTTTGGGAAGATGAAAACATTCTGGAGATGGATGGTGGTGATGGTTGCACAACAATGTGAATGCATTTAATGCCACAGAACTTCACATTTAAAAATGATTACAATGCTAAATTTTATGTTATATATTATTAATAATAATAATATAAAACACAAGCCTTGTACTTTTTCAAAGAAAACTTTCTAAAAGTTCCTTATCTCATCTAGAGTAAACACTGGTGTCTGTGTCCCATTGTCTACATCTACCTGCATCATCCAGCCTCCCTCCTACCTCTCTGGCCTCATCCCCACCAATTTCCATATTGATCCACACTGCTCTCTGCTCTAGGGCACTCCATATGCATTCCGCTCCTGGTGTCTTCTCTTCTGGGAACATATGTGCCCCAGACATCTCCATTACATGCCTCTTTTCTTTCAGCTCTTTGCTCAAACACCACCAGATCAATAAGACCTTCCCTCAGAACTCTATCTTAAATTACAACCCCTGTCTTCAGCATTCACCTTCTTCTTTTCCTGCCATAACACTTATATTGCCTTGACACATCACTTGCTTAACTGTTAATTTAATTATTGTCTGCAACTACCCATATGCAATGGAATTTGAACTCTGTAAGAGAAAGGATTTTGTCCATATTTTGATAGCTGAATGCCCAGTGCCTAAAGCATTCAAATTTATGTTTTAAAGGGCATGCAAGGCAAAAATAAATAAATAATAAAAGAGAAAGGATTTTGTCCATATTTTGATAGCTGAATGCCCAGTGCCTAAAGCATTCAAATTTATATTTTAAAGGGCATGTAAGGCAAAAATAAATAAATAATAAAATTTAAAAAATAACATAAAAAGCCAATTGCCTAGATTCAGCAAGGAGCCACCATTTTTTTCTCCCATGAACCGAGGCTTAGCTAATCTTAATACTAATACATTGTCAAGTATCATTCTGATTTATCAACAATCTAGAATTTGAATCTATGACTCATTTGTCAGAAAAAAGTCAGGATTGTCAAAGGCATAAGGAATGGGTATAGATAGTAAAGCCAAGGCACTCTAGTACACCCATGTTCATTGCAGGATTATTTACAATAGCCAAAATGTGGAAACAAGTCAAATGTTCGTTAATGGATGAATGGGTAAACGAAATGCAATATTTACATGCTATGCAATATTATTTAGGCTTAGACAGGAAGAAAATTCTGATACATGGTATAACATGGATGAATCCATCCAAGACTCTTTGCTTTGTACCATACTGCACATCAAGGAAACAACCCTAATTATGTTTGCATCACCATCCTTCTGTTTTGTTGTCATGATAAACATCTTGATGGCATCTAATCCCAGTTTATCATAGGCTCCATGCTTTTTGTCTGTTCTTGAATAGCCTGTAACTTTTCTAACATGGTGGCTCCATTCGGCTCATCAGGCACCAAACACAGGAGGCCATTGTCAATAGAGAAATCAGAGACTTATAAAAACCTGGAGTCTGAAAACTTCATCTTATTCTACCCCTTAGTTTTTAAAACAACTCCACATACAGCTAGTTGAATTGCTGCTTTTTCAGGAAAGAGGTCTCTTCTCTAATCACTTCCAGGACATAGTTGGATGTGACTGCCGTTCTGGGATTCTGGTCAATAAGTTCCCTGAGCCAGGGGGGCCGCCTGGAGTTGGAGCTCCAGAGGAGGAAAGCTATTCATTCAGAGCTGTCAGCACATCTTTCTCTATGAATTACTCTCCCCAACATATCAGACTTCTTTTCCCCTTTAGTATAATAGAAGACTTTCTGTAAGAATGGGGCCCATTCAGAGCAGGTCACGACAAACATAGATGTCCTTGTTAATACGCATTTGAGCCAAAGTATACTTTTCAGTAAATAAGACTGGGAAGAAATGGAATGGTTGAATTAGACAGTATTTGTTGTGTGGGATTTTTGAATACATTCATGTTAACTAGCCCAAACAAAATCCCCTTTTCTATCCTGGCACTGAGCATGGGTGGCATTTGGACGCAACAACCAGAACATATGAATTTATCATGGAAATGAGGTGAGGACGTGTCTTGAGTGGGGGAGTAGGAAAAGAGTGGATTGATGTTAAGTCTGGCCCCCCCACATTGAAGGGCCTCCCCAGAGCCCCTAAAAGAACAGGAATAGTACACTAGGTGCAGAGATCCAGCCAGCTTTGTTTTTGACCTTGGCTGCCACATCAAGTGCGATTTTGTAGAGTCAGGCCGATCCCATCACTCATCCATCGCTCCCTGGAAGCAATGTCTACACAACAGCAAAACAACTGAGTGATTCAGGCTGTAGTCACACCAGGGAGTTCCCAATCTGTTGTTGCTTTCAGTAGTTTCGAGGCATGTTACAAAATTCTGCCCACTGATTTTTTTTTTTAACAAATTAAGGTAAATATATGTTTTAAAGAACTAAAAAATAAAAGATACTATTTGAAAGTGAAACTTCAAAGGGGTAAGGATCATCTATCTATACAATTTCTATGTAAACAATGGGGATCCAAAAATTCATTAATCAGCTGGTGATTTGGCCTCAACAGACCAAACCACCCTTTTAGTGAGCTTTTTTTAAAACTTGAACAATGTCCACTTTTCATGTTTCCTCATATTAAACTAAAAGTGCAGTTGGATTATTATTACAAGAAAGGATATGTATGAATATGTATGAATATTTTAATCAAGCAAATACAGGCTTTCTTTTTCCCTCCTTTCTCCCCTCTCTTTGTTGGTTTCTTCCATTTAGGAGAGCGAAGCTATTTGCAAGTCCTATGACTACAACAGTGCTTTGCTGTTTTGTAAACCAGGGAAATATGTTAATATTTAAGTTGATAAGAAAATCATGTTTATACCACTGAGATACTTGGGTAGCCATTGAGTTTTTAGTAATAAAATGACAGGATGAAACCTCACTTATTCAACCATAATTTATTGTCCTTCTTGAGGCACATCCAATCCAGACTCATTTTCTGACTCTCCAAAATCTTCATCCAATTGAGTCTAATAAATAGCATCACTGCGGCAAATATTCTCTTCAGCTTGGACATAAAAATCACATATCTTCTGTGAGTCTCAAAGCTTTAAAATGTATTCTGTATTCCCTACTTCTTGGAAGTTAAAAAGATTAATTGAAAATACTTTGAGATTAGAGTTTAATATTAATAGAAGTGGTTTAGCTTAGTGGTGAAGTGGGATCCTGGAATTATAATTCATACATTTGATTCCAGTTGCTTTCATATTAGCTGTGCCATCATAAATAAGATTCTTTAATCTCTGTGCATGCCAATTTCTTTAACTCTAGGTAACAGCATAACATTATCAATACAATTATTATGATAAAGAAATAAACCAATGCATGGAAAATCCTCAGCATAGTATCTGGCACAAAAATAAGTCATCATTAAATGCTACTTATTATTTTTATGCCTAGAGATAATTATAAAAGAAGACTAAGATACTGAAATAGGAGAAGCCTTTCTTGTTTGCATTGTATAATGTAAAAGTACACTTCTTTACCACAGGTATCCTAGTTATCATGAGTTCTGAATTAACAGAATCCAAATGAAAAAGTGCGTTTGGTTCATTTTGTTTTAAAGCAAAATTCGTATCAAAAGGTATGGTTAAAGAAACAATTTATGATAGATGCTATTGAAGTTATATCCCCACAAAAGTAAACAATGACAACAAACTATTAATGTTGCTGTTCATTTAAACTCAAAGCAGGTCTCCTCTCTGAGCAATGTCTCCCGAGTGATTCTATCCATTGCAAGATTTTATGTGTTAACATAGGTCTCAATATCAGTCTTCAATCTGGACCTTTCTTCAGACCTCCACCCTACATATATTAATTCTTCTTGAGTGTATAGCAGGCACCTCAGACTTAACATCCTGAATCTGAACCTTTGATTTCCCTTTGAAACATCTTTCTCCTCAATCTTCTCTATCTCAGTCAATGGCATCACCGACTCATTGATACAAGGCAGAAATCTGGATGCCATCCTCAACCCTCCCCTCTCTCACACCCATTCTTTTTCCATCATCAAGTTCTTTGATTCTACCTACATAATCTTCCTTGACTCTGTAAAAATTTCTTTCATCTCTAACACACCCACACTAGCTCAGGCTACCTCCTTCTCTCACCCAAACTCTGCAATAGCCTCTGGCAGTACCGCCTTGAAAAGTTTCCCCAGTTCCACTGTTGGCTCTCTTTAATCTACTTTCCATACGGCACCAAATTCTTTTACAGAAGTAAATTGGACCATGTAACTTCCAAGATTCCTATCATTTGACACCCAAATCATAGAATAAAATCCAGAGTCCTTATCTTGGCCTACGAGATTCCACATGGGCTGGCTCTAGCTCAGTAGATTCTAACCACATGTTCTTTTTTATTAGTTTTCCAACAAGTTGAGGCCAACTTTCTTCTTGTCATTGAATTATTTCCAAAACTTTTTATCTGCCTACAGTGTTCTTCTCCCTCACCTTTATATACCTATATTCTCTTCATTTTGTGGGGGAGGCAGTTGGAGCGTAATTTATTGTGACTTTTCCAGACTATTCTCTCTATATAAATATGCACTTCAGCATTCTCTGTTTCAGAACATTGTTATGTTCTGTATGTAGCACTTATAAAGTTTGAATTATGCAGATTTCTCTTGGTTTACTTGGTATTGTTTGTCTTCTCACTAGACTTTAAATTCTATGAGGGAAGAATCTTTCTGTTCATAAATGACACTATTTATGAAACTATGCCATAGATGGCCGAGAGTAGGGCTTATCATAGAAATTCAATAAGTATGTGAAAGAAATACATCTAGAACAACTCTGAGAGCAATGCTCATCATTACTCAATTCATGGGGGCAGAACTCACCCTTATACTTTACAAAGTTTGGTGAGAAAAATCTCCATTAATATCTAGATATAACTACACTTCTGGAATTGACAAAACAAAGTCAGGATATATATACTGTTATATATAAACTCCCTCTTCCATACTATATTATAAACTAATAATCATTATTATGTATTTTTATAGTGTATAGTATTCTTTATTTTAAATTCTTATGCAAATGCTATTTGGGTATAATGTATTTGTTTAAAATCTTTTTTGAATTAAAAAATTTCCTTTTTTATGCATTTTGTTACTGTCTAAATTTTTAATAAATTTTTAAAAATATTTTTGAAATAATTTTTATTATAAAATTTATATGTTTCATATGTATAATTAAATCCACACAGTTTAATATGTTTAATTAAATCAATAAACATTTACTGGCCATTTACTGGTCCCATGTGTGGGCATGGGACTACAAGGTCTAAGAAAGAACTTAAGGTTTACTGGGAGAGACAATAAATACAAAGCAGCATTTATTTTGGTCTGTGTGACGATTTGTAAGAGGATCAGAGATTTCCATTTAGTGCACAGTACTCAAGAGTGTTAATTTCAAATGAAGAATTGGGAAGCTTATCATGAGAAAGAGAAGAATGTTGGCAATGGCTTAGTTCTCCCTCCCTAAAGCTGACAAGCTGGTAGCTGTCAAAGAAAATTGCAGCAGGCAAGGTAAGGAATTGCAATAGGTAAGGAAGACTTTATTCAAGACTATTGTAATAGCTGAGAGATTGAACTCAATTCTGCTGAAACAAAAGGCAGGAGGATTTTTAAACACTAGGATGAGCTAGTGGAAAAGTCCTTGATGACTTTAGCAGGGAGGTTGGCTAATGTGATTAGGCCACCTGTGTTTGCTAATTGTCAATTGTACATATCTAAGTTAGGCTCCTACCTTGCAAACTGGGAGGTGGGGGCGCTATCTTTTTATCTTTCTTAATGATTACATTTCAAAGATGGATCCCAGGCCCCTGAGAAAGACATTCTTGGGTTGCAAAACTGGAAGGAGATTGGGAGAAGATTTACATCTCAAAAGGGTAAGAAGGAATTTATAATTAAAAGTTTCCTAATGTAAATGCTCTAAGAAAAGGGAAGTCAGAGGCCTACAGTCAGGAAGAAACCTGTCTCTGTTGAGTCAAGCTGAAGGGAGATTTAATGCTATTTTGGTCATAGTACAAACATCTTCCATAGTGGCTTTCATTGTATTATAACCAAATCTGTTGTCTCATAAAGCCCAAACCACTTAAACATAAAAAGCCTTGGCCTGTCTGCCTGTAGATCAATGCCTGGCCCATTCAAATACCCAATAACTGTTTATTAAATGAGCAGATGAAGACCTCAGACATTTATAATAAAAGCCCCATAGGTACCTGGCTTTTCAGTTCTATTTCTGTCCCCAAATGCCTTTTACTATAGGCTTTCAACTGACATGAAGCTGAAAGGACAGTTTTCTCATGTAATTTTCCTCTCAGGTAAATCCAGTTGAAGGAAACTTGCTGAGAGAAGAAAATGTTAGAAGTTAACCTTACTGCTGATGACAATCATGTCAAAATGTCTACTTGCATAAGCACTTCTTTTGTTCTCTCTCTGCCTTTTTTATTTATTTATTTATTTTGAGACAGAGTCTTGCTCTGTTGCCCAGGCTAGAGTGCCATGGCATCAGCCTAGCTCACAGCAACCTCGAACTCCTGGGCTCAAGCAATCTTCCTGCCTCAGCCTCCTGAGTAGCTGGGACTACAGGCATGCACCACCACACCCGGCTAATTTTTTCTATTTTTAGTAGAGACAGGGTCTCATTCTTGCTCAGGCTGGTCTCAAACTCCTGAGCTCAAGCAATCCTCCCACCTTGGCCTCCCAGAGTGCTAGGATTACAGGTGTGAGCCACGGTGCTCGGCCTCTCTCTGCCTTTTGGTAGAGCTGTCTTGTTAGGTCTCTCTACCATCTGGCTGCCCTATCTTTATCCTGTATACACATGTGGTGCAGTCTTTAACCAGGAGGGTGTTGTAAGGAGAGCACGCCAGATAAAGAGGCAGAAAACTTGAGTGGGTCTGTTCCAGCTCACTTGTTGAAGGCAAATATCCTACGCTGGTTGGCTGCTTTGGTTTACAGATAGAGAATACATGCTAGGTTATCTCACATTAAAATTACAATTTCCAGAATATCTTGGAAAGTTAAAAGCTCCTCTCTTACTGTTGGGAGACTGTCATCTGGTGCTAAAGAGTGGCCCAGACACCTGTTTGTGATTGTTCCCCCTTCTCCTCCACCCACTCTCAGCCTGCACCACTCATTTATACTAATATCACCTGCCTGGGACCAGGTCAGGCCAATTGCTTCCTCTTCCCAGGACTCAATTTCTTCATCTATTAAGAGTGGATGATAATACTTTGTAGGAAGTTTAGGAGAATAAATGGGACTTTATGAATGGTCCATGCTATTTAAACATTACATACCCAGATTTTATTTTTATTGCTGTGTATAACATCTCTCCTATGTTTGGCTCTGCATGTCAGACAAATTAAATGATAGATAAAATATATTGATTTTTCTGCCAACATTGACCAGTTAATTCATTCAAAATGCATATTAATGCACTATTTGAGGATCTTTCTAGTTGAGTACATATAACACGTCAGTTATCCAACCTTTCATTCTTCCATTCAGCACATGATTCCTTTGTATATTAAACAGTATTCAAGTATTAAAGGCATATCATCATCATTATAATCATCACCGGACAATACCTAAGTGTTTTGAGTATTAACTGTGTAATAATCACTTTAGTTCATTATTTCACTTAATCTTCACAACAGTCCTATGAGTTAGACAGACTCTCCATTAATGGGGTTCAGAAAACAGTGCCCCTAAATGAAGACCTCAGAAGCAAAAGTTTTTCTCTGATCTTCTCCTGTTCTCTCCATCCCATTCTTTTCTGAGGCTAGCCATAGAAACTAGAATTTGTCTTCCCCAAGGTGGGTCATAAGAGCCAGAACCCCTTTTCCTGAAAGCCAGCCATAAAAGATAAAATTACTCTGTGTAACAACTGGCCATAAAGAAATTGTTTGACTTACCTTGTTTGACTATAGGTCATAAGATACCCCATTCCAGAGAGGGCCCTGCCTCATACCCAGAAGGAAGAAATGCATGTTCAGAGAAGCCAAGAAGAATCTAGACAGGCCTTGCTGGGTTTCCCCTTTCAATCTGTTAGCATTAGATCATATCTTTTTTGTTCAATTATGTTTCTACATGGCTCTCCATACTTTGTTTCAACCTAAGCATAAAAACGGACAAGTTCCTCTATATCTTTGAGTCTTCACACTGAAGGCTCCCATGTATACATGGTAAATAAAATCTATATGCTTTTTCTCCTGTTATTCAATCTGTCTCATGTCAGTGATTGTTCAATGAACTTTCAGGGATCTAAGGCCTTTGGTCCCTACACCATCTTAGGATGAGGGAACTCAGGCTAGAGAAGTTAGACAACATTCTCAAGGTCACACTACTGTTAGGTGGTAAAAATTAGAATACATTAACAACACATAGTATTTGCCTTTAGAAATTCATAGTTTTATAGGGAAAGACTATGGATTATGCTTCAAATTTTTACAGATTTATCAGATTGCAAATTTTAACAGATTTCTCCAATTAAGTTACTTCATCTAATCTAGCTAGATGGACATATCCCTTCTTCCAATCCTGTAGCAACTTAAATAAAGCATAAAAATAGTTACTATGCAGCTCTGTTATACAAGGTTAGTTAATACCGAAAAATTATTAGCAACACTAGTTTTCTTGTTGGTCTCTGAAGCTAGAAACATTTTCCTTTCCCCTTTTCTTACCCCAACTTGTGCGTGAATTTTGGATCCTATGAGTGCCTTTCAGTGAACTTGGGATATATAAAAATGTGAAGAGCCTTACTACTTAGACTTCATCTATAGCTCACCCTTCCCAGCAAACCATTAACATAAATAGAAGGTATTAAGGGTGAAACACTGGGCTTCAAAAATAAGACACTTTCTTGCCCTGGCTAACATAATTGGGATATTTTTCAGGTTTTTCTTTTCTCTCACCCTTCTAAAATCTTTTCTGCTTCTCCAGAAGTTGCCTCGAACTATACTGCTTATGCTCAACTTATATCTCATCATTTGGAACTCAGAATGATTTCCTAAGAGAAAGACTGTTTTTCCATTTTCTGGTAGTCTCCATTATGTTTTCTCTAGACTCATTGCTCTCCTTTCTCTTTTTTTTCTCTCTCCCATTCTGTTTAAGACAAAATAAAAATCTCTTTCTCCCCTTGAAAGGGTGCCATCAGTAGCATCAAACCTCAAAACTTCTCAATAGCAGACTTACGCCCCTTGGTACAATTTTCTTGGATTATGTCTGATTGTGGGACTTCCCTGTTAAAAATCCTTCAACCGAGCTTCCCAATGTCCATTAATACACATTTCAAGCTGTTCATTTCAGGATTTTAAGAAGCTCTTTATAATTTGTTCTTGTTTACATTTTGGGCCTTGTATTTTACCACTTTCTCCCTTGAGCATGAAGCTCAGTTTTCATTCTGAATCTTTCAGTTCTTCAAAGATAGCAGTTATCACTGGACTTTTAAGCCCTCTTCCTGTATTTTAATCCCTTTTTTGACATTTTTACACCTATTCATATAAAGCTAATTCTTGTTATTCATGGTAGTTATGTTGTATGAAGTTCCTGTAACACTAAATTAGCAGATACTGAACCATTGCTCCTAGAGGATATATATGTGCATATATATCTCACATATACATATATATGTATAAACCATATATATGTGTATACCATATGTATATATATGTATATATATATCTCACATCTTAATCCTAAATTCTAAAAACAACTTCTCCTGGTAGATTCTATTTTTGTTTATTTTACAACAAAGAAAACAATTCCAGAAGTGTTAAGTGACTGGCCTGAGGCTGCCCCACTAACAGGGATTGAGATTCAGTCCAGCTGGCCCAGTGTTGGAGCTTCTTGCACTATGCTGCACTGTCCTCTACAGTCTCCATCCCTGCTTGTTTCTATGGGAGTGCTGAAACAAGGAGGCAGACTACCACCTTTTGAGCTCACCTGGGCACATGTGAATTTGGACAGTCAGCATTTTCACCACTCTGAACATGTCTGTGAATGATGGTAAAGTGCAATGAATATTGATTTTTGGGGTTACAAATACATTTTAGTGACAGGTGACTTTGCAAATACAGAATACACTGCTAATGAGGATTGACTGTGCCTCAACTGCTACTCTAGACAGGGTTACATATTCCTGCTGGTTGTTCTTCAACTTCCTCTATCATACCCTTTATCACCCAGTATTGGAAATGCCTATTTAATTATCTCCCTATCCTGTGAGAGTATATAATCTATAAGAATAGGAACTTTTCTCTGTTGTCCATCATTGTATTTCTAGGTCCTATCCCAGCACCAGACAAATAAAAGAAGCTCAAAAATTATTTCTTGACTAAATGAAGTGATGAAAAAACTACAAAGCATAATACAAACATGTGGTGAGAGATAGTATGTCTCTGTAACACCACCAAGATTATACTACTCATGCTATATGGTATCTCATACTGCCATGTTCATACAACCCCCTTCATGATGGACAAGTCTTTAGTTAGGGTCTTACCAACAAAGGGAAATGGGCAAGTGCTTTGAGAATGCCTCGATCAATTGTTCTGCATTTCTTGCAAAAGGCAATGATGATGCAGAAACTTTGAAGTTCTCTGTGTTTCCTCAGTTGTTTCCACATATCAGAAAAGTTTCTAATAGATGTCAGAGGAGTCCTTATTTCCAAGGATTCTTTTATGTATATAATATTACCTTGAATTAGAAGAGATTTCTCCTTTTGCCCAACACACCCAGAAAGTAAAAGCTGTGCCAGAAGCTTAAAAGGGAGGCTGACAAGTCCAATTTCCAGGTCTTATCTTTGGATATAGAGAAGTTGTCCAAGTGGCACAAATGATGAAACATTAATCACTGAAATAGTCTGACAAGGTCAAAGTCAAACTGCATTATCCTGTGACTAATTTTAACCATGCTCTTCTGCTACTCGAGGGACAATTATCTTATAGTAAGAACAAATATATTGCAATATGAGGAATAAATTTTTACTTCAATGGGAAAACTGTTCATTTTTGTACAATAAAATCCATTAAAAAACAATCATGTCACACCTGATAGAAAATGAACTGGCTCATAATTGATGTGATTGACTAATACTGAATAAGCATAACAGACATTTCTCTTGGACCTTCATTATACTGCGAATGTCAAAACTGCCATGAGGAAATTTGCCCTGGCCAACATATCAAGTCATCACAGGAGCCATGGACTGAACTTCAGTCCTCTGGCTCTCAGGCGAGTGCCTCATTCATCACACGGCCCTTCTAAGCTTAGCCATGTTTATCTTGAATATAAAGCTTGGCAAGATGCAATAAAAACACGGTCATTCCAAAATTTTTACAAAAATAAATGTTTTTCTCATTCTAATATTAAATTTCTTTCTGGGTTCCCACTTTCATAATTATCCATCAGATGAGTGTCTCAAAATTAAATATTTTTTTTTGTTGTTAATTCGGGCAACTTGGTTACAAAAATTAAGATGAAACATTAGTTCTAACAACTGATTTAATTGTTCTAAGCAAGAGAGCTGTTGTATAGGCTAAAGGTTGTTTGGAAAGAAAGTACTGACCATTTGCCAATGATAACTGCCAATGACAGACGGTAAAATTGCCTTTGGTGACAAGTCTTTTCAAGGTACACTTTATTTGAAATAATTTTCATTGATCTTATTTCCCTCTTCTATGTTGGGGTATGTTGTAAGAATATGAATGTGAAATGTTCTTACTTAGAATTGGTTATTTCTAACACATTATTAGTAAGTTGACTTTTCAATTTTTGTCTCCAAAAATGTAAGGCCATGTTAGAATGTACAGAATGTTAGTTTGGAAATCTAATAATTTGGCAATTATGTTCTTTAGCGCCAGTAATAATTTCATTTACTTCTTTAAATCTACTTTGCCCCTAGGTTTTTCTTTCTAAAACTTTTATTTATTCTTAGATATAATTGGTATTAAAGCCACTTTTTTTTTTGGTAAAATATTTATGGCTAGTCCTAGACAGCCACACCCCTCAAATATTTTGTCCTTTCTGCTTTTCTTACGTTTTGTCACCCCTGCTCAAGTTTCTGTGTATCTTTGTTAATTTTTCTTTCATCTCCCTGTTCTCCTTTCTTCTTTCCTTTTTGTCTCTCCTTTCTCCCCTGCCTGTCATCTATGATCCAAACAATTAAATAAAAAGAAACAGACAAATCAGAGCTTCCTCTTAGAACTTTTTTTAAAAAAACAATTTGGGCCCTAAAGTTAACTTTTGTAATACACATACATTTTTAAATGACCTGATAATGGTATCCAGAGGGTGTATTTTTAATCGTCATCATTCATTTTTTAAAATTTTTCATGATGGAATTAACAGAGAAAAGGTGAAGTTGACCCTATAGAGAAATATAATCTCAGTATATTAGTAAGGAAAGAAAATAAAATAAAAGAAAAGAAAATCAGGCAGTTAGCCTAAGGGAGATTCTAATATTTTTGAACTTTTATTTTGGTCTCTTTTTGTTAGGTTTCATGTTTTATACACAGTAATTGTGAGAGTTCGAAGACCTGAGTACTAATTAAAATTTTTGTGATTTCTAAACATTATTGATAAGATTTGGAATTTTGGAAAAGAAACTCTATTTGTTTTATGATGCTTCTTCATAGCTCATCATTGGTATTAATTGCCAAAACATTTACAAAAATTTAGAGGTTGATTTTATTTTCAGCATGGCTATATCTGTAAATTTGGCTATAATTGCCTCTGTCAACTTCAAATCTTTTACTAATAAAATACAAAAAATACAGCTTGCTATTAGCCTACTAAGGGAAATATCATGACAGTTGTGATAGTATTCAAATATACATTTATATCTAGAAGAAAGATTGTATATATTGAGTTTAATGTTCAAATATTGTCTGGCACTCAATGAAATATTAACAAACTGAATCCAACAGCACATGAAAAAGATAATTCATCATGATCTAGTAGGTTTCAGGGATGCAAGGATGGTTCAACATACACAAATCAATAAATGTGATTCACCATATAAAGAGAATTAAAAGCAAAAACCATATGATCATTTCAATAGATGCAGAAAAAGCTTTTGATAAAATCCAGCACCCCTTCATGATAAAAACTCTCAACAAATTAGGGATAGAAGAAACACACCTCAATATAATGAAAGCCATGTACAACAAATCCACGGTCAATGTAACACTGAATGGGGAAAAGTTGAAAGCATGTCCCCTAAGAACTGGAACAAGACAAGAATGCCCACTGTCACCACTTCTATTTAACATGGTCCTGGAAGTCCTAGCCAGAGCAATCAGGCATGAGAAAGAAATGAAGAGCATCCAATTCAGGAAAGAGGAGGTCAAACTATCCCTGTTGGCTGATGATATGATCTTACATCTAGAAAACCCTAAATAATCCACCAAAAGATTCCTAGAATAGATAAATAAATTCAGCAAAGTCTCAGGCAACAAAATTAAGGTAAACAAATCAGTAGCATTTCTACATACTACTAAAGGTCAAGATGAGAGTCAGAAGTAACAGGCAAGATGGCTGACCAGAGACACCAGCCTCCAGAGCATCTCAGTATGAAGGAGAAGTTTTAGATGAAAGAGATAAAAGTGAACAAACAGATAAACATAAATCAGATGTGGGTCTGAAGGAAGGATGCCAGAACATTCAGGAGACTCCATGGGAAGAAGTTATGGAGCAGAACAAGAAGCAGCAAGATATTGGCAAAGATCAACCCCCGAGAGGCTTGAAGTCCAGTGAGAAGGGCAGATGGAGTGGTTTGTTTCTTCCTTCCTTGCATCTCTGAAAGTTGGTGGGTTCCTGAGCTGCTAGAGAGACTTTCTTTCCACATGAACCCAGAGGCTGCTGCCACTAGTGAGCTGGGAGCTTCTTGTGGACAGGACACCAGGCTTCCAGCACCCCTGGAGCACTTCCCACCCCACAGACTCAAGCCAGAATGGCAGATGCCATATTGCTTCTCTACCCACCATGCACCCTTGTCCTCCTCAGGGGGGACGTTTCATCCTCAGGATTCATCTTGCCCATTTCCACACAGACATTTTCCAACTCCAGCCGAGACTGCAGGAACCACAGGGGTCCAGTGGGTCCCAGGTGATCTGCATGACTCCAGACCCTGGACATTCTGGGTGGGCTGCCTCCAGGAGAGAGGGTCAGAGATGACCAGAGTGCTGGCATTCCTCCATCCAGATTCTTTTCCTCCTCTTCCCCTCCACCCATGGCTGCAGAGGAAGATAATTGAGCCACTGCCTGAGGTTTCCACAGAGAGTGGGGCCCAGGCCTTTCCTCTTGGAGTCCTGAACCAGACAGAGAGGTGCTCAGTCTGTGAACTCCCTGCTTGCTGGCCCTCTCTAGTGCTGCTTGCCCAGTGGTTCCATCAGAGCAAGGCATGTCCCAAGGCGGAAGGACATCAATCCTGCTTGGGCACCCTGTGGGCAACTTAGGACCTGCATACTTCTCCCTGAAATGGTCAGGGATTAATCTTCATGAGGTGAGGGAGTCCTTGTGGACAGATCTGGGGAGAGAGTGCAGTATGGGTCCTAGCTGCAGCATGCTCATGGGGCCCCCCCTTCCCTTATGGAAGGGCTGCACTCTCAGCTCAGGCTGGAATCTTGGGAGGGGAAACTCTTAGCCTTCAGCACAGTTATGGGGGAGCTAGGCTAGTTTGAGCTCCTGCCTGCTAGCAGATGCTGGATGGAGACCGTGGAAAACAGGAGGGGAAGGAGGTGCTAGACCCACTCCTGACTGCCAGTTTGTGAATCTCAGATGGCCCCTCCTCCACAAGAAGACTCTGGTTGGGTGGGGCCACTTCAGCCCCCTCGCTGGTTGGTTTGACCAGAAGGTGGGAGCAAACTTTTAACCCTTGCCAAAACAACTACCTTGCCAGCTTTTGTAGAGACTGAGGACAAGGTCATCTAACCCAGCCTCACTGAGCTGCACTCTCCCCTACAGCCCCACCCAGCTGCTGTGGCAGAGAATAAAGACTCACATGAAGTTCTAGGGCCCCACCTACAACCTAGGGCACTCCAGTGCTTCTCCTGAGGGACTAGAGCTGATCAGAGGGCCTTAAAATAATAATGTAGCTTGTTCCTTACAGCAAGCACCACCTACTGGCAGGGAGGTCAATCTGCATGCCCTTTACAGCATTTACTGACTCAATTTTATAAGGTGTGAGGGGGTCCAAGGAATGGCTATTAGGGGGAGTGCCTACCCCTCTCCACAGAAAAACTGCGCTACTGTATAAGGGTGGAAAGATCCAAGCCTTAGCATAAAAGCATTTAGGCCCTTCCTCTGTGAACAGCCCTCCTGCTTCGAAGAGATTGTCCTGACCCTCCTACCATTCTTTTGATAAATGTGAATGGCTTGAACTCCCCACTCAGGAGACAAAGGATGGCTGAATGTATAAAAAAATATAAACCAAGTATCTTTTGTCTCCAGGAAACACATCTAACCCACAAGGAGTCATTCAGACTCAAGATAAAAGGATGGAAAACAATATTTCATGTAAATGGGAACCAAAAGAAAGCTGGTATAGCCATTCTCATATCAGATACCTTAGACTTCAAATCAGCAGAATTAAAGAAAAAGATAATCATTATATAATGGTAAAAGGAACTAATAGTAGACCTACTATTCTATCTAACAATATCAATACTGGGCATCTATCCCCCCCAAAAAAGTTATTTTGTCAAAAAGACATCTGCACCTGAATGTTTATTGCAGCACATTTCACAATTGCAAAGATATGGAACCAACCTAAGTGTCCATCAACTGATGAGTGGATAAAGAAAATGTGGTGTGTATATATGTGCCATAGAGTACTACTCAGCCATAAAAAGGAATGAGGTCTCCCATCCAAGTACTAACCAGGCCCGACCCTGCTTAGCTTCCGAGATATGGGGTGTGATTATGCTTGAGGCTCTGCCTCGAGGGGGGAGGGGGGCATGGGGAATATACATAACCGTGATATTTGTACCCCCATAATATGCTGAAATAAAAAAAGAAATAAAAAAAATAAAAAAATAAAAAAATAAACACACACACACACACAAAAAGGAATGAGGAATGAAATAAGGTCTTTTGCAGTAACTTGGATGGAATTGGAGACCATTATCCTAAGTGAAGTATCTCAGGAATGGAAAAAAAGATACCACATGCCCTCACTTACAAGTGGGAGCTAAATGAGGGACGTGTATGGCCATAATGTGATGTAATCGACATTGGAAACAAAGAAGGGTGTAGGGTTGGGAGAAGGATAAAAATATACCTGTTGGGTACAATGTACACTATTATGGTGATGAATTCATTGAAAGCCCTGACTTCAGCATGATACAATCCATCCATATAACAAAAAACACTTGTACCCCGTAAATTTTCTGAAATTTAAAAAATAAATAAAACATACATTTCTTTAGGCATAATTTTAGAAAATAAAAGTATTAAGAAAAAGGAACAAATATTGTCTGGCATTGCTTACATAATAATCAGTATTATGTACATTCATCACAATAGACCCCAACACAAATTAGTCCTTGATTTTTAGGGATAAAAATACAGGCAAATTCAAAGGTGAAGATTCTCACAAATCTCATCAAAATTATGGCCCAGAAGGTGAAATGATACACTTTTAAGAGGTACTCAAGACTTATTGAGAAGCATATTTTAGATTATGTTTGACCCTGAATTTGTATCCCAGGACCTGCATGGTGTTGTGTGTGTGTGTGTGTAACAGTTCCTAAAACTATTCAACTGACTCATATATAAAACACAGTCATTATGGTGTGCTGGAAAACTGGAGACTAAGAATATTAATCTTGAGACATGTGTGTCCAAATCTCTGGTGACTATAATGAATAGGTCATTTAGTTGTATCCAATGTAACTACTCATTGTTCCCCTGGAACATACACAATGTGTCTATTAATAATGGCACATACGACTATTATAAATCCCTATTTATTCTGACTCTGGAATTCAAAGGGAAGGATATGGCAACATTCCACCCCCTTCAATTCTCATGAGGTAACTGAACATGGAAAGGAAATGGAGTCTTTTGCCCCATAGAACCAAAAGGAATTTTAATTCTCTTATTCATTTAACAGTTTTTTAACACACACATTGATACAGACATAAGCTACCCATGAGCTTATATTTCTGTCAGTTCCTTTTCCATTTGGAACTCAGGCCTGACTTAAGAGTTTTCTAGTAAATGACAGGAACACGTGCTAAGCCCACTGTTTCTACTGAGTTTCAGTCAAATTTGCTGTCTGGTAACAGGATTATTTTCTTATTCCAATAGCTCGCTCTTCACAGAGCAGTGATGAGAGTGATCTTCAAAAACATAAGTCTAGTCACAGAATGTTCCTGGTTAAGGTCCCTAAATGTTTCCAATCAAACTTAGAATTGAAAACAAAACAAACAAGCAAAACAACTCCTCACTCTGTTCTACAAAGCCCCATGTGATCTCTCTGACATCATTTTATACCAATCCCTTCATGGACCACTCAATTCCAACCAGTTGGTCAGACTAGGCTTCTTCCTGTTGCAAGAACTTTGCACAGGCTGTTCTTCTGCCTGGATACCGCCCCATTATTTTCATCTCAGCCTAGGTCTTTGCCTGAAAGTCTTCTTTTCATCTTTAAAGCCTTAACGTAAATGTCATTCTGATTGCTCCATCTAAGGAATGAATGTACATCATTCTCTCATAGTGTGCCCTGTATTATTTGTAGTATTTATTATAATCCTAAGTGTTATATTTGCCTGTTTACTTTCTGTCTGTGTCCAAGATTAGATTTAAAGCGTACTCCCTTCTGTCATGGATTTTACACCTAGAACATATTCAATAAACCATAAGAATGACTAAATGAGTGAATGAACAAATACTTTCAGCACAGGAGCAGAATCAAATAACATAGGTTTCTACAGAGTGGAAAGAGAAAGCTAGAGATTTTTTCCAAGAACTTTCTCATCTTGTTGATAGGGCATTTGAGAGACAAAATCTCAGTGAATAGATGTGCTGTTTAGAATGGGGTAGATCCATTTCTCTAGGGATGCCTGCAACTGCTCAGATAGCCTAAAAGGAAACTCTTTAAAGGTTACCAAGTGAGCAAAACCTTTTTCTTATTATATATAATATGAAGAGGGGCAGTTCACACACCTGGGCTATACACATATATGGAAGTATGATCTTGAATTCAAATATGAAAGCAGCACTTGAGAAACTGATTCTTGAACAGGAAAGGCAGTTTGAGACCCGCCCATTTTGGATAGAGAGACTTGGAGTTGTGCAAGCCTGATGTATTGGTTTAATATAAACCATGCTACTCTCCTATTGTGAAGAGGAAATGACTTCTCTGTTGTACAGTTTGATTTGTTTGTGTCACTATTTCATCCACTCAGCATATGTTTATTGAGCACCTACTGTGTGCTTGGC
>VBSM01001124.1:61385691-61404513 GCA_008086735.1 Cheirogaleus medius | reverse complement strand
AAGGGCAATATACGTAACCTAAACATTTGTACCCCCATAATATTCTGAAATTTAAAAAAAGTGAAAAAAATCCAGGAAAGTCCTAGACAATCTGGGACAACTTGGTCACTCCATCTGCAGGAATGAAACAAAGACCCCATAATGCCTTATAGGTTCTATCTTACTTTAATAAAAGTCTGGAAGATAATTAGCTTATATTCACATAATCTTTTTTTAGTTTAATAGAGTGCTTCCATACATATTAATTTAATTATCACTATAGCTTTTAGGTTAGTAATTCTCAACCTCAACTACAAGTTAAAACCACTTAGGGGCTTTAACAATCTAGATGCTTGGGAGTTATCCCACACAAATTAAATTAGGCACCATATTTTGTGAAACTCCCTGGTGAGTCCAATGTACAGCTGAGATTGAAAACCACTGACTGGTTTAATTCTAAACAGTTCCATTTTAAAGAAGAAGAACACGGAGTCATTAGCATGAAGTTTTAGAATGACTGAGGTCACACAGCTATTTTGTAACAGAGTTGGAACATAATCCCTAATCTTCTACAGTAATGAAGGAATTCCATTGACACCTGAGATTGCTCTAATTAAGATAAATACTTAAGAAGGTCTCTCCCATGCCAGACTACAGTTTGTACCAGAGGTAGATTAAGAAGTTGAAGAAAGAAAATGAAAATAATTGGTGTAATAACCTGGTTGAGCCTCATTGTTCTAGCAACAGAATTTCTTTCTCCTTTGGAAGAGAATTCACTGGACACATGTTAAATTGCACACTTGAAGTGAAAAGATAAGATTCCCACTTTCAACCCTGATGAGTAAACAGTCACAGGAGAGGAACTTTGTGAAGGGAAGTGAGAGATATTGATTGGAGTATCTCTGGTGGAATCTGGTTCTGCTTGCCCATTTCCCCAACATTTTCAGTAAAATGTCCTTTCCTTTTTAATTAGTATGGCATTGAATTAGGATACAACTGTGTGGGTGGGAGAATTATTCCTCTTCTAGAGTTACCCCTATGAGGGGTGCTTTCACTAGGTTGTTCTCTGTGTGAGCCAGTGGATATACGTATTTCTCAAGATGTACCTCTTATTCCTTCAGTTGTGTGTGAGCATCATTTTTGCTGGACTATGGAAAACAGATTCCAGAGTCAGGACTGGCTACTCGAAACCTATGCGTTTGAAAGTAGCAATTCCAGGCTACTCATGTTAAACTGTGTATTCCAAACTCTTTTTTCCACTTACCAAGATCTCTTGAAAAACCAAAGGAGTAAATACTAATGATAATAATGACCACAGTTTATTGAGCACTTATCAAATTTGAACCTTACAAAATCATTGTAACAATTGTTTAATGTGCTGTTTCACCAATATCATCTTTTTGATTTCTTCCAGCAACCTCAATATGGTAATTAGTATTAGCACTATTTCACAGATGATGAAACTAGCCAGGCAGTTTAGTTGCTCTCTCACAGTCACACTGCTGGTTTCTAGTAAGGAAAAGAATGAGGACTCTGTTGGCTGTTTTCTACTGCACCACAGTGTAGTAGAGCATGCTTAAAGGGTATTTATTGTCATGTTAACAGTGGAAAGATTTTTTTCCTTCTGTGTTATACCAGACCATTGTTCCTCTTTTCAATCCCATTGCCTTTTAATTTATTCCACCATCAAATAGAACTTACTTCAGGAACAGAGCAAGGGAAGGGAGACAAAATAAATACACATTAATGTGCATTGTTGCAGCCACATACAAGGGGTGGAAGAGTGGATTACAGTTATTAGCCAGTCAGTTCATTCCTTCCCTCCTTCCTTCTCTCTTTCCCTCTCCTATCCATTCCTTCTTTCTTCCTCTGCTGTCTTTTCTCTCTCCCTTCCCTTCTTCCCTCCTCCCTTTTAGTCCTTACAGAGTGCCTGCTCCATACTAGCTGTAATACTTGGTGTTAGCAACTTACTGCTTATGTATAGAATGGGGACATTCAATTAACTGATGTTAAAATAATAAAATGGGGATGTTAATTCCTGCCTTATAGGCTTGTTATGAAACAGAATGAGATTTCTTAGCACTATGCCTTTACTGTTGCAATCAACACCCATAGGCGGCTGCAATTGATCCTGGTTTATTGAGTTTTTCATCATCTTAAATATTTTAAAATTGACAGGGCCATAAAACCTGGTCGACTTGGCCATTTGGGCTAGTAATTTTGATTAGAAAATGCCTAAATCTGGGATGTAGTGGAAAATGGTTCTTCTCCTTCCAAGTTTGGGCCCCTGTCTTTTTCCCTGAAAACAAACAGACAAAAAACAATAGCAAAATAAGAAAAAAATATCTGCTCTACATCTGAGAGATGCGACGAATAGTGTGGAGGGGAAGGGCATACCTCTAACCTTTGCTAAGTAAAGGCAAAATTATAAATTATAACCAAAATGTTATAAAAAAACAACATTTATTGGGTGTCGGGAAGGTGGGGGGAGGGGATGGGTTTATATATATACATTATAAGTGCATTGTGCATTGTCGGGGGCATGGACATGCTTGAAACTCTGACTCGAGGGGGGAGGGAAGGCAATAGCAATGTTTGTAACCTTAACATTTGTACCCCCTTATTATGCTGAAATAAATAAAACAAAAATTAAAAAGAACTAATAAGTGCTAATGTGAAAAATTGGCATAATCAAATTCTAGTTTATTTAGCTAAAACAGAAATCTAAACACATTTTTAAATAGTGAAATAAAATATGCATCAATTTAATAACTGAAAAAAAATATCTATCTATTTGTGGGTGATAATCCATTCCAAGAGGTTAATCAACAAACAGCTAAAATAGTGAGGAATTTAAACCCTTTCACCTTATTTTCATTCAATTGTTGTTTGGTATGAGCTGACTGTGTTGGATATAAAGGAGTTTATGTCTCTAGCTTCAAAGGAATCAACTTTTCCAAACTTCCTAAAAGAGAAAAACACAGTCTTCTAGAGTTATGTTAAAAGATCAAGGTTGCCAAGGCTATAAGCATCCCACTGATACAATATAATATTTTTTATGTATCTATTTTTTTTTTTTACTTCCATCTGCAGGCAGGGAATAAGTGCTTGCAAATTAATCCAATCTCAATCCAGGCATACAATTGTGCTCAGGGAAATATTTATACCCCTCTTAGGGGGAATGAAGAGATTCAGAAATACACATGCATTAATCTGATAAGTCCTCAGGCAACTTTGTTGCCAGAATATATTGCCAAGAGACTGTTAGTCATCAGGCCTTTCTGATTCATTATAAAACGTATCCTCCTGGTATGCAAAAGCCAGTATGGAAGAAATTTGATGGAGTACTGATAAGAAAGGTAAGTTACTGGAATACCTTGCCTAAATGTGAGAAACCATCTTTACACAAGGGCTCAAGGGGCAATATGGAAGGAGATAGCCTGAGATGGCTAACCTGGAGGCCAAGAAGAGGGACCAACAGATATGAAGAAACCACCCTGTCTGATGGCTTCATAGGCCTGGACAGAACCATGAACCAGTTAGGTGGAGGGAGAAATGAGGTGTAATAAGGTAGAGGTTATCTTTTTTTTTTTAGAGTGAGTGGTTTATATAGATCATCAGAAAAATAAATAAATAAACAAATAAATATATAAAACCCAGCTTTGTATATAGTAGATAAAGTGATCTCTATCTCTTCTTTGCCAAGGATCTAAAATAATTTATTTCTGTCTGATGTTATCCTTCATGCTTTTAATATGTTTAATTGCTTTTAATATGTTCTGGTAGGGAAAGAAGTATGACAATTTCTTCCTTCCTTCTCCCTGCATCCCCTGCTAACCTCTATTCTGTCTTCAGTCTCTGTGAATTTGCCTATTCCGGTAGGTACTTCATATAAGTGGAATCATACAGTATCTTTCCTTCTGGCTTATTCAATTAAGCATGTTTTCAGGATCCATCCATGTTGTGGCATATATCAATATTTCATTTCTTTTATGATTAATATTTCATTATATGTACATGTCATATTTTGTCTATCCATTCATTTCTTGATGAACAATTGAGTGTTTCCATTCTTTTGCTATTGTGAGTAATGGTACTGTGAATGCTGGTATATAGACATTTATTTGAGTCCCTCCTTTCAAAATTCTTTTGTGTGTATACCCAGAAGTGGAATTACTAAGTCACAGGGTAGTTCTATGTTTAACTTTTTGAGAAACTGACAAACCGTTTTCCACACTGGCTGCACCATGTTACACCTCCCCCAGCAATGCATGAGGCTCCTAATTTCTCTACGTCCTTGCTATTATAACACTTGTCATTTTCCTTTTTTTTATGATAGCAATCCTGGTAGGTGTGACCAGATCAGTAGGTGTCAGTAGGTGTCACTAGATCAGGTGTGACTAGATCAGGAGGGTGATTTTGTCCCCCAGGGGGCATGTGACAATGACTGGAGACATTTCTGCTTGCTACAGTTTGGGGTGGGGGGATTTTGCTACTGTCAACTAGTGGATACAGGCCAGGGATGCTGCTAACCATCCTATAATGCACAAGATACTCTGATTCCCCTACAACAATGGATTATCTGGCTGTGAATATCAATAGTGCTGAGTTTGAGATATTTATATTGAAATACCTTTCTCTAAATACAAGTACAGTAGTCAGAGCTGGGCTTCTGATACTCATTCGTTTTTAACTTTTTGCCGCTGATAAAACATTATACTATGGAACAGATTCCTTAACACTACATGGCACAGAGGTGGGTTTTTCTGAAATAATGAAATACAAGACATTAGAAGGGATAAGATATTAACACTACTTTGAAATTTGTACAGAACAATCAGCAGGCTCATCTGATGAACCATACCTAGGTATCACTCAAATTACAATGATACCATCGCCACTTGTGATACTACCTCAAAGCATTTCTTTGTACTGAATTTATACCAAATCAGAAGTCTCCTGGGGATTACCTCAATATTTCCAAGCTTTCTTGAAACAGAAAACCTATACAACTCCCTGAAGCCTTTATACAAATTGTAAAATAAACCCCAAGTGTTGGTAAATATTTACCTGGTCCCTGTTGTTGATATTTGAATAAGGTAACTGCCTAGTCTTCAATTCATACAGAAGAATTCCAAAAGCATACACATCTGACTGAAAGCTGTATGGGTTTTTATCTTGCATTCTGATTATCAATACAATGTTAATAAATCATTTTGGAATAATCACTTATTTGAGGTAGATTGAAGAACTTTGTTAACATAAGTTTTTATGAGGGAAAATTTGATTAAATATTTATAAAGTGCCCAGACATTCTGTCTTCCCTATGAGGAATATTTTACCAAGGGCACCTACTTCAGGCTCAGCACTGTTCTATTGTTATTCTTACATATATATTCTTACACACACACACTCACACACACACACACATATATATATATATATATATAGGGAGCCACCAATGAAGGGTCAGGGAGTCTAAACTCAACCACAGAGATTCTCTTACTGCCTTAGACACTAGCAAAAATCAAGGGGATTGCAGATTACAGATTAGCTTTGCTGTACTGCATAATTTTCCCATCATCATTATTATTACTATTAATATTTTATCTATGATTAGCCTGTACTCATTAGGAGTTAATGAAATCTAGGTCAGATAAAAAATGGAGCCTTGTGCCTATTGGGGTAAAGGACCTATATTAGTTATATACTGCCACATAAAAATTACTTTAAAATTTCATAGTTTAACACAATGCATAATTATTATGTCATAGTTTCTGCGAGTTGAGGATCTAGACATAGATTAACTGGGACATCTGTTTTAGAGTTTGTTACAGGGTGTGATCAAGATGTCGACCGGGGCTACAGTCATCTAAAGGCTTGCCTGAGGTCGCACACTTTGGAATGAACTATAGGGATCTTAACATCTAATCCAATTTACTTGATTGTATCATTTTTCTACCTCCTGGTAGAGAAGTTTAATGCAAAACCTTCTCAGATCAGTAGGTGGAGCTTCATGACTTGCAGACAACAACTTCTCTTCATTCTTCTTTGAACTCCTTCTATTCTTCCTCCCTCCTTCTTCCCCTTCTGTCTTTTCACCCTTCTTCCTTGCCTCATCTTCACTTTATTGTCATGCTGCCCATACACTACAACTGTAAAGGTTTCACCAGACTTCTAAGCCCTGTGATCTGTTTGCTGGGTTGTCTGGCTCTTTAGGACAAGTTTCCTAGGACTCACTTTTCCTGACCAACTCCTTAGGCTGAAGAAGACACCTACTTGGCCCTTCTGCACTGACTTCCCATGCTGGGCTTTTCATGCGTGTGGGAGACTGGCCTTCCAATCATGAGACTCATCATTGTTTTAATTACTTTCTTCTTTTTCTAAGACCCAGGTATCTTTGCATGCATGTCTCAAATTGAGTGATGGATTAAACCTCTATCCCTAATCAACCTATCAATATTTTGCCTAAGATCACTTTTCACTACCTGATAGATATATTTATTTGTTGAATATCTCTCACTGATATTATGTAAGCTTCATGAACACACAGCCCTTGCTTTTTCTTGTTTATAACTCTAGCTCCTAGAATAGAGTTTGACATAGGGTGAACCATACAGAACTGATCTTATAGCCTTGATACTCAGAGTGTGATCTGAGCATCAGCAGCACTGCATCACCTGAGCTTGTTTATCTCAGACCCTACCCAAGACTAACTAGATCAAAATCTGATTTTAATAAGCTCACCAATGACTTGTGTGCACCACATAAAGCACGACATGCACTGCTCCAGAGGACCCTTTCTAAGGCTGCATCTAGAGCTATGTTGCTCAGCTGCCACCACCAGAAGAACCTGGAGGATGAACACACAGAGATGCAGGCTTAGGATGTCAGCACAGGTAGCCTCTACCAATTTTTTTAAAAAAAATTGTAGTAAAAACACACACTGTAAAATTTACCATCGTAACCATTTTTAAGTGTATAATTCAGTAATGTCAACTCTATGCACACTGTTGTGCAACAGATCTCTAGAACTGTTTCACCTTGCAAAACTGAAACTCTATACCTCGTGAACTACAGCACCTCCTTTCTCCTCCCCTCAGCCCTTGGCAACCACCATTCTACTGTCTGTTTCTAAGAGTTTACTTTAGATGCCTCCTATGAGTGAAATCATGCAGTGTTTGTTGTTTTGCAATTGGCTTATTTCATTTAGAAGATGTCATCAAGGTTCATCCATGTTGTAGCATGTGGTAGGATTTTCCTTCTTTTTCTTAAGGCTGAGTAATATTATATTGTATGTATAAATCACATTTTCTTTATTCATTCATCTGTGGATGGGCAGTCAGGTTGCTTCCACCTCTTGGGTATTATGAATAATGCTGCAACGAGTATGAGAACTAAGATACCTCTTTGAGACCTTGTTTTCAATTTCTTTGGATATATTTTCCTAAAAGTAGGATTGCTGGATGATATAGTACACCCATTTTAAATTTTTGATGAACTGCCATGCTGTTTTCCATGATGGTGACACCATTTTACATTCCCACCAATAGTGCACAAGGGTTCTAATTTATCCACATCTTCACCAACACTGTTACTTTCTGGGTTTTTTTTTTTTTTTTGATAGTGGACATTTTAATATATGTGAGGTGATATCTTATTGTGAATTTTATTTGCATTTTCCTGAAGATGTGATGTAGAGGCATCTCTCCACATGTTTTTTTGGCCCTTTGTATACTTCTTTGGAGAAATGTCTATTCAAATCCTTTGCCCATTTTTTAATTGAATTATTATTTTTTCTTGTTCAGTTATAGAAGTTATTTAACATTCTGAATATTAATTCCTTATCAGATATATGGCTTTCAAATATTTTCTTGCATTTTGTAAGTTGCTTTTTCACTCTGTTATTTGTTTCTTTTACTGTGTAGAAGTTTTTAAGCTTGATGTAGTCCCATTTATCTATTTTTGCTTTGTTGCCTGTGATTTTGGTGTCATATCCAAGAAATCCTTACCAAATTCAATACCATGAAGTTTTCCTCTCTGTTTTCTTCTAGGAGTTTTATAGTTTCTAGTCTAACATTTAGGTCTTTGGTCTATTTTGAATTAATTTTTGTATATGGTGCATGGTAAGGGTCCAACTTCATTCTTTTGCACGTGGCTATTTAGTTTTTCCAACACCATTTGTTGAAGAGACCGTTCTTTGATGACTGTGTAGCCTTGGCACCTTTGTCAAAGATCATTTGACTGTCTATGTGAGGGTTTATTTCTGGGATCTTTATTCTGTTCCATTGGTCTATATGTCTGTCTTTATGCCAATACCATACTGTATTAATTACTGTAGCTTTGTAATATGTTTTGAAATCAGGAAGCTTGATGCCTTCAGTTTTGTTTTCGTTTCTTAAGATTGTTTTGGATATTTGGGATTCTTTGAAATGCCATATAAATTTTAATATTTTTTTCCTATTTCTGTAAAAACTGCCATTGGGATTTTGATAGGGATTGTATTGAATCTTTAGATCACTTTGGGTAGTATGGACATTTTAACAATATTCAATCTTCCAATCCATGAATATACAATGTCTTTCCATTTATTTGTCTTTAATTTCTTTAAAAGGTATTTTGTGGATTTTAGTTCAAAAGTTTTTTCCTTCCTGGTTAAGTTTATTGCTAAGTATTTTACTCTGTTTTGATGCTCCACCACTGCCTTTTGACCTACGCAATGCCGAAGGATGCACACCATGACACTTCTCCAGAATACTCATGTTTTCATGACCTTGCTAGATAGTAACAATAGCCAAAAGCTGTGGGATGATTTCTCTACCTCCTTTTTACTTTACAACACTCATAGAACCTACTTCTGTTACAGAACCTTAGCTGCAAGGAAGTCTGTAAAATATAGGTTTTGACTTTCTACCTTCTCTAATAGAATGAGGGTAGAAGAGAAGCTGAGTGAGCCAGTCCAAAGTAGCTATCCCAGAGTGTGAGCAGTACAGGTGCTCTCTCCGGGTCCCCTCTGATCCCTTATACTGGCTCTGTGCACATATCTCCCCAGTTCTGCATGCTTTGCTGCTAAGCCAGGACCTTCAACTTTCCTTAGAGAATGATTTTTGAGCTATTGGAGCCAACTATCATCTCCTTCATCCCACCTGGGATTTCATCTAATGCCTGCCCACCACCCATGGCCTGGACCAATGACTGACTGGTACAAGACTAAAGCAGCCTAACTGAGGCTGGGACTCATCTGAAACCCCATCTTTTCTTGGCTTTTCCTCCTTCCCTACCCTGCCTTTCCTATTCCTTTCACCAGTTCCCTGGGGAGTGCTTTCTTAATAAATACTTGGCACATATATTCTTGCCTTAGGCTCTGCTTCCAAGAACCAGACCTAAGTCAGTATGGGTAGCTGGCTTGGAGTAGCCAGGAAAGATTTACATTCAGATCTGTAGCTGCTTCCCTAGATATTGCTTTATTAAAACTGCTAATATGCAAACCATATAACTTCTTCCTTCGGGCATAAATTTAGTATTTCAATGAGAAGAATGGACATTGTTTTCTCTGGTCAGACATATTTTGTGAATTAATGCTTGTTGATTATAAATTTATTAGTCCCTGGATACTTAAGAATTTTTTCCTTCAAATTTGTTCCATTACTTCAGAATTTTCTTCCTTTAAAAGAAACACTTTCTTTTTTGCCTATTGTTTTTTTCTTTAAATGTTAAATACATTTGAAAACGAACCATGTCATTAATATACATGATTTATGCCTTCTGGGCCATTTTATCAGTAGAAATTTAAAGATTACAGTTTATTTGTTCAGTGATTGATAATTCTTGCACAGTAGGCATGAGACAATATGAAATGGTTTTAATTAACTATGACAAAATTAGCAATTTTAACTTGTTTGTTTATTTACATGGTTATTTCAATTCTGTAGCCACTCTGTTCCATTCATAGAGCTAGATTATGTGGAGAATTCAAAGAATTAGGAGGTATCATCTCTGTCTTCAAGAAACATAAAGTCTATTTGAATTTATGAATTATCAAGTCAGTCCAGAAGGTATTTCAATATTCCATTTTTAACACAATTATAAGATATATAAGAAATAATATTAATATATGGGGGTGGGACACTTTCTATTTAGCTCACTAATTTTTTTTTTATTCCATTTGATTCTGTCTTGTTTTCCCTCTGCAGAGTTTAAAAAGGGTAGTCAATAATCACTGCCTCCACATCCTATTGCTTCTTTACTCTTTTTTTCCCAGTGAATCTCAGTTCTACCTCCCTAACTGTGCTGAGAATGCTCTGGCATAGATCATCAATCCAGTGGACATTTTCTCATTTTCATCTCTCTGTATTTTCTGTAACTTTCAAAATATTTAAAAGTCTCCTCTACTAGTTTTTCTATGACAGCACTAGGTTCCTACATTTCAAACACTCTTCACAGCTCCCTCTCTACCATCAAAGTAATCAAATTTTGTCTTAGTCTTTTACAGGTTTATATCCCATGTTTTTCTTTCTGACTTTGTCCATTTCTATATTTTAAAATACATTAGAATTCTAATAAAAACATTTATAGTCTAGAAATACAAAAGGTTTGGGAATTTAGCAAATCAAAAGTAATCTGAAAAATTCCAGTGATTTGGCATCTGTGACTTCCTTGCTGGTAGAGAACATTGGTAGTGAATTTCCATTGTGTCATTGGCAGAATTGAGGCTGCTTGGAAATAGTTCTACATGAAAGGCTAGGAAGAAATTGAAATAACTGTGATTTGTGAACAAAAAGAATCTAAAAATTTTGGATGAGGATGATAGGTCCTATGATACTGATTTGATTTGAGTAAATTAGAGCTAGCACTTAATTTATACATTACTTTCATTTACATTACTTGGTTCAATCTTTAGAGAGCTACTCTATAGTTAAGAGCTTGTTATTAGCCCTTTGTTGGTTGCAAATGACACAAAACTCAAAGTGGACTAGCTTTTAAAATTAAGAAAATATTATTCACTCAGGTAACTTAACAAAATCTGGGATGGTTCTGGCTGGATCCAGAGGCTCAAGTAATAGAGTCAAGGAGATTTCCCTCTTTTCTCATTTCTGCTTTCATCTCTGTTGGCATCATTCTCAGGTAAGTTCTTATCATAAATTGGCAAAGATGCCTGCAATTAGCTTCAGATCTTTTACATTTTATTAATTCAGCAATTCAGGAAGAGTAATACTTTACTAATAGCTCCTAGGCATGATTTTTCTAGCTTTATCCAGTGTCTTGTGTCACTTTTGGAATCAATGGATGGAATCAACTTTATCCAAACCTATTAGGTTAATGCTGGGGAAGGAATGGAACCCGAATACACACAGACACATCTCTCTCTCTCTCTCTCTGTGTATTACATCAGTTTTATTATCCTACTGTGTAAAAGAAGAAGCTCAGAGACATTAAAGTTACCTGCCCAAGGTCATGTGGCTAGTAAAAAGACTTTATGAAAAACAGATGTTACCCCAGTGTCAATGAATTATAGATATTTAGAGCTGAAAGTGACCTACAACTATAATGCATAATCTTTTTCCATGATTTTCAAAATCTTATTTCTTGTGCCCTAGAAGTTGTGCAGTTGTTCTAAAATAAGTGTGAAATCCCTCCTCATATTCAAGGAAAGCAGCTTTGCGTTTATCTCTTTTACATTTTGAACTACATAAGATTCTGTAGGAGAAAAGGTTTCCTGTGTTGGAAAAGTTTTCAAACAATCATTTTAACTCACCCTCTCCTTATATTTAAGTTATTTGTCCACTATTATAATCGGAATAAAAGATGTTCCATAAGCAGTTTAACTAATCTTTGCTAGTGTAAACCGATAGTACAAAATGAACTCTATTCAATAATCCTTGCTGTAAATATCCAAATATAGAACAGATATTCAAGTTCTCCCATTTCTCAGTGGTTTCAAATATCTAAAGGTGTTCTTAGCTTGTTCACATAACCGGAAGGATATGCCTCACTTGCTTTAAGAGCAGTGGTTCTTTATGGAAGTAAGTGTAATACAGAAGGGAGTTAATATGGCAAGGTAGGGATGGGGAGAAACTCATTTATGGTATAAAATCTCAATTTATTCTAAAATTTTAAGGATTTCTCTTTTTTTCACACTGAGTATTATTTCAAAAAAAGTCCTTAACTTTTTGGAATCAATGGATTGTCAATTCAGGTTCTTCAGGGGCCTGGCGGATGATGGATGATGTACATCATTACGAAGGGTGGGTGTAAGGCTGAACTAGAGCATGTGCCCTGTGTCTCCAGGGGCCAGCCTCGATTCAGCTGCAGCTGATGGGTGCTAGACAGAAATCATCCTTTGAGAAATTGTTTTAAAACCTAGAAATTATACTTTTAAGTGGATGTTTTAAACATTAGAAAATCAAACTTTTAAAATAATGTTGTATCTGCTAAACAAACATGTTCATAGCCTAAACAGGCCTATGATTTTCTCATTTATGTTGTCTGTTTTAGATAATTAGTGCATGGTGAATAATTATACTATTATTGATTTTGTTGAGAAAGACTTTTTTCTTTTAACTTTAACATTTAATCCAAACTCATACCATGTGCAAGCATAGTCACATACATTCTATAAAACATATACTTCAAAGAAAAAATATTCAGAGGTCCTGACAAAGTTGAAATAGGGAACCATATTTTTAAATTTATTTTTTGTTATGGCTCTATTGAATGCTTATTTGGCTGAATCTATATGCTTTTTTGTGACTAACTTTCCTATATTGGATGTGTTGGCTCCACCGTGTAAATTAAATCATTCTCTGTGAAAGAATAAGCTTATTTCCTGAAAAAAAGAAAAAAGCTTCAGAAAATAGGAGGCATTCACTGCCTTTTCCTCCACACTCGAACCCTAACATAAAAATTGTTTCTTACTTTCAAAATGCATTGCATGTTTGGCTAATCAACAATTTGTATCTTTGATCCTAGTTTTGGCAAGTTCTTTCCTAAGTGCATAATGAATTACTGTTCATTGTCCTTATTCTCTACCATCCAAAAGAAAGACTTAAATTCTATAAAAGCAGAAAAAGGCATGTTGGAAAAGAACTGTAAGGGTAAGAGAGGATAGGAAATTGGCAAAGGAAACCCGTGTACAGGTTCATAGCAGAGAAGTAAAAAGTAAAAGTGAAGGAAGCATTCCAGAGACTTGTTTGTCTGAAGTCTAGGCCAGTTACTTTTATTCTCTTGTATTTTGGATTTGCATATGCCTCTGAAAATCACCCGTTTCCCTCAGAAATGCTCTGAAGTAGAATGGGAGTGAAGGAGTTTTGTAAAAAGAATCAATGTATGGGTATAAGTGATGATTCTCTTGTCAACTCTCCAATGAAGAAAATTAGCAAGCGTGCATACTAAGAGGCTGCACTGAGTAACAGTTAAGTGCTTAGGGTTTTGAGTCCAACAGAAGTGAGTTTGGGTCTTAGTTTGGTCCCTTCTGTATAACCTTGGCCAACTTAGTTATCTTCTTGGTTTCAATTGCCTATCTACAAAAGGAGAATCATTTTAGCACTTCTCTCACAGGGAAAATGAGTTACTGGCACACAGGAAGAGCTCAATAGCTGCTGGAATAAATTTATTCCTATAAAAGAGGAGCTATGCCAATGTTGACACTACTCCTTGTTGAATATCCAGCTTGGGCAACAAAATCCTTTTTGTGGAGAACTCACTTATTCACTCACCACATTAAATCATTCATTGAGACATTTATTAAATATCTGCTGAATGCAAGAAAATGAGCTATGTGAATGTCAGAAATAAAATGTATTCTCTATTTTTATGTGTGTACTAGCACAATAGACATGCAATAAATGTTGGATGGATGACAGGGATATTTAAGGCCAATAATAGTCTCTTTCCAGAAAGAACAAGCAGTAGGTAGCCTCCACTCCTGTCAGCAGCTATTGAATAGGAACTTTAGTTTGAGTCCAAGACTGTGATTTTAGAGGAAATAGCAAATCTCATGCTGTCCTTGGTGGATGCTTTTATCCAGCAGGTAGAGTTATAAATAGGAGGTGAGGTTTTATGCACTAATTCCCTACTAAAACCTTTTCGATATGAGCAAACGGGTAGACCTAAAATTACCACATGTATTTTCCTGTTGTAAACTCCATAAGGCTAGAATCATTAGTCTTAAGTTTTGTTCGAATTACAACTGAAAGGACTGAAAACCGATAAGGACCTCAATTCTGATGATGCTGTGCCCTTCCCTAATCCCCTTCCCTAATTCCCTTTTAGGAAAATGGTCTGCCTCCTTTTAAATCCACAGAAGCTCAAGATATGCTCATACTTGTCAAACGTTCATTTTCGTGAATTTCATATAGTCCCCAGGTATATTTATTTTTGAAAAGTGATTTATGAATAATGTTTATTAAGACATTTTGCTTTTTTCCAGAAGAATTTAGAATTAAAGACTGAATTCTCATTCTTTCTAGCCAGTGACCTTTTTCAGACTGTTAAATCCTTGATGCCAAGAAATTCTAATTGTCAAGCTAATGAACCAATGCCTAGTGTGGTTACTCTCCAACTGCTAAATTTAATCTAAAGAACATGCCTGATTGCAAACAACCTTTGCCAGACCCAGACAAAGGGAGACTATTTGTTAAAATGGCTTGTTTTCCAACAGACTCCAGTCTAGATTTCACTCGCTGTCTTACCAAGAAAGACTGCTTTGATTATCCACACACTAAGCCATAAAAGCTGCAGAGGCCAGTGGCCACACACAGGTTTTTGTAGAGCAGGAGTTGGAAAGCTATGGCCCAAGAACCATACCTGACCTGCTGTCATTTTTTTGTATGGCTCATGAGCTAAGAATATTGTGTACATTTTTAGATGGTTGGGGGAAATCAAAAGAAGATTAATATTTTATTGCCTGAGAATAATATAAAATTCAAAATTCAGTGTCCATAAATAAAGTTTTACTGGAACACAGCAGTGCTCATTCATTTATGGTTGTGTGTGACTGTTTTCATGCAACAATGGAAACATCAGAGACTGTATGGCCTGCAAAGCATAACATGTTTACTATCTTCCCTTTATAGAGAATGTTTGTGGCTTCCTGTACTAGAATAATCTTTATTTGTACCCCCATACTACTCTGAAATATATATATATATATATATATATATATATATAAAATCTTAAGTATGAGTTTAGGAAAGCGTGGGTTGTCTAACACTCTAACACACACTTGGGGACAGGACTGTATTCAGTGAAATCAGCTCAAACAGACCTGCAGGGTAGAATAAAGAAAATGGTAGAGGAACTGGCACCAAATGAGACCTACCCTAGAGTCTTAGATCTTCCATTGTGTAGTAGTATGACTTAAGCAAAGTTCTAAATCTCTCTGATTCTCAGTTTCCTCTATTGTAAAATGAGATTGTTAATTCTTCATTTTCAGAGGGTTGTTCTGAAGTCTCCGTATCTATCTGTCTATCTATCTATCTATCTATATATCCCCCATCTTACCTTGCCAGATAATAAATAAGTGCTCAAGGAGAAGTAGTTTCATTTTTTGCTTCTTTTTCCTAAAAGTCTTCAGAGAAGGCACCTTCATGACCTCTCCTGGTAATGTCGTTTTTGCTCACTTTTGCATTGGGGAATCTCTGCTTAGGGTCTTATGAAAACCACTGTCATGCACATTCTTAAATGAAAACTGACAGGCTGTTTTATGTCAACCACCAGTCTTCTGTGGAGTGGAGAATTTTCATTCCATGATGACCCTTCTTTTCCTGGGATAAGCAAACAAAACTATTTTCTCCAATTTTAATAATTTTAACTTTCCCTGGGCTTTATCTTAGTCATTTGTTTCAACACAGTTCACTGTATTGAGTGATTACTATCTCACTTGGAAGTCAGTTTATTTATCAAACCCAATGTCAAATTTTGTGCTCTAAAGTAGGAATCTTCAATAATCATCAAAGGAGGACCAAGATTTTTTTCTTGCCTCAGATCTTAGGATCTCTAAGAAAGGGAAGATAGGAACTGTGTGTGCATTTCGCTCTAAACATACACACACCTAGTGAGGAACTCTAGCATGACTGTTAGAGGTAGGGTCCTGTGTGCCTTAAGAATTCAGTATTAAAATCATGGCCAGCCAGCTGGAGCACCCAGGGGTTCTATCAGTAGACCTGACCTCAAATTGTATGAATGCATTGTAATTACACTGTATGGGCAAACCCTACATGTCACAGATATCCTGCTTGCTACATAAGCCTTTGTACAATTAGATATTGTAAAACTAATGTTGCATTCACTTACTTTGAAGTCCAATCTGGCTCTAAGATCTACCTCAGACATGTGGAAGAAGAGAGAGTCTTCTATCTCACATGCATGATTAACTTATGATTCAGATTCAACTTATGTTTATTAAACACATGCATAGGCTGGGAATGCAACTGCCACTTTTACATGCATTATATCATTTAATAATCGTGAATTGTGTGAAATAGATATTGTCAATCCCATTTTAGTGTCTATTTTTCCTACTTTTTCTGTTTATTTTATATGTATCTCTTTTCTTCTTGCTGTCTCTGTGTTGTTTGAGTTTTGAATTTATTTTTCTCCTCCTATTTTCCCCTCTCCATTCTTGGAATGTGCATGTTCTATATCTATTCTTTTATTGCTCACTATAGCTATTTTAACATACACACAAAGCAATCAATATCTTTATTCTCTTTCTATACAATAAAAAGATATTAGAATAATTTATTTCTGATCACAACCCTTCCAAATTGATGAAATGTTTGTCCAGTGTTTTTATTCTTTCTTGTTATTTTACATTTTACATTTTAATCAGGTCATTCAAAGATATATGTTCATATATTTACCAATATTTTCCCGCTCTTTTCTTTTTGCATTTCCAGATCTCCCTTTGGTATTATTTTCTTTCTGCTAGAAGTACAATCTTTTAGAATTGCTTTTCTGAATGATTGTGGGTGGTAAATACTCTCAATTTTTGTTGGTGTTAAAATTGTTTTCTTTATTCCAAAAGTAATAAATATTCATTGTAGGAAATATAAAGAGCCATAGAGAACATATGTATTATTACAAATAGGCAATCCTCACTTTGCGTATTTCTGATATGCACAAATTTCTGGTAACACAGAGTAGTTAAATAACACAGTCTTCCACTGACACAGACAAAATTTCAGTTTCCATGTTGTATGAACTATAATTTCACAAAATACAATTTTTACTGCTAGTTCTTCATTCCACAAATGACTGTAAATAATAAATGGTAATCTGATTAATGATTAATTACATACTTTCTTCAAAGTCTGACAAAGGTTGGTCACTGAACATCTTTTGTTTAGTTTATCTACATAGAGCAAAGCAAAGAAGTTTATCTACATAGAGCAAAGTTGGATTTCTCCTAGTTTACTAGTAATAAACTAATGCAGCATTTTACAAAACTGGATAACCAAAATTGGCCAACAAAGATGAAAATGCAGCAAAGAAGCAAATATTGATAATCCTGCAAATAAAATTTGAATCAAATATTAATGGAGTTATAGAAGAAATAGCTGCCTGTGAAAATTTTGACAGTATTACTGTTTGAGAGACTACAGATATACTGCTAGAAGAACTTAGTAAAAATGAACTCATCAACATAAATGAGGAAAGTGGTTGTGACAAAAAATATCCCAGAGTAGGTGATACTGGCAGAAAACATCACATTAAACCAACTTTTGGAGACATCTCATGACATTAAAATCACAAGAGATACAATCTTGGAAGCTGATACAAACTTAGAAATAAGTATTATAACTTTGAAAGGCATGAAAAAGATGTTCACTCCATATTCTAAGTTATGCAATGAGAAAAAGCAAGCGCTTTTCAACCTGCTCTTGATAAGTTTTTACAAAGAATAAAACACTTTTAGTCTCAAGGTTTCTAATATTTCCAATACCAATATACTAAATAAATATTAATTTTATTATTTTCTTCATTTACCTATATATTTATAACTGATAGAAATAATTTAATGTTTTTGACAAAAAATTTTAAAGGTCATGGAACAATTGTAATTTTTTTCCCCTTGATTATTAAGATCATTTAGCAAGATTTCAGCTTGCATGGTAATTTTTATGGTCCTTGCCTATTGTGAAAAGCTAGGACTACCTGTATTACCAAAAAGACTTATTTATAAGCACAAATATTGTGACAATCACAATACTCAAAAGTAACCATTGTATTATTTTGCTCATACTTCTGATGTTTATCTTTTTGGGAAAATCTTCATTTTGACATTGTTCTTAAAAGCCAGTTTTGCCAAGTATAAACTTCTTGGTTTACATTTTTTTCCTTCAACTCATTAAAGATGGTATTCCATTATCTTCTGAATTCCATTGTTGCTCAAGAGAAGTCAGCTGTCAATATAATAATCAATAGATTTTAGGTAATTTGTCTTTACTTTGGCTATTTTAATATCTCTTTTCTTTCTTTATTGCTTTCTAGTTTTACTACAATTTATGTAGAGGGGTGTGTGTGTGTGTATGTGTGAGAGAGAGAGCTTTAAGTAATCTTATTTACATATTTAACATTATAATATTATGCATTAATACATACATGTAAATATGTATTTATTTCCTTCATCATTTCAGTAATTTTATAATAGACATTCAAATGTCCAAGGATAGTCATATTGCTAAAACTGGAAGTTTTATTTTTCTGTGTTTATTGTGTATATGTTTTCTTCTTCTATTTTGTTAATTTTAAAGTATTATAAGGGTAAATTTTATTGTTACATGGATACTTTGTATAATGCTTAAGTCAGGGCTTTTGGTGTGCCTATCACCAGAATAGTGT
>VBSM01001124.1:61373234-61385591 GCA_008086735.1 Cheirogaleus medius | reverse complement strand
TTTGTATAATGCTTAAGTCAGGGCTTTTGGTGTGCCTATCACCAGAATAGTGTTAATTGTACCCAATTAGTATGTTTTTATCCCTCATCCCCTTCCCACCCTCCCACCTTCATGCTTTCCAATGTCCTTTACATCACTTTGTGTCCACATGTACCCATTGTAGCTCCCATTTACTGGTGAGAACATGTGGTGTTTGTAAAACCAGAAGTTAATACTAAAAATTTTCAAATTGACATATCTTAATAAGTAAATCTATTACTTTAAGGATATGATCTTAAGTATTATATATTCTCCACTCAAACATCTGTTATCTTTTGTAATTCCAAGGTTGAGTAAAATTTTACTTATATTCCCAATCCTCTCAATGACACATATTTTTAAAAAAGAACATTCAAACACAGATTTAAAGGATTATAAACAAAGTAAAAATTTTTCTTTCAGTCAACATATGACCACAGAGATACTTTGAGAACTATATAACTTGTGCTATTAAGACATGCAGAATAAAAATAAATACAGAACTGCAGCAGAATGTATGTATAAATCCCCAGAGTCAAAATATTTGGCTTTATGCACTTCATGGTTCTCCACCATAAACATTCTGACATAACTGTGAATTCAAAGACTATTATTGTGATAACTGATGAAGCATAAAAATGAGGGGAAAATTTCAAACAATTTCAGTATAACTCCAGATTAGCTTTTATAGACAAAATCATACCCTTGAAGTTAGGGAAGTTAAGTATTAGTTAAATAGACCATTTAAAAAATGTGAACTAGATTATATTTCCAAGGGAGAAATGAACAATCAGATAAAATGAAATGCAATGGTATATGCCTCATCTTGGATGAATCTCCTTTTCTCTGGGCTTCAAATCTAGTTCATGTTAAAAATACATGTTGTGTTAAAACTTAACTGTCAAGAAAATCTCAAAGTAAGACAACTTATGGCATAGAATAAAATGAGCATGAATTTTTAAGTCAAATCAGCCTTGGTTTGAATATCCATGTATTTCCACTTGCTAGATATTCAATCTTGAATGAATTAAATAACTTACACACATTATCTTACATCTCTGAACTTCATTTTCCTGATAAGTTATATGGGATATTAAGACCTATCTCATAAACTTGTTGTAATTGATTAAATTAAAAATGTGTGAAATACCTGTCAAAATACCCACAAAATAGTAAGCATAAAATAAATAGTAGTTCTCTTTCTAAAATAATGGGCAAGACATATTTTTTCCCCAGTCTGATATTTTCAGAAGCAAAATATTGGAAAAGAAAATCCATTCTTCTCATATGCTTTTTATTTTAAAATCTTTGGCTATATTTATTTATTGCACAACATTCTCTTTTTGAAAAAAAATCTGTCATCTTCCAATGCCAAGGTTAGATTTTGTGATCCCCAGACAATCTTTGAGGTCTCTTCCAATTCACAGTCCATGAGTCTATAAATCAAACATGCTATTTTAATTTTAACCCTTGTTCGTGTGTCACTCAAAGTAAGTATACCCCTGAATCACAGCATATTAGAGCTGCAAGAGGCCTTTCTGACTTTCTTCTCATTTTACATATGAGTAACCCAACGCTTAAGAAAATAAATTGACTTATGCAAGGCAAGGCAGATATTTGTTAGTGGTAAAACCAGACTAAAATCTCGTGCCTTTCTTCATTGTTCCTGAGTTCTAGGTCCAAATGGCTTTTGAAAAAGTAACATTACTTTACATAAAACATTTCTAGACTCAAATTATTCATTATGAGGCTATTATTGAAAATTGGCACATATCTAGAAATAATGTGAGGGAGGATTTGGCATCTGATACTTTTTTTCCACTCTCAGTAACAATCTCTCCCCTATGTTCTTCATCTAATTGTGCTGTGATTTGCCATCTTACTAAAGGTGCTTTGTTCAAGCAGGAAAGTGGCCCGACAAACTATTAATAATTCACCAGAACGTTTTAATTACTTAACATGTTTGTCCTGGAGAATCCCCGAATAAGACATTTCTCAACCCCATAGCTTTCTTGGCTGGTCTTTTGATGTTAGGAGTGGATATAGTACAGCTTCCTTTACCTAACTATAAAATATAGGCCAGGAATTATTTTTTTGCCACCACTATAGAAAGCTTGAGGATATCCAAATATAGGACTATTCTATCTAAAAACAAAATTTACAGTAATGATGTTTTAATCTCAGGCCAGTACTGTGTGTAAATACAGGGGACTGAAAGAAAGAAGCTGCAATTGGAATTTTTTCATGGTCAATCAGAGGTATGTAGCCTAATGAAAAATGCCTGGTTAGAATAAAACGAGCATTCTCTGCCATGGATTTAGGGAATGAATACAGGAAGGTGACCACAGTGGGGCAGAAGAATAGAAAAGGAATAGACCTAAGGATAGGAAAATATACCTAGCTGCTCTGCCGGAGAATATGGAAATATGCATTAGATCTTTCTTAGGTGAGGAAAATAGGAAAAAAAAGAGAGACAGAAGATTACTATACAAATTTTATTATCCCTCCATAGTTTAGGTAGTGTGCTCTTGGAAGTGGTTTTGAATTTTAATTACATTTTCTATTAGAAAAATTTAAAAAATATACTATAGAAAACTTTGAAGTATAGTAAATTATTTAAAAGAATCCCATTTCCATAATGTCACTACTATGTAGAGATGAGATCACATAATTATTATATCTGTCTATTATTTTTATTTTTATAATTTGAGGTTTTTATATTTGCTTCTTATCTGGATTGTCTGGTGTAAGTGGTGACTCTTGAGTGAGGAACTATCCATGGTGGGGCATTTTTAGGATAGAGGGCTGCTGGGGGCCAGCTCTGGTGCTGCATGCAGGTTGGCAGAAGGGGTTATGTGGAACAGAATAATATGCCAGATGTGTGCTAAGCGCTTTCCATATATTATGTAATTTAAATTTTTGCATCAGTGCTGTAACACAGGTATGATCCTCATTTTAAAGATGAGGGCCCTAAGTCTGAGAGACTTAAGGTGACTCACAGATATGTGAGTAGCAAACCAGGGGTCTAAACTCCTGTGTGATCTTGAGTGAATGATGAAGTCTGAGCTCGTCATCACTACAGTGCACAAGCACGTGCTGATCCCCAGTATGCTTGAAGTGGTGTTTATGAGGGTTTCCTGGTGGCAGCTACCAAGTGTGGAAATGCCCCAAAGTGCTTTGATTGATGACTTGACATTCTGGGGTTTTGAAAAATTTACCCACAATCCCATTTGGAGTGTACTGATCAGAACCTGGAGTTGCCCATTTTTGAGCAAATGTATCAATCAGTTTGTACAATGAACTTCAGGCCCACGGATAGGACAATCTCTCCACAGAATGGTAAAATCCTTCAATCTAAAGGCTGTGCAAACAGTTGTTTCCACAGAGCAAACTGCCCCTTTGGTCCCATAAAAAGTGCTGATCAATAACATGTTTTTAAGAAAAGAATAAGGCTTCCTTATTCCCCCCCAAATTCTCCATATTAGCATTGCATCACAGGTTTATTAGTGTTTATTATTACTTAATTCATTGTTTCATCCTAGCAGATACTGAAAGCTGGAATCTGTTTCAGTGGACGAACAGATATTTTCAAAGCTAGAAATCTGATCGTGTCCCTTGTGAGTATTTTTGGTCAGTTTGGTAACTTGCCTAAAATTATTAGTCATTTCCTAGCGGCTATACATTTGGCACAGGCTGGATGATTAGTTGTTAATGAATATTAGATTTTAATTTATCAAACAGTGTGACTGGAAGGTTTGGTGGTATCAAGTTATTTATTTATTGTTTTAAATTCACATTGAACAGAAACAGCCACCTGGAAAAAAAAAAATTCACAGTTTTCTTTTCTCCAGTTCTCATCCCAGGTATTTGTCTCTTCTGCTGACAAATGCTCTCTTTAAAAGAGAGATAAAGCAGGAAACAGTGATTGCTAGCCTATCCAGACACAAAGCTACTTCTTGATCTTGACACTATAATTTAATTTTGGAAGTATTTTAGACTTATAGGTTCACTCTATTCTTAAAAGAACTCCATGGCAGTTGAGTGCTCTGTTATCAACACCCTGGCAAGTAAGAAGGCTCAGCAAGAATCGTGGGGTGCAAAGAGAGGTTGCCTTTTTTTCTCTCTTGCTCATTCATATGATATACATACACATGTATATCATACATACATATAATGTATAAATTAGTTTCAAGTCACTGAACATAATTATTAAAAAATACATGCATTTTTCATAGCCTTAATTTTCTACATGGTAATTTAATTCTCCGAAGACATATCACAGAAGCTATCACCATTCAATGATTGATAATTGCTTTTTATCTTGATAGTCTTGCTTGAAAGTGTGTAGGAGAACTATGAGAGTACATTGTAATTAATGTCTTTCTTGTGCTAGACTTTTATTTTAGCCTGTAACCTAGACATCTGTCCCCTATTTACTAATATTATTTAATACTGTTGTTTGACATTTCTCATATTATTATAAAAATGAGTCCCAAGTATTTACTCATTTTTTAAATCACTTCCCCAGAAACCACCCCACATACTCTTCTTAGAATTTTCTATCTGAGACAAATGTCACTTTCTTGAGAGGCATTATGGAGTTGAGTAATAACTCTCAAATATGAGTCATGTAGATTGACATTTTAAAAGACAAAAATATTTCATGGATTTCCATTGATGAAATTTTTTTCACTTTTATATTATATGAACACAAACATAAAGCTAGTTATAAACTCCTTCTGCCTATGTAACTATAAAATCAAAGCAAATTTATAAATTAATATATAAATTAATCTAAAAATCATAAAACCAATAAAATTTAAATTAACAATTTAATGATAGATCATTTTGTCTTTTGGAGAAAGTGTGGACCTCAAGATAAGTGCATGGATGCTTGGAAGTAAAAGGAGAAGCACCGGTGTGAAGGTCTTAGATACTGGGTCGGCTAACCCAGGTTTGCAGACCAGTTTTATGCTGATGAACTACAGTGAATTTTTAAGTTTCTCTGTGTCTCAGGGTTCTCATCTTTGGGATAGTTTTAAAAATGTCCTTTTTCATAGAGTTGCTTTTTACATTAAATCAGATCACATGCTCCATGGTCGGCTTAATGCATAGCTGTGGGGAGGGGCTGTTTTTCTCTATTCTTTCTACTTTTATATGATGGGATTTCTGGTAAAGGAATCCTGTTAGTCTATCCCCATATCCAGTATTCTCTCCTTACTGAGGGAAGAAAGAGGATCTTTGATCTGTGATATGGAGAAAAGGCTCAGCGTCTTTTAGGTTCTATCTCTTTTTTTGATCTGCTTTCCCCATGTGGTAGCCTGTGTTTCTCCTGCCTTATCCAGATAATCCTACCTGGAATAGATCAGTGGTCTGCCTTAGAGAGATAGGGCTGGAGACAATCTCTCTTTCTCTTCATCACTGGAACTTGATGTGTTTAAGGCAGATGAGTATGAAGCAGTGAACTGGGGAGAGCTGGCTCTATAAACCTAGGCTTTCTCATGCCTGGGTCACCTTAAGTCCAGACTGGATGAATGCAGGGATCTCAGGAAGTACAGTGGCAGGGCCAGGTTGAGCCACTTCTCCAGGGCCTATTTATCAGTGATCTAGCTGAAATTTTCATTTCCATTTGTCTGACTGTTGTGCCTACCTCTCAACTCTTTCTGAACTTAGTGGTGAGGAGCATGTTTGAGATTATCACTCCCAAACTCTTAGATGGTCCTCTTCTACTCCTCTGCTGAAAACATGTTTATGGCTTCCGTTTGCCTGTGGGAGTTATCTATATAACTTTTGTCCTTTCAAACTTAATATTTCCTCTTCAACCCACTGAGAGTGTCATTACTGGGCTGTAAGTTTAGAGAGGGCAAGAACTGAGTGGAACAAGTCCATCACTGTATCCCCAGCACTAGCATAGTGCCTGCCACACAGTAGCTGCTCAATAGATCTTTGTCGATGAATGAAGGAAAGACTTTATTGCATATTTCTTTATTTGATATTTACAGTTTTCCATACTATGGCTCTACCTACCTTTATAGGCCTGTTTTCTCCCAGGCGTCTATTTTTATATCAAGATGCAATCAAAGATAAAAAACTTAGTAAGTTTTAAAATAATATATTCATATAATGCCTTATTTACTTTAGGTTCAAGTGCGATGTGCACCATCTGGGGGATGGACACGTCTGGAGCTCTGACTCAGTGGGGGGGGAGGGGCAGGGGCAACATACATAACCTAAACCCTTTGTACCCTCGTAATATGCTGAAATAAAAAAGAAAGAAAAAAACCCCAATCTTTTGGAACAATTTTTTTTTTCCTGGAGTTCTGGATGTTATAGAGCTGTCAGATAACTGGGTGTCTGTGATTATGTGATGTGATAACACTTTTCCCACACTGAGTAGTGTTCATTCCACTGCAACATTAAGTACAAAAACGTTCCCTATGGATTTTCATGTTTCTTTGAAGAAGTACAGTAAGTACATTAGAAAAGCCTTACTGATAACATACCCCTCTTCTTGGTGTTTGTACTTATGTGGACTACAAAATGGGATTTTCTAGTAAAATAATTAGAACCATATTTAAAATAATTTCAAATTGGAGCTAAAGTAAATAAAATAGTCCCATTAAAAAGTCACTAGTGTTATAATTTCAAGTCAATTGTTAAACTTACGATTGTGAGAATATTTATACTTAACATGACTCAGATTTTATGATTAGAAAAGTGCTACCTACACACATTTATAAGTAGAGACATGCAGAATATAGCTATTGTGTGTGCGCATCGTGAACACATGTCTATGGTTTATTTCCATTTAAAGGTTTGTTGCATTAATTTGATAAGTTATATTTTGCTGAAATACTGAAATTTCTGCATTAGTTCCTTCAATGTGGCATAATATTTAAGGTTGGCTTTGTCTACAAAGACTGGCATGTATGATGACATTACCTATAATCTTGAAGTCAGTTTAAATTCAGAGGTTGGCTAGTCATTGACTTCATTTGTATCTGGGGTGGGGAGAGGAAAGAATGAAGTGCTGAAGATTTTTGCACATGGATGTGGGCTAACCTTCCCGACCTTATGGCTCAACAGTAACTGATCTCAACACATTTGGATACTTTTATTGTTCTTTGTTGGCTTCTGCTCTTGTCATTCTTATATTTTTCTGACAGAGATGGTTTCTTCTCTTCCCAGGGAGAGTGACTCCATTTCTTGAAAGTGCCTTCCTAGGTTTATGAAATTTTCTTTTTTAGACCTAACATTTTTAGTCTTAATTGTTATTTTTGTTATCATTGCAAACTTTTGAAGAATGACAACTTATTTAAAAAGTAGATTTGTATCTCTTCAATTTGCCTAGTGCTTCCATTGACAATTTATTTGGAGCAAAAAATCAAAAAAACAAAAAATCGAAATAACTGCACACCCATAGACATACCCATGCACATGCACATGTACATACACACAAACACAAACAGAGATTTCCAATAGCCATCAAAACTGTTCATACATCCCAGCCATCCTCTTTATAGTGAAAGAAACTTTGTCCAGGGAAATGTCACTCTTTGGAATTGAGAAAATACCAAATGGGAGGTTGGATATTGTTCTTCTAATATTGACTCCCTCTTTTCTCTTGTGTCCTCTTATAATGATAACCTATTTTAAACTATCCTTACTCTATCCTTAAGTCATATAGATAAAAATATTCCTTCTATGAGTCCATTGCTTCTGCACCCAGGAGGGTAGGGGCCCTGAGGCAGATGGTGGCAGTGAACAATAGGTGATCATATAAATCTTCCCAATTTGTTTGTGTATCTGTTTCCTGAGAATGGTCAATAACAGTGACTTTGCCACGGCAATCCAAACCTTTATACATATGAGTTCCTAATCTTTTCTTTACCAGAATTATAGAAAAATCAAACAAATGCAGTGAAAGAAAGGACAACAAAAGCAAAGGGCTGCAAAAACTTTAAAAAAACATTTGAACACAGTGGAGAGAGAACATATTTATTTTTGTTATTCAGCTGATCATAACATTTCAGGCTTTGAGTAAACCTTAAAGGTCATCTAGTCTGACCTTTTCTTTCAATGCTTGAATCTCCTCTATCAAATCCCTACCCAGTGGTTCTTTAGCCTCTGATCACTCTAGATATATGGCCAGCTGTTTTAAGTTTTAAACCAATCAGTGCCGTTCAAGGGATAGTAAGACCATTGGCTTTGAAGGCAGACAAGTTGAAATACTATCCTCATACAGCAGAGAATATTGTATTAATATTAGCCAGGAGATCTGCATTCCAATTCTGGTACTGCCATTTACTGATTCAGTGAAAGTGGCTTTATTTCACCAATCCTTGGTTTATTCACTTGTAAAATGAGGTAATAATAACCTATCATCAACTTCATAGACTTATGTGATTCCAATAAGAGAAGGAAGATAAAATAGTCTGCAAACTGGAAAGCATACGACAATATTATCACAGAGAAAAGATTCATAGTACGCTCCTTCATGAAACAAACACATAGAAAGGTGAAAATTCTTGATGATAACATTAATTTACAACCTGCAATCTCTAACGGCTCAGAAAAATAATTGGTCAAAAAGAAGCCTCACATTTCACCCAAATATATTGATTTTAAATTGAGAGAATCCAATGAGGTAGCAATTGATAATGAAGTTTAACACTTTTTAAAATCTTTTCTGTGTTTTTTCTTAATACACTTAAAGGGTATTATGGGATGAGAGAAAAAGCAGGAAGATATGATCCTACCTAGGAGGACAATAGTGTGGATTTGATGATTCACAAAATAATGTAAGTGGAATGGTTTTTAGAGATGAACCATTAATGATTTTATCCCTTTGTTATTCCTGAGAATAAAGTAAAACCCACAATGATGCAGTATTCCCTCATGTCATAGAGCTAGTCAGTGTTAGTTGTAGAACTAGAACTAAGGTCCTTCCATAGCCAGTTCCTATCTCTCTTAATAGTACCGGAGGTGACAAATAGGTAGCATGGTACACTATTATTCTCTTCACCACTTCATCTCTTGGAAATCACTGTGAATCAATCTCCTTTACCCTAAGCCTGGGCATACCTTGCAAGTATGGTCAATAATGCAACCCAGGAAGCTACAGCTAATTGATTAGAGTTCACAAGTAGTTTCTATCCTATATTATAAAATTTCCATAGAAACTACTAGCACCCTATCACCAGTAGGCAACCTGCTACACTTATTTACAGTAGCTTAGTCTAGATGTGTCCAATTCAGGGTCAATAGGGGAATGACTTTGAATGGGAAATCATGCAGTTAGTTGGCTTATCAACCACAGAAAAAAGTATTTCTGGCCACCCACAGTATGTGGGAGCTCTAAAATTGAAACAGGCATTTGGATGAGGATTTGCAGCTATCAGCACTGCTAATATGGGCTCCATTCCACCCTGGACTCCCCCAGAGTTATTATAGAGCATGAGAATCTGGCTCAAGTTGTGTCACGGATTGAGGACATCACGAATAGTGCCCTATGGGACAGACTGCAAAAAAGAAGCCTTTTAAGGGAGAAACTTGGCCAATGAGATTGTGGGCTATCAGAGGAGTCTTATGTGTAGGGCTGGGAAGCCCTGGCTGTTCCTCCCCAGAGCATGTGCAGGGCTTCCCTCCCATCTGTGTGCGAGTGTGATGCCAAATCCTCTGTTGTACTTCTGGGGGTCACCAAGTGAGGAGCAGATGGGAATTCCAAAGCTAGTACTTCACTTCCCTTTCAACCCTGCCCCACTTCTGTGCGGGAACTTCATAATTACTTCAAAGGCAAGTCCCATCTACCAACATGTTCAATTTAGTATGAGACTCATTTCCTCTGTCACATCAGGAGAAAAAATTCCTCGTTGAAGTACGTGTTCCTCAGAAGTGGTCAAAATATTATACTCCTTCAAAATTCACTTAATTTATGTCATCACTTCCATGTCCGTTAGTATTACTCCCTCATTAATTTTTGGTAAGGTATAGTTTGCAAATAGGGAAATGTAAAGATTTTAAGAGCATAGTCCCATCCATTCGGACAAATGCATACATATAACCAGCACACCAGTCAAGACTGAGAATATTTATATCACCCTAGAAAGTGTCTCAGGCCCCACTCTTGTCAGTCTCCTCTCATTGCACATAAGCACTTTTCTGATTTCTATCACCATAAATTCATATTCTTCTTTTAGACATCTATACACATGGAACCATACAATATATACATTTTTGTGTCTGGATATTCTGTTCAGCAGAGTGTTTTTGAGATTCACATATGTTGTCCCATATATCAGTAGTTTATTCATTTCAATTGCTACTCCATATCCCATTATATCAGTGTACTATTTTTTAAATCCATTCTTCTATAAGTAGACATTATGGTTGTTTCCAGCTTTGGCTACTATAAACAAAACTACTACAAACATTTCAAAATAATGTCAAAATACATTTTTACTTACCTTGGGTAAATGCATAAGAATAGAATTCATGGGTCATATGGTTGACGTATTTTTATAAGAAACTACCAGACAATTTTGCAAAATGGTTATACCAATTGCATTCCACCAAACGCCTATGAGAATTCTGGTTTTATCATAACCTTCTTAACATTTATTGTCATTTTATTGTAATTTTAGCAATTCTAGTGAATGTGTAATAGTATATAGCACTTTGATTTTTATTTGCAGTTTCCTGGTGACTGATGTTGATTACTTTTTCATGTGCTTTTTGGCCATTTGTCTTTCTTTTTGAAGTGTCTGTTGATACAGTTTGTTCATTTTTATTGGGTGGTTTTCTTTTTGCCTTTTCTTTCTTTCTTCTTCTTCTTTTTTCTTTTTTTGGAGATAGAATCTCTCTCTGTCAAGCAGGCTGGAGTGCAATGGTGTGATCATAGCTCACTGCAGCCTCAAACTCCTGGGCTCAAATGATCTTCCTGCCTCAGCCTCCCAAGTAGCTGGAACTACAGACATGTGCCACCATGCCCAGATAACTTTTTACAAAAACAATTTGTAGAGATGGGGTCTCACTATGTTGTCTAGGCTGGTCTTGAACTTCTGGGATCAAGTGATCCTCCTGCCTCATCCTCCCAAATTGCTGGGATTATAGGGGTGAGCCACCATGGCTGGCCTATTTTCTTTTTTTATTGTTGAGTTGTAGAAGTTCTTTATATATTCTGGGTACAAGTCCTTTGGTACATATATGTATTGCTCACATTTTCTCCCAGTCTACGGCTTGTCTATTTTCTTTATGATGTCTTTTAATTTTTATGAAGTACAGTGTATGTATGTATATATACATATACACATATATATTATGGTTAGTGCTTTTGGGGTAGTTTCTATGAAATATTTTACCTCAGGGTTGCAAAGTTAATCTCCTTTTTTTTTTCCTTAGAAGCTTTTTATTTTTAAGATAAAAATAAAAATTAAAAAATATTTTTGGCCATTATTTATTCAAATGTTTCTCATTTGCCACTTCTCTCTCTTTTCCTTCTGAATATTAACTTCATGTATTTCATACTGTTTGACATAATCTCCAAATTACTGGGTGCTCTCCCTCTCTTTATATATATATATAAAATGTATGCATATGTATATGCACATACATATTTATATTTATATACATATACACATATATACATACATACACATCGAAATAATACCCAATTTATAAATTTCTGTGAGTATATATATAAATTGGGTATTATTTTCATGTACAAATTTTAGATGTTAGTGTAATTCTTTGTAAACACTTGGTCTCATCTTTTGGAACTCAAAACTTTCTATTGTCTGGATTATGACTTGAGTTTCCATGTGGAAAAACATTTTAAAAATAACCAAAGAAGAAAAACCACCAAATTCTCAGAAATAGAGGCCAGTCAATTTAAAGAAGACAAAGCTTTAAATGAATAAAGACTTTTTTTCTAGAGTGCGGCAACACATTGCCCATCCCTGATAGCATCATTTCTCAAGTATGATGCCCGGATTACTTTGTTGTCACTCAAAAATGGATTTAAATACTTTACACTGACCTTATAAAAGACAGATGGGAAATGCTGTGTTTGTTGATGACATTTCCTCAGTTCTTCCTTGATCACAGTCAAAAATGACTTTTGACTTTCTCTTTCTTTACACTCCAGAGTATCAATGCATTCAGCATTAATAAGGTGTGACAAAGAATAAGCCAGCTGATAAGAATTGCAAATAATGTATATCATGTATCAAGCCTAGAGCCTGGCCCATGTACTACTAAATGTTTAGCATTTAAAAAAAATGCTCATAGCTCTCTGGGAGGCCGAGGCGGGCGGATTGCTCGAGCTCAGGAGTTCGAAAC
>VBSM01001124.1:61347638-61372983 GCA_008086735.1 Cheirogaleus medius | reverse complement strand
CACAATGAGATATCACTTAACTCCAGTGAGAATGGCTTTTATCAAAAAGTCTTCTGTACTTATTTTAATGGAATATTACTTTTACTTGCTGTAATTATTGATATTGATGATGATATCTACCAGTTGAGTGACAGCTGGCTACTCCTTCACATTGGTTTGCTCTTTACACCTGTGAGATAAGCAGACTAGACAAGGGAGAAAGCTTGGAGATTAGATACACCTGAGTTTCATCCTGGCACATCCCCTTCTTATTTATGTGGATTCTGGCAGATTACATAACCTTCTGTGTCTCAGGTTCCTCACGTGTTAAATGAGGATGAAAATGCTGCTTATGCCACAGAATTAAATGAGATCATGTGCATAAAAAGCAGTTAGCACAATGAGCAAATAGTGGGATCAGACTCATACCTCTGTGTCCTGACTCAAAGTCAAGTACAATTTCTGTTGGATTGTGCATTTTGTCTGAAATAAAATTAAAACCTATTGGGAAAAAAATAAAGCTATTTGAGATTCTTGTGAGTCTTCTGAAAAGATAACTAAACTCTGCACCAAGAGCTAGGGTAGATGATGGCTAAACTTTAGCTTCTTTTCTTTCTTTTGCAGAGCATATGTGGGCTCTGTGGCTACAGACAGGTTCAGAGAACTTATGCTTAGAGCTGATGCTAAATGGGCTTGAATGGACAGATTAGTCTCACTGGATTAGCCGCACTTACTAGCACTCTTTCCAATTTCCTAAAGAGTGAGCCATTATATATCCCGTTTCTTTCTCTCTGTTGTGCCCCAAGTTCCTACATTGCTATTTAGTGGAAAATGTAAGTTTAGACAGAAGAATTCCAGATCAAGTTTTGCAAAGGCTTTCTTATGCACTGAATTGCTCTCTGAAATACCATGGGCTCCTTCCTCCAGAGGACCCAGACAGCTCCAGCCTGCGTCTTCTTTCTTAAGGTGATTATTGCAAAGTTAGCTCTTTTCATCCTTCGGGATGTTCATCCTATCGAATGTTGCTCCACTATGCCTAGCATCATGGTTTGGGTTCATTTCTGAAGAAAAGGGGACAGCAGCCTTTTTGTAATTATAATATTGGATTCTTGGCACTAATGGGGTCAGCGTCTGCTAGAACCTCACAGCTTCCTTCTTTCACAGCTGCCAAACATTTGGGGTCTGATTTCCTTGAGGAAATTGCATTTTCCAAACTCTCTATACATTTTCCTTTCCTTTCCCCTTTATTTTATTGGAGTCTCTTTTAGAGTCTAAAAAAATTAGCTCTTTTTCTTTTTCACACTGCCTCTGCTCTAGAGTCCCGCTGTCTAGTTACTCCCTGGTGCCCCACCAGGGTAAACAGGACTCTGAGCAGCCACCACTTTCTTGTGAGCATCAGGTAGAAAGGTAGAGGCAACTGTTGCCTGATTTACCTTTGCTCAGCACATACTTACTTCTCTCTCTTCCAAGTCAATTGGGCCTATAAGGAAACCTGTGATAAATATATTTTCATAACTTTTAAGAAACAATCAGGTAGTCAGACGAAGGGAATTGAGTCCATGTGAAAGGATTATTTTGTTGTTGTTTTACTTTTTCTTTAAAGATTTGTAAAGCTGGGCAAATGGAAAATTTTTATTACAACTTGCCAAAATAAATTCTATGGGACATTAGAGTTAGGCTGAATTTTTATTTTACAGCTGCCATCTTTTTATCTATCTGGTCTCATATATTGCATAGTCATCTGCACTCACTTTTTTGGAATGATGTTCTTTTATGTCATCCCTTTTTTTCCCTTCAGTGATATAAAGCTTTCCTCTCTTTGATTTCAATATCTGGCTTCATTAAGGGCTCAGTCATTGTAAAGCCAAGAGAATCAATAGCTAATTCCATTGAAGAATTTCGTGTCTCTGATAACTTCAGAGAACAGCTTAGCAAGTTGTAACATACTGATGACACATTAATAGCTTTCAAATGGTGAAGTTGCTCTGGAAACAAAAGCTTTCCCGTACTATCATTAAAGCCACAGGCAATTGATAGGTTTCTCTGCTAGAGAAGAATTGGCACAACATGAGTTAATAAAGCAGTATCAGTGACATGCAAGAGACTCCAACCCATGGTTCAACGTGTATCTGGAAATCTTCAATCCTTAAATAGTTGAGGAGTTTATTCTGCTCTGTCTTTTCCATATGCTGATGTTCAGAGAGAGAAAGGCAGTGGTCCTTAGCTACAAATTGTGGTTTGATTGTTGGTACATATATATTTTTGTATTTATTTATCCAGCTCCTATACCATGCAATGCTCATATTTATTAATTTGAAAAATGAGGAGAGCCCCTTAGAACTAGGTAAACAGATGTCATTTAAATTTGGATTCTTTTGAGTTAAAAGGGACACTATTAATACTTATTTCCAGACAACAGGTATAAACCAGAACTATGTGGGCAAAGTATGACAGTGGTTACCCTACTTAAACACAATCATTTATAATTATAGGGCTGGACTTGTATCTGCTAACCAAAGTACATCAGGTTTTTGTCTTCTTGCTAACATATCAATTTGCAAATGCACGATTTGTGATAGGTTTTATAGATACTATGGATTTGCTCTATCTACTTCTCATGATTTTCATAGAAAGTCAATAGAAAGTGACAGAAGTATTTATGATCATTTAAATTCCCTGTAGAAATTTGGCCACCATTTATACACTGCACAAATAGAGTCTGAAGATTTAATAGGACATTGTCTTCAATTGAGATTCTTGGAAAGACTGAGATAGAGAATTATATGCTGAAATTTCATTATAGGGTACTCAGGAGCTCAATACCTGCGGGAAAGTGAAAAAAGCAGTATCAGGCAAAAAAGAAGTTGAATTGTGATACAGTTGCAATAGTGGCCTCAGCTGATCCCATTGGGAGGTCTGGACCTTGGGTGGCCGTTCAGAGTTGATCTCGACTGAGGCAAGAGGACTGGGCCTTTGTATGTGTGTACTAACCAGTCCTTGGATGTGGGCTTCCCTGGGGGAGGAGATGTGATATTGGGTGAGACAAATTTCTGTTGTCTAGATCACTTCCAGGGGATGGGTTCAGCTGTGAACCATCAACAGCCAGTACTCCCAGAAGGTGACAGAATGGGTACCTCTATCCTGAAGAAGGGTCTAGGAGGTGCACTCCAGTATCTATACCACTGAAACTCAGCTTCTATTCAAAAGATCTCTACTCTAACACAGAAACACATCATCCTCATTAGTAATTGAGAAAAGCAAATTAAAACACCGACTCACTAGTAAAGATAACTATTTAAATGCTAAAAACACGAGAAAAAACAAAATGAAAGAAATCCTGACTTCTATTTAATTAATTAGAATTAGCTATGAAACATGCAGGGACCACTTTAGAAATGGTGCCTAATATAATAGAGTTTGGCCATATTTGCCTGGTAAATTTAGTTACTACAGTTTATCTGATCAGTTTTAGAGCAAGAATGTGTCAGAGGAGATTTTCAAAACCACAGCAGAGATGAGAGACAGGACATAGGTTTCCAACATGTCTTGGTTTACCTGGGACTGTTCCTGTTTTACTTTGAGTCCTGTATCCCAGGAAACTCCCTGGCTATGGATAAGCCAGGACTGTTTGTCATCCTAGACAGGAAACCAATCTGGGGATAATTAATAGCCAAAAGTCAAGCTTGATTCTCTAGCATTTTATGTGGTAGTGAGTAGGTGTATGGAAGAAAAGAATGACTCTTTCCAGCCTCTAAAAAGCAAAAAGGGCCCCTTTTAGCATAAATAGAGGCCTGTAGGTAGAACCTGAACCATGGCTGGTTCTCCAAGTTTCACACATGTAAGCTAATGGTAGCATCACATATTCCAGACCCACAAGCTGATGTTCCTAAAGGTGTCTTGCTTTCATTAAGATGAGTTCAAGACCAGGATGGTGGTGAGAGATGGTGCTGACTATTGCTGAATAAGTCCAAGAAGGCAGAGCAGGGCTGATGTCCCACTCCTGAAAATTTTCTTTTAAGTGAATTTGAGATTTAATCTTATATGATCTTTTGCTTCTGGACTTGAGTTTTCTGATTTAACTTCTGAACTCACTGCTTCCAAGAACCTCCAGAGTATGTGTTTTTCTTCTTCAGTGTTAGCACCTCAAGAAGCCCCACAGGACACCTAATGCCCTTGATGTGGCAGGATGATAAGGTCAGTGGTTTTCCTCAATGATTGTCATAGCTAATGCACACCCCTAAAGGTTTTCTTCTTGGGATTGTTCTTACTTTTAAAATTATAATTTGGAAATAATTCTTGCTCATCGATAATTTTGAGACCAATATCAAACTGTTTAATGTTAAAACAGGAGAGTCTACCATTTCCTCTCTTTAGTTGTACTCTCCACTGGTTGAAAAATAAAATAGGTATTGTTGTCAATGAATATGTATTCCTTCTCCCTAAGAAAGAAGTCATTCCGACCCCATACTTTGAGATATTTGAAAGATTTGGGTCTTAGCTTTTGAAAAGTGACCTTTCTTTGAGGGGGTTAGATAAGGGATGTGTTATTTAGGGGAAATGTATGCAATTATTCTTATGCTTCTCTCTTACATGATGCAAAACATCTGGATATTTGAAGAGCTGGGAAAATGAATTTTATCTTAATAACTTTAACAGGGATTTCTCTTCAGCAGAATTTTTATGTTAGAGTTGCAATTAATCTCAATTTCTTGGTATTTAAACCATTGACATGATTGGGTAATGGTACTGTATTAAAAAATCTATTTGAGATGGAAAAACTGGGAGAGTGAATTTTCAAAATGCATAGATGATTGATGTCAGGTAGACAAAGTCCCTCATTGGTATTATCAACATTTCCTAAGTAGTTTGACATCAAGCTGCTGTTGCTGAAGTCCAGTCTGGAGGCAGAGGATTATATTATCTGATCAGCTCCCAGGGGCCCTTTGGTGGTTGGAACTCCAGTATATTTTCCTTCTTTTATCAGATGTGCATTAGAGGGGAATCCTGCTTTGCTTTCCCACATCAGGTGCAAGAATCATTTTTGGTGAGATGGCTTTTGATATTGAATTTAAAAAAATTCTCATGATAAATCTATTTAGGTGCCAAAGTCACTAAGTGATTGGGCACTTGAACTTTAAGTTTTTATCCTTAATACAAGGGAAATAAAATTCCAGGGATATTTTCTATGTAATTAGCACACATTTGGGACATGTACTACTCTGACACCTGACTTTTTTTCAGCTGTCTTCATTTTATCTCTTCAGTTTCCTAAGGTTTTCTAATGAGAGTAGTTTATCTTTAGACAATAGCTGGTTTGTAAAGGTGGCAGGTAGATCTTGACTGCTTAGTGAGTTGATTAGGGCTGAAATTGGCCAACCTACTTGTGGTGGGCATGAGAGTAGGTTGAACTATCCGCTGTGGTTGCTAGATCTAGATGAGGATCATGCACCAGAACAAGGTGCAAGTCCTCTCTGCAGGACAATGGGACCTTGGGGCTTGGATGGAGGAATGTATAAATGATGTGTAATTTTCCAGGACAGAGACACTGTGTAGTGGATCAGTAGGATACTGAACAAGAACAAGGCAGGAGACTTCTTTTGCACTTTTTTTTTAGTAGGACAAGATGTTTAAAACAGCAAATAAATACCAGTAAACATTCGTCAGTACTGAATCAACTCAGTGAAAATATGATAACTTGACAGTGGGAATGACCCAGAAATGCTTTGAAGTTTTGTTGTCCCTAGGGCCTTGGGGCCTGGGACAGAGCTACAGGGATTACAATGGATCTGTGCATTGAGACACTCAATGCTGGGAAACACTAAACACTACATTTTTAAAATTCCTTGGGACTAGTGTCCCTAAGATTCTTGGTAAAAAAGCTTCTTGGTGCCTCAGCAATAACATAACTCCAGGCAATCACTAATCTTGTCATCTAACCATATTATCTGATGGCAAGACACCTTGCGTTATACACCTGCATGCACACACATGTACACTTGCGCCGTGCACATTGTCAGACATTCAATTCCACATATATTCCTCCATCTTATAACTTCTTTTAATGTACTATCTAATTCTAAAAATATTATAATACTTAAAGGTAATGTTGTTCGAGACAGGCAGAATTAGCATATGTTTTGGCTCTACTACATACTAGCAGTGTAAACTTGGGAAGGCTTGGTATCTGGCATACAGTAAATGCTCAATAGATGTTGACTATTTAAACATTATTTTTATAATTCTTTTAAGCACTTGTTATCTGAACTCTGCCAATTATTTCATTTGTGAAATGAGAATAATATGACCTTAGTGAATGGCTCTGTACACATAGAGGGTGACCACTGGATATTTGTTCATCCGTTACATCTGTATTACGTCTTATTTCTTAGTGATTTGCTAAATGTAGATCTTGTCTGCACAAGTAGCTTAAAATATCCAGTTGAGAAGAAAAAATATCTTATGTGTTTTGTTGCTTTTTGAGGCATTTAACACAATGTTAGGCACGTGGTAAACAATCAGTTTCCATTGGTTTGATGATAGACATGCATGCCCCCCTTACATTTTTCGTTCTATCCCAGCATAGCTATCTGCATCACCTCTAAATTTTGTATTGCACATTAATGGAAATAATAAAGAACTTATGGATATTAGGGCACATAAATGCGTTATCTATGATCAAAATTGCAAAAATGTTCTAGGTGGTAAACAGTTGTTGTCACATACAAAATGTCCAAATATTGACTTGACAAGTAAAAATAGTTTTTGTGTTTTTGGATGCCATTTCATCATTTTGACCATATTTCACAATGTACGAACAAGTTGCTTTTCCACTGTGCATCAAGGACTAGCACCTGAGGAAGCAGTATATTCATTTAGGCCTTTTCATCTCTGGTCTCATACTTCCTAATTGGACTGGTCACTGAGGAGTGTGGGTCCTGTGACCTCAAGTTGGCAGAGAGCTAAGGGATACTTACAAGATTCGTTAGTATTAAAGAATCAAGAGATAAGTTAATTTAAAAAGAAAAAGTAAATTTGACTTTGAAGGGAATCAGTTACATTGGTTGAAGCTATTTTGCATGTGGATACAATAAATATCAATGCGATCTACTCTTTGGAAAATCTCAATTCTTTGGATGATTTTGTCAAAGTGACTCAGTAGCTCAAATGCTATGATTTTGCTCAGGACTTGAGTAAGAAAATCCACTTTGGTTTCTAAGCCCTTTCCAGATTTCCTTGCTCTAAGCATTTATGTTAATATAATAATATATCCTTAAGTCTGTGTATAGACTATATAATGAAATAGGATTTTACCATATCAGCTAGATATCAGAGAATATAAGTCTAATGTTTTTGGGATGCATCTTGACTCTTCTCAGTTTCATAAAATAAAGACACATTACACAGAAGCTGCTGGTTTTTTGGAAGTGAAAAAATGAAATGTTGGTGTCACTTAGGGGCCAGAGTTCACTGTGCAGTTCATGTTAGTTCTGTGGGAAACTTGTACCATAAATTAAAAAGAATTTTAAAATATATTACAGTTTAGTAGAAAGGATATTCTTGATGATCATGTTGACATTTTCAAAATAAAGATTAATATGGGAATTTACTTCCTTATGTAGAAAAGAAGGAACCCTCACAATGAGTTGAGAGAAAGTGCCTGTATTAACTCAACATCAAGTCATTGTATACAGAATTAGATATTTAGCTAGTTTATGGATGTATTATAGGCAGGGAAACTATTATAGGCAGGGAAACTAAACTCTCTAACAAAGAGAAAGAGCATAAGTTAGGGGACAGAGACAGAAAGATAGGCTGAGACTATATGAATTTTTAAAAGTACAGGTGTTGGTGGAGAACTCCATACTGGTGAGCTATGTACTTTTGTAAGAAAGCATGTAAAAAGATTTGAATATGTTAGCTTCAAGGCATGACCTATTTGTTTCTTACTTAAGAGTATCCTCTGTATCTTCTTCATTACTATTACCCCTAATTCCCTATAAAGATCAAGGATACGATGGCCAAAAGGTATATGAAAAACATTCATAACATCATTAGGCACCAGAGAAATGCAAATAAAAACTACAATGAGATATCATCTCACCCCAGTTATCGAAAACACAGGCAATAATGAATGCTGGAGAGGATATGAAAAAAGAGGAACCCCTGTACACTGCTTGTGGTGGGGATGTAAATTAGTGCCACCACTGTGAAGAATATAATGGAGGTTCTTCAAAAAACTAAAAATAGAACTACAATAGGACCCAGCAATCCTACTGCTGGGTATATATCAAAAGGAGGGGAATTTAATATATCAAAAAGATATCTGCACTCCTATGTTTATTACAGCACTGTTCACAATTGCCAAGATTTGTAATCAACCTAAGTGTCCATCGATGGATGAATGAATAAAGAAATTATAGTATACATATACACAATGGAATATTATATAGCCACAAAAGAATGAAATTTTGTCATATGAAACAGCATGGATGGAACTGGAAAAAATTATGTTAAATGAAATAAGCCAAACACCGAAAGGCAAATCTCCCATATTCTCACTCATATGTGGGAGATAAATATGATTAATAAAAACAATTGATCTCACTGGGACAGAGAGTAGAATGGTGGTTACCAGAGGCTAGGAAGAGTGGTGGGGAGGGGAGATAAAGAGGATGGAGGTGGTTAATGGGTGCACAAATATAGATGGAATAAATAATATTTGATAGCACAACAAAGTGACTATAATCAACAAAAGTATACTTTAAAATAACTAAAAGTGTGAAATTGAAATGTTCCTAACACAAAGAAATGATAAATGCCTGTGGTGATAGACACCCCAATTACCCTGATTGGATTAATTCACATTGTATGGTTGTATCAAAATGTCATATGTACCCTATAAAAATATACAACTATTATATTTCCATAATAATAAAGAAATATTTCCAAATAAGAGTTAACTTGAATGGTCTCTAATGCAGTATCAATATACTTATGATAGAAATAACATATACAGAGATTTCAGATTGGGGTTTTATTAAAACTTTGACTTTTGAGGAAGGACACAACATTCTCTGGAAAGACTCAGTTGAGCAGGAAAGGGAATTACCTTGTTGACTTTATTTTCCATAGAGTACTGATTGCAGAAATAGCTGCAACTAGGTTGGGATTTCACAGAGGCTTGGAAGACCTCTATGTCCCATAAAATTCTCAAGCAACTGTTGGTGACTTTAAATTTTTATCAGTTGTAGTTTGATCTGGAGATTAAAGGAAGATAATATTAATAACTCATATATAACCAATTAGTCAAGCTTTGATACATGTGTTGAATCACTCACTTCCCTGGGTGACACCACAGAAAGTCCCAATGCCATAAGACAAGAGGGAGGGATTGTGCAGTTGGAGTTCAGCTCCAAAGAGAAAGATTGGGTGGGATGTGGTGTCACCAGGATGTGGGAAGGATGGGCAGCTTATTCTGTAAGAGTGTAGGATAAGAGAAGGACAACAGTGTAGGAAGGCAAGGTTGGGATACAATATGCCACTTGGAGTTTTATGAAGACAAGGACTTATAACATTAGTAATACCCCAGAGGAAAAGTGGTAAAAAATTATATTTCCTTTCTGTTTTGAAAGGTTACTTCCTGGATTGTATATATCTCGCATCATTTGCTTTTCTATTATGCTTTGTTTATTTATTTATTTTTATACATACTACATTGCATTGTTCAAATATGAAGCTGAGGAAGCTCACAAAAATAGAGCCATTACAAGAAAATATGAATATTTACAAATGAATCATCTTCTAAGGGGAAGTAATTGGGTCATTTTTACTTTTTAATTATTATTCTTATTACTCATATTTTCTTATTTTATCTCTTTATTCTCCACATACTTGATTTTAACTCTATTTGTTGTAATATAAATTCCAATGGCCAGATGTATGACTAAAAACACGTTCGATGGTCCTTCTTTCCATGTTTTTATACAATAATCACAAACACACTTTTGAAAAGATAAAAACTTGCAATCAAATTCAGGATTATCAATCTACTCTAGAGTTTGTGGATGAAGATGGAGGAGAATTCCATTGATGACATGTAAATGTAAATGGACCTGCACCCCTGCTGTTTACATCAGATACCTCTGGTACCCCACTGTACAACATCTTTGCCCCCTTCTCACTCCAGTATTACCGTGGCAACCAACCCTCAGCAGATGTGACCTGGCCACATCTCACCCCAGCCATACTGAGTATTTCTTGCTATCTATCAGGCATCGCTGCTATTGTGTGTGTGCCTGCAGGGACCCACACAGCCATTCAGGGGCACTGCAAACCTGCATGAGTGAGCAAGTAACTCCACAGGGTCACCCTTGATCAATGGGGGATGGGTGTAGGTATCTGAGGCAGACAATTATGAAGCACATTCACCGGGTTCTTCAGAGAATTCCTGCTGAGATCAAGCTGCAGTTGCCTACTGCAGTCACCAGTCTGGTAGCAGACAAAACCTGAAAACAATGTAGGGGTAGGAAAAAAAAGAATCACTATTAGGATATGTGTAAAAATTAAAGGAAAAAAAGTGTTTTAAGGACACAGTTGTGTGCTTGGCTATGAAGGGGCTGTCTTGCTCTGATCTATTACATTCCATATCAGATCTTTGGCAGGAATCAAAGATTTCCTTTCCTTCGACCCTTTATATTATGCGTTGCCTTTGAAGATATTAATAATTGTTTAAATAATAACTAACATTCATTTAAAAACTTGCTCTACACTAGGTATTCTTCAAGTACTGTAGCTTGGGTTTCATTATTTAATTCTCACAAAGACCTCAGGAGGTCAGTCTCATTATCTCCATCATTGCAGACTAGTTTAATGAGGCTTAGAGAAGAGAATTAAATTGCCACGGTCAGAGCTAGTTGGGGTCGGCCCAGTTCTGACCTCAGTACCAGTGTTCTCAACCACCTTGTTCTCTGCTGGTAAGCAGGAAAGGACAGGTTTTGATCTAGAAGAGCCGTGTGCTTGACCTCCACCAGCCCAGGTCCCTGAGGTGATAGGATCCTGGGCCTCACCGGTGCTCTACAGTGACTTGGTTTTCAAATTGGAATTTTGTAGATTTAATGCTGTCTGTGGCCACAATGGCTTGAAAACAACCTCAGGGCACATAGTCTGACAATGGCTATCTTCTGATTTGTGTATTTATTTATATGAAAATAATTACAATGTTATACAAATTTAAATAACATTTAACTCATTAGCATTAATTATTATCTAATAATGCATTTATTAAAACTGATAAAATTACATGAAATCAGGTCCATGGTAGAAAATTCTGGACTCTCTCTGTATGTGTACATATTCTGCCTATCATTTACCTGCTTGTCCACCCATCTGTCCATCCATCCATCCGTCCGTTTATCTTTATCAGCAGCAGATGCAGCAGCAGCAGCAGCAGCATCTACCTAGTTAATGTGGTTAATGGGTGCTCGGGTCAGTGTATGGATGGGTAGTAGGAGTATAAATTATTTTTCTCAGGACACTGATGCTATCAAACAGACCGGGAGGGTCATAACAAACATGGTATACACATTTTTATTCTAAATCCTCTGACAGCAGAGATGATTGGGAATGATAACTTTCACATGGAAGTGGTTAAAGAAATGTACTTTTTCACATCAGTCCTAGTTCCTCTGCAGCAAATACTGTGGTTATCAGACCGCTGAGAGAATAAGCAAGCACTTTGCAGCAGCATGTTTTGTGCCCTGTTGATGAGACTCATCAAAGAGGTTCTGGTGCAACAAATGATTGCAGCAGGTGAGTGAGGGACAATCTGATGGGTGACAGTAATGACCACAGCCAGTTCTATTAAGGTTTAATACAAACGTTTTTTTTTTTGTTTTTTGGTTTTTTTTTGCTTACGTTTCTGGGAAATTCGGGGAAAACTAGGACTGTTGGATGAAATTGTTTTGTAAGTCAAGCCAGTGGGTGGGCTAGGTTTTTCTTGGTGCAGCATTCAAATATATATCAGTTTCACACCAAAAAAATGAAAAAATATAAAACAAAATAAAAGTAGAAAAATAAAAAGAAAGAAATGCAATTTAAATCTTCATTGCACTTCACACCATACAAAACACCAATAGTGGAGTCGCATTCATAACACACATCAAGTAACTGTGATTATCATGGAGTATTTGTCAGATGCTACGTAAAGTGTTTTTGAGACATTTTCTGATTTAATTCATATAACAATAATGTGGCAGGTGTTTTGGCCGCAGTGGGATCAAGTCAGTCCCACAAGGTGAATAGGCAAGCTTGAGGCAGAGCTGGAATTAGAACCCAGGTCTGTCTAGCTCTCAAGGCTACATGCACTCTTTGCATTATGCACTGTGCATCTCATGTGAAATAGCTTATAGACATCTCTTGCCTCCACGCGTTATTAAGTTGAACTTCTGATCCAAAATAGTGACAGTTGTATATTTACTTGGCTCTTAACCAATGTCTGGAGGTTTCCTCTTCTTAATATATTCAGAAATAAGTAAAAATAGTTTATTTCCAGCCCTTCCTGGAACCTTTCTACTCTTTATTTCTTCTAACATGCATTTATTTTTCTTCTTAATTGCATGTTTATTATGATGCAATGACCCAATCATCCTCTCTTTAGACCTCCTATAGTGGGAAAATAAGAGTTTTGAGATATTTATAATCTTCCTTTCCAGATTTGACCACCACTCCCACTCCATTGAACCTACCTGGCAATGGCTCCATGCATCCTTGAAGCAAAGAGTGTTTCTCTAAAAGACAAACAAACAACAGAAACATCAAGATGGGTTTTTGCCCACTTGAATTTTATGCTCATCAACAACAGATGTGTTCATTTGCTGTGAATAAAAGATTTTTCAAGAAACTTCTGTCAATCCATTAATGTTTCATTCATGCAAAGAAAGATTGGTTCATTCTGTTGACAGGAAAAAAAAAAGCAAAACTCTGCAAGTGAAGCAGCCATGGGCAAAGTCAATATCTGACAAGGCCAAGTGAAACTTCAGAGGCCAAGGCAAAAGCAAACAGCAACCAGAGACAAGAGTCCTTTCATTTGAACACTGATATTGGGCAGCAAAGTGGCATGAAATGTAGGCAAACACCTTTCAAGTACATTTAAATAGAAAACTCAAGGTTTCCTAGAATTTTTTTCCTGGTGGCCACCTTCTGCTCTAGAAGCAAATTGCTACTTATTACTATTTATTTATTTACTGAAATAGCTTGTTGATGTCATTAGGATAACCAAATATGCAGAGATCAGAATCTGGGCCTCCAGAGAAATTTGAACATTGCTCAAATCTCTTAGAGCATAGATAGGCTGGTGGACCCTTCTAAGACCCCTTCTCTTGGATCTCATGCCTGTGTTCCCTTCATCATACTGGGGTTCCTCCCAGACCAGTGACCTGGGTATGCCCAACTGTGTATGCTCAGCACAGGATAGGTATTCAATACTTTTTGTAGAAGTTAAATGTATGCTTTATTTTGAGTTTGTGCTGAGAAAAAATTGGATATTTGAACATTAAATATGGACATTCATCTGAAATTGGTGCACCATAGATAATAATCTCTTCTCTACAAACTCATTGCACTTTTGAACTTGGTAATCAGATGCCTTCACCTGTCAAGCCATAGCCTAACTTTCCAAACACATTGTCACTCATTTCCACCTATGTATGAATGACGCTTTATTCAGGCTGTCTTAATCTTCAACAATAATCACACACACAAAACTATAAACAGCACATACATACACTTATATATATACATAAGTATATATACACCTATATGTATTTATGAGTATATAATTAAAATTACATATATTTAAATCACTGACTGCTTTTGATTATCCAATATGCAGCATAATTTATTAGCCACAAATGCAGATATATGCAAAATTTGACAAAAAATATCAAACTCTTTGAAGCATATCATTAGAAACTTTGAGATTCTAGGGACACTGAATTAAGAACCATTTTCTAAATTTAGCTAAAGCATTACGTCCTGTAGAAAGCCTGTTTTGATTTCCCTAAGATATAATACTTTGATTTAAAAAAAGACCCTTAGTCTTATCCAGAAACTTGTGTTTCCTTAGCAACTGCCAGACACCTCTTATAAAATAGACTGCAGTGTATTATTATTTGTGTTGGAAATTTTCTCCCCCATTGGACTGAAACTCCATGAGAGCAGCAACTTAATTCTCTTTATTTCTATTTTTGATTAATAGCACAGTTCCCAAATTTGTGCTGGCATTAGTTGCCTCAGCAGCCTGGTCAAAGCCCTGAGCCCTTACATGATCCAATTATCTGGAAATCCCAATTCTTCTCAGGGACTCACCTTTTCTCCTGGGTTTCTCCTGTAGGTTCTACAGGTTCCTACAGGTTCTGATACTATTTCTAAGCACCTTGTAGAGTCTTTTTATAGTCTGTTGATTTGCTTCTGTGAGAAATTGCCATTTATTCTCATCTGGCTCAGACAGTCTGATTTTTTTTTTTCACTATTGTGAAGATGCCTCTGCTGGTTTGATCCTCTGAGGCCGTAGTTAGTCTTTGAGGCATCTCTTCCATGGCCTACCTTTGAGTTATTTTCAGCCAGTAGGTTTTCTACACTTGGCCTATTGAGAGTGCACTCACATATGTAGTAATTCTAACCAAATAGTGTTTGAAGAAGGACTTTCAGACTCACCCAGATGCTGTGCTAGAGAAACAAATGTAGGAGTATCAATTAATAAAATAGATAACAAAGCCAGAGTTGGCTCTTTGCCAAGACTAATGAAATTTGTAAGCCTCTGACTTGACTGAGATTGAAAAAAAAGGAGAAAATGTAAATAAATAATATTAGAAATGAACTAAGTGACATAACTCAGAAGTGGCAGATATTTAAAAGATAAAAAAAAGTTATGCAAATTTTATGTCAGTTTATTGTATAGTTAGATAAAATGGTTAAAATCCTGGAAAAATGTAAATGATCAAAACTTAGAAAGAAAGAGAAAAGCTGAATTGTCTAATTGCTTTGAAATAAATTGTATACATAGTTTAAATTTTTCACACCAAGAAAACCACAAGGCCTGAAGGTTTTTATAGGTGAGTCCTTCCAAAATTCAAAGAACAGATCATTTCAATCTTACATAAGAACATACCCTAACTCAAAATTATTGACAGTTACACTACATCACACAGAGACATGTAATTGGTAGGATTCTTAGCATAATCTAAGATTGGACCATTTAAAATACTCTATTCATTTCCATTTGGTAAATAGCTATTGAAAGCTCACTTTGTGAATATTTCAACTGGTGATGATATAATTAGAAAAATTATAAATCTTATTAAGGAATTCAAAATCTAGTGAAATGTCTAAGAAAGCAAGTAGACAATTATTAGCAATTGTATTATAAAATTTTAACTGTCAGGGCACCGCTAAACTATCCCTCTAAATTAGAAAGAGGGAGTCAGGTTCAGGCTTTCCACAGGAAGTGATATTATTGTGGATTCTGGATCTATGAATAGGATTTAGGGAGACAAATGTGAGAAGAAATAATTTTAGTAATAAGGAACACTAGTGCAAAGGCTCAAGGGTAAAAGAGTTCATGACTCATTTAAAAATTTTAAAAATCATTTAGTATATCAGCAATTTAAATCAACGTAGGATAAAATACTGAGAATTATCACTGTCTCATGTAAGATATTGTGTGATGGTCGTCCATCTTGACTTTTCAATCTGGAAACAGTGGGAAGCCATGCTCAAATTGAGAGACATCAAACATCCCAATCAGAAGCTGAATCAGGAGCTATCTTCATGGTTATTTTGTCTTTATATTCCCTTTTCTACAGATAGGCACTTTTCTTTGAGGGTTTGCCTTGTTCCACGTTTGTTCATTGGTGGTTACTAACTCATGGTCAGGAGCTCCCATAATCTTATTAGATGAGTCTAAACTCCAATTGAGTGTAGAATATTTTGCTACAGCAACCCTGAAACATGATCATTCAATTAGTTTTTGCTTAAACTTTCAATATTTTTGTCTTTACAAAATAGCTCACCCTTTGTTAGAGATATCATGATTATAATTACTACTTATTAAGCACTTTATACTTTATGCAATGGTAATAGCCCTATATTCTTTGTATACATTCATTACTAATTAATTAGTTAATTGCATAAAGATATGTAGGGCATATACACCATGCTAGGTATTATGCCTTACTGGGAATGGAGGGATGAGCTAAATCCATATGCATGGAAGACATATGTAATAATCAAGCAGACAAACATATTTTACAAATTTTCAAAAATGTAAGCAATATATACATATTTATATGAAAACACACATGTGTAATTATGAACTCAAACATCACAGTACTAAGTGAAGGATAATAAGATACCTAGTTGGAATGATCAAGAAAGAAATTTCTGTGAAGGTATCATTGAAATAGTATTCACTTCTTATGAACATCTTACAGATAGAAATTACTGGCGCCGTTTTACAGATGAATAAATTCAGGCTCTGAGAGACCATATAAATTGCCATAGTAAATATTATTAAGTGATAGATCTGGGAGTAATTCTCAGTACTAGCTTGGCCACAAATTTCATGCTTTAATTTTTTTTTTTTTTACCCAAGATAAGCTTATATGCACTTTCCTGAACCTTAATAGGCTTCTCTTTTCTCATCTACCTTGGAACAAATCATATTTGTTGCGTATTTAATCTCAAATATTTGGAAAGCATTGATTCTCCTTTTTGTTCTTGCTCTTACAAATTAATAACAACTCTCTTCCAAGTTATTCAAACTTGAAGTATTGAGTATCTTCCTATATGCCAGGCATCGAGTGTATAGTGATGAACAAATTAGGCAGGATATAACCAAAATGTAGTGACTTAAAACAATGATCATTCATTATTTCTTATTAGCCTCTGGGTGACTGGTCTAGGATAGACTCATTCTCTTTCACATGCCACATCCCTCTGTGAAGCCAACCCAGGCGTATTCTCATGGAAGTCACAGGGTCCATGTAAGGACATGAGGAAGTGTAAAGGTGAACATGCTTTTTAAATCTTCTCTTTGTGTTTATTACTGTCCCATTGCCCAGAGCATCCCACAGGAAGGGGCCTGCGAAATTATCAATAAAGATCATAAAACAAGGAGGTCATTAATGAAGGATACTAATGCAATCAGTTCACCACAGGGAACTTACAGTTTTTTATGTAATAAATGCAGCATAGTTCATAGATTTTTTTTCACCATCCTGGTCATCCAAATAGAATATACCAGGTTGATAAGATGTCATTATAAATACAAAAATATAGCCACTTTATTGCAGATATTTCAATGTATATTAGACAATTATGTTTGGAAATATAAATACTCATCATTATATCCATTCAGTAAAATTTGGATGACAATTATGATACTTTGATGATGATAAGCTACTAAACATTCTCAAGAATGTCCATGCAATGTCTACAGAATTGTTATTTAAAAGGTATGCAGATGAACCAAAGAAAAAATATTATAGTGATGGCATTTTCTTAGCTGCCTTTTTCTTTTTTATATAGCTTAAAATGTTACTGAACATTCAGTGATCTCACATCAAATTATCAGATGATAATCTCACATCAGACGAGATCGGGCGCGTTCAGGCTGGTATGGCCGTAGACGATAATCTCACATCAAATTATGGCTATATTGTGACCAAAATAAAATTGTAGCCATTGAGTCTTTCACACTGGCCTTGTTATTCTGTCTGATTATATGGGACATCTGTGGTTTGAGTAACAATCTAGTGCTAACTGATACTGACTAGACCTTGCTGTTCTAGTCAGAAGATTTTAGCTAGGAAAAAAAAATCATTCTTGCATATATGGCTGTTTAATGTTGGGATAAACTGATGTATGCAGTAACTTCTTTGCTTACTTTTATAGTACACTGTATTTGTTAGGGCTGCTGTAACAAAGTACCACAAACCGAAGGGCTTTAACAACAGGAATTTATTGTTTCAAAGTTCTGGAGGCTAAAATCTGAGATCAAGGTATCGGCAGGATCAATTCCTTCTGATAACTGAGAGGAAGAATCTGCTTCCTGCTACTCACCTAGTTTCTGGTGTTTGCTGGCCATCTTTGGTGATCCTGACTTTCAGAAGCATCACTCCAATCTTTGCATTCATCTGCACGTGGTATGCTCCCTGGGTATGTATCTGTGTCCAAATTTCCTGTTTCTATAAAAACACCAATCATGTTGAATCATGCCTCAACCTAATGATCTCATTTTAGCTAATTACATTTGTAGTGGCCCTATTTCCAAATAAGGTCACATTCTAAGGTACTAGGAGTTAGGATTTCAACATATGAATGGGGTGGGGAGGGACTCCATTCAACCTATAATACATACATAGAAAATTCAAGCTAAAGGTTGAAGCTTTATTATTTTATGAATAATACTTACTGACACTAGAGTTTAATTCTGATTGTGATATATACATGTAACTAAATGGCTAATATTTGGTTGGAGTCAGTTGGTCAAGCCAAGGTTGCTAATTATCAGTTATTGTTGGTTGTTCATCTATGCCAAAACATCACCGTCAAGTGAATCCCAGGAAGAAAGATGCTCTATGGGATAACACTCTTGAGTTGCATTAAAGGTTATAAATATCCAACTAATGGCAGGTTTCTTTCTGGGTTTTGGGATATGTTTCCCTTTCTTGTCCTTCCTTTGCAGCTTTTTAACCACAATTACTTTTCTTCTGCTATTTCTCCTGACCTCCAGATTTGGGGCCCTCTTGGAATATGAAAAGCTTAAATAAGAATGACACTGAAGACCTAGCAATTGAAAAGAGAATGAAAAATAATAGTGTGCCCTCTATAGATGAGGCTATTGAGATACAATGAGACTGCCAAGGATGAACAGTTAGGAAATGGCAGAGCTTGGAAATATAGACTCACCTGAGAAGTCAATTTCTGCCCCAGATTAGCTTTTGGTCACACAATAGAAATACAACTTAAAATCATTCATGATATCCCTAATTCTCCTTCTTCCTGTAACTCCCAACTCTCTAGAGAAGTCTCTCTAGTTTAAAAGGAGAGCAAAGCAAGCCTCAAGTTCAGATGGGGACAGGTAAGGAGGGGTATTTTTTCTCTCACAATGGTTTAACCAGCAGAGGATCATCAGGCAAGTCCTTTCTTAGGCTAACAGAAGTTGTGCAGCCTTGGTTGGCAGATGAGTGACACTCATGATTTGTGTGTATGAAAGTGGGAAGAAAAGAGTTCCTTTGGTGAACAATCCTTAATTGGTCGATGGAAATGGATATGAAACACAAAACCTCCTCTTATCTCAGAAAATGACAACAAATAAAGAATGGTCAGTATCCCAGGTCTTTTAAAAAACTATAACTTTAAACATTAGACATAGTCTATATCCTTACAGCATCTGATCTAAAGAGTTTTAGATTCAACTAAAATTTATTGCAACTCTTCTCGTTGCTTCTGCTCAGTTGCCTTTCTACATACTAGCATGTTTAAATCGTATGCACTCCCATGAGATAAATATTTTAAGACCAATTTGACTGATGGGGTGATTAAGGCTCAGAAAATTTGCACAAATTTCAGTAATGGAAAGAAGAAAGTTTGTTTCTTTCAATCAACTAGAACAAGTTCTTTGAGGGAGAGACTTATTTGGAGTGGTTACTAGACTTCCAAGACATGAATATGGGTGGAATCCTTGAATCCTTTTACAGACTGTGGATGAATATTTTCAAGTTAAGGATGCTGGAGGGAGGCAATGTAAGAGACATCTAGAGGCATAAAGAAAAACTCAGCCACAGGTACTTTTGTGGGTTCTCCTCCCCCATCCAGGTTTTAGGAAACTTACTAAACCCTTAAAATGCTTGAGGTGAATATATTTTACTTTGAATTGAAGGTAGTGAGCTTTGCTTTGTTAAATAATTTAATAAAAAGGTAAAACCATGGCTTGTGAAGAAATACAATGAGCTTATAACAAAGATTTTATAATTCATTAATCAGTGAGAGAACAAACAAGATATTAAAAGGAATTCAACAGAAAATTCAAAGGACACTTATTCAAATTATAAAGGCAGCCAGGAATATAGAAATTATTTTATGGACATATGCAAATCTGTTTTCTTGCAGTGGGGAGGAGGCAGTCAACTGCGCCTCCACTGGTCAAAATACATTTGTGTTTCAATGGACAGAAACCATTAGTATTACTGTCATTTTTCTACACTTTAAAAAGTTGTAAAAATATCTCAAAGCCAAGAAGGGTGCAGGTACCCAGAAGGGTGTACTAGACAGGGCACCCAGTGATCATTTCACTAGCTTCAAAGTCTTTCACAGTTTTTCCTGACCTGGTTGTGTTAGTAGCACTACAGCAACAAACTCAAAGCAGAGAGGCTGAGTCAAAGAGAAACGTGAAGAAGTAAGTAGCTGGGAATCAATAAATATCATGGGAGGGCCTTGGACTTTGGCAAGAAGATAGAATTGGGGTTCAGGCCAAATTTGATGCAATTGACATATGGTTTGCATTTTGTGGTCCTTAGAATGGTTAAATAGGAAATTGGGATGGAAACCCCAATTTTTCTCCCTCCAAGTCCACTTCAATTTTCGCTTCACTCTACTATATCAAAATATTATAAACGAGAGCTTCCTTTTTAGTGAGGGTAAATAAGTTTTGAATAATACTGAAATAAATCTATTCTGTGTAGACAGAAAGCAATGAAAGCTGAAAAACTCTGACAGTTTTCACGCATCCATATTGGTAGGTAAATGTTGTGAGGTGAATTGTGTCTTCCAAAAAGATTATGTTCAATTTTAGTATATGTGCTGCTGAAGTAAGCACATAAAAAGATATGTTCAAGTCCAGTACCTATGCAGTTGATCTTATCTGGAAATAGGGTTTTTGCAGATGAAGCCAAGTTAAGATGAGGTCAGACTTGATTAAGATGGGCCCTAATCCAGGGACATGGTGACTGGTATCTTTGCAAGAGAAAGGAGTTTTGGACATAGAGACACAGACACAGGGACATACAGAGAGAGAAGAAGGTCATGCGAAGACAGAGACAGAAATTGGAATGATGCAGCTATAAGAACTCAAAAAATTGCTGGCAACCATCATTAGCTAGGTAAATGCAAGGACAATTCTTCTTTAGAACCTCCAGACACAAGGTGGTCCTGCAAACACCTTGATTTCAAACTTCTACATTCCAGAACCATGAGAGAATAAACTTCTATTGTTTTAAGCTACCCTGTTTGTGATATTTTGTTAGAGCAGCCTGGAAAAACTAATACACACTATTACAGTAGAAGTGGCGATATATTTACATTCTTTTCCAAAAATAATTTTAAGAAGTTTATGCTGATACATACAATACAGAAAGGATGGACCAATTTAAAGTAGGTGATAAGACTGACACACAACAAAAGAAAATTGTACAAAGATGACTCTAGATGTGAGATAAGAAGGATATCATCATTTTTCTTTTTTTTTTTCTCCAGTTGAGAAACCCATAATAGAAAGTGCAGCAGGAAAGAGATTCCCCAACTACTATGAGAACAGAGAGTTACATGAGTGCTCTGAAGAGCTGAGACTGTACAATAGTGAAAAATGGAGGGAAAGAAAGTAGGATAGGAAAAAAGTAGTAGGATAAAGTGGAGGATCTACCTTAAAATTTTCGACTTTCCTCATGGACTATATATTGATTTGGAAAGTATAATTAAAACATAAGTAAGGGGATATTTTAAAATTGCTTTCAGAATCTGTGTGCACACTAACTTTTGGGGGACCTGGGCTGTACTGTTGAGTTTAGGAATGATTGTCAACAAAAATTGATTTGTGTGCCAACTTGATGTGTGTGTCCCCAGTTATGTCTGTTTGGTTTACCCCTGAATCTTACAGGCCCTACAATAGTTTCTGGAAAATTGAAGGCATTCCACCATTAATCATTGAATTAATAACAGAAAGAAAGTAAATAACCTGACAAATTTCTCAGTTAGTGACTGGCAAAGCTGGAAATTTGTAATGTGGTCTGTTTAATTTACCAATCTGATAGGTTTATGGCTTCCACCCTCTGGTTACTAATTAATAGCTTCAAGTTCTTTTATTGGAGCAGCCTCTTCTTCTATTTCTTTGTTAACCTAAGTTGCTTTTCTTTTTTTAAAGTTATTTTTCCCGTAATTGGTGTTATGCTCATGTAGTATTTGAAAGTGTCTCAATCCTCCTTGGTTTTCATAAAATCACATTAAAGAACCTCTTCACGTAGTTATACACAGAAAAAACCATGGTTGACAATTTTAATGCAGAATTTGGTTCTCAGAGTAGAGAGATAAGGAAATATAATCTCATACAGTCAGCTACTTCAGTGTGGTCTATTGCCTGCTGGAAGGACTGCTCTTTTACTTGTGGGTGCTCAATATATATTTGTGTTGATTTAAGCTCTGCATTTGCAGTGTCCACACAACCTCTGCCTGGTTTTTATGCCCTTGCCTCCTACTTCGTTTGCAGTTTCTCCATTTAACATTTCAAATGTCTGTGTAACTAATTAGTTAACACATTTGCTTGGCATGAAGAATGATAAAGACCTCATTCTCCTACATCTTTTCTTTTAAGGTACAGCTCAGAAAACCTCAAAAGATTGAATCAATTTTTGGGGCAAATTACATGAAGAAGGGATTCCAAGAATACATGCTCCTGGAGAAGTTTTATTTCTTCCAGATCACCTGGAACTCAAACAAAGTGAAACTAGCAATTTTATCCAGGTTTCAACAAACCTGATTGCTGTGTTTAGCCATAAACCAGAACAATGAAGTATACAAAACTCTTTTATGACCTATTTATTCACTGGTTCAAGCCATCTGTTTGATATTATGTGTTTGAATTTTGAGAAAGCAATAAAAGCCAAACAAAATTGAGGAAATTAATTCACCTTAAGAAAATGAGCTTGCCAAATTATTCCAGAAAAATATTCAGTCATGGGTAAATTATGTTTCTTATCCACATAGGGCACACATTCTCTGCTATTCATTGTCCTTTGTCAAGAATAGATAGGCTGGCATCGCCTGAAGTAGCCTTGGGCTATGAGCATGTTAGACATTATTAGCAGCTTCTTGGCCTTTTAAAACTTATACTGAGAGAGAGTTGGCTTGTTTCAGCATAAGTAAGAAGATCATTGATTGGAGCCAACATGTGGAAAGCAAAACTATTATGTTTTGGTTTAATGAAGGCACTCATTATTCTCCAGGGACTCTCTCTGGGCTTGTTGGAAACAAGATGTTCTCTGCTATCGTGACTAATTATCATATCCAGCACAGGCTAAATCCCTACCTCAAACAGCTGTTCAGCCCACCTGGAGGTCCAGAGGTATATCCTGTACCTCTCTGGCTTTATACCTAGAAGAAGACTAAGATCTGCCTCTAGGGCTTTGATTAAAGTCAGAGCAGAGAGCTCTCCTTGATTCTGGGCTCACAGACAGACATTACTATCTTGTTGGTGTGGAACTGTTCATTATTATAAATTTCCTTTTCAGCATGCTTCCCACATTTGTTTGGTTGGATTTGGGATACTAATTCCAGGCTCTTCATTAAAATTTTCATCCTATCTCTTTGATCATGTTACATGGCTCTCTAGAAATTAATCTTGACTATGACTGGAATCACTTTCTCTTTATTTCTTCTACCTTAATTTGACATGGATTTAACTCTGTCTGCTTAGAAAAAAAAATTTTAACCTCAATAGATGATCTTCTCTCTTGTTCATGGAACTTTCTCATCCTTTGTTTTGTTCCTGAGCATAGATTTTAACTCTTTTCCAGTTAAATGTACTGGATGCCATATATGTCCAAGGGCTCAATTTAAGGATTCTGCCATTATTGCCTTGCGCCACTCCGCAGCTACCCATGCTGAGAAATATTGAACCGTGTTGATGAAGCTGGTGATGTCGAATCATGGGAAGATCCCACAGCAGGCTGTTAAAATTAGAATTTTTCAGTAATTATAATTTGCTATGTGCTATTGGGAAGGATACTGCATCTCTCTCTATCTTCTGTGTCATTTATAAACTAAAGGAGAAGGAAAGATCACAGATTTTTCAACTTTTTAGGGTATTCTATGCTTTCATGAAATAAAATCTTAAGGAAAAGTAGGTAAAACAGATAAAACTGGAGCCGCTTTGCTCAAAATCTTGACCAATTGTTCCTGCCCCTCATGTGCCATTATCTCTACTTTAGGGACATTCCCTGAAGTATCTCAGTGAATCTCCTTGGGCCTCATGGAGAATAAATTTAAAACCTAGGTTATCTGTAGAGTTCATTCTAATTCTGTAAAATTAGTTGTTCAAGGTATAGTTCTCTCTCTCTCTCTCTCTCTCTCTCTGTATGTGTGTGTGTCTCTCTCTCTTTCTGTCTCTCTCTTTAGCAGCTTAAACGTTAGGGTAAAAAAATATCAGTAAGCCAACCGCTGATAAATAATTATTTGAGTATTTTTTAAACGGTGTTTACTGACCATTTGACTATTCTACCTGTAAACTGTAGATTAGCATATATAACTACACAAACACAAGAAATAAATAGGTGTTATACCCAAGTGAACAAATATTGAACAATGTAAATAAGTACTACCAGAACTTGCTTTGAGAAATAGATTTTGTCATCTGCATATATAATATGATATCAATTAAAGATATTTTATTTATAGTAATAACAACCATTTTTATGTGTATGTGTTTTATCTCATTAAGCACTTACAACAGCCATCTAGAGTCCTTAATCTTACCCTGTGCAACCTTTTGTATCTCATGGCCATAGGTAAAAATAATATGACAGTATAAAATAGGTTTTTATTTTACTCAGTAAAAAAATATGGTGAGAATTTTAGTAAATATCAATTCTATGAGCACATAAACAATTGAAAATAGAACATTATATTAAAAATTTTGGGGCACTGTTTCCCGTACTTCAAATAAGTAAATGATGTTAAAAGTAAAGAGATGTTTGTGAATTTGAGCTTAAAGGGCGAGGGGCGAGATTTTAAATCAGTCAAGAAAATTTTTCTGCCATTCTGGAGGTTGTCTATTAACTCTAATGATAGTTTCCTTGGCTGTGCAGAAACTTTTTAATTTGATCAGATCCCATGTATTTATTTTTATTGTTGCTGTGATTGTTTGTGGGGGCTTGTCCATAAATTCTTTGCCTAGCTTTTTGCATGATATACATCGATAAAGGGCTGATAACTAGAATCTGCATAGAACTCAGGAAAATCAGCAAGAAAAAATCAAACAACCCCTTTAAAAAGTGGGCAAAGGACATGAACAGAAACATTTCAAAAGAAGACAGACTAA
>VBSM01001124.1:61311852-61347538 GCA_008086735.1 Cheirogaleus medius | reverse complement strand
ATCTCCAGTGAGAATGGCCTTTATCAAAAAGTCCCAAAACAAGAAATGTTGGCACGGATGTGGAGAGATAGAAATACTCATACACTACTGCTTGAACTGCAAACTAGTACAACCTCTATGGAAAGTAGTATGGAGATACCTCAAAGAACTAGAAGTAGATATACCATTTAATCTAGCAATCCTACTCCTGTGTATGTACCCAAAGCAAAAAATATATATATATATATTCTATAAAAAGGACATCTGCACTTGAATGCTAATAGCAGCACAATTCACAATTGCAAAGATGTGGAAACAACCCAAGTGCCCATCAATCCATGAGTGGATTAATAAAATGTGGGATATATATACTGTGGAGTTCTACTCAGTCATAAAAAAGTGGTAAACTACTTATTTTATTATTCTGGATGGAGCTGAAGCCCATTCTTCCAAATGAAGTATTACAAGAATGGAAAAACAAACACCACATGTACTCACTATTAAATTGGTACTAACCGATCAACACTTATGTGTACACATGGGAAGTAACATTCATAGGGTGTCAGGTGAGAGTGGGGAGAATGGGTGGGCAAATCCACACCTAACAAATGTGGTGCGTGCTATCTGGGGGATGGGCACACTTGTAGCTCTGACTTGTGTGGTGTGAAGGCAATTTATGTAACCAAAGCATTTGTACCCCTGTAATACTCTGAAACAAAAAATAAAACGGAAAATCTTTCTGAAGAAAATAAGGTGAAATAAAGGATGGAGGACAGAAAATGGAAGGGAAGAAGGGATGAAGAAGGGAAAATCAAGAGATAGCTTAAAAAACTGAGGACCTAAAGGAGGATGTTTATCACTGATTACTTGTGTGATCTAGAAAAAATTCATTTTCCTCTATGTACATTGGTTTAATCAATAGTAAAGTAGAAATAATAATGACCAACCTTTCAGGGTTATTGAGATGTTAAATGAGATCTTCTGTGGACGTGACTTAGAAGACCATCTAGCACATAAAAAGTGGTTAGTAAACATTGGTTGGTTGTGTCACTCTCATCCAAGTGAAGTCTTATAGAATGTGACCTGGTGGGAGCAATGATACTGGGCCTCAAGCAAGTTGACAAGATGAGTTCAGAATACAGAACAGGCAAAGGACAGTGAGGTGAAAGGCAATGGAGGAAACATGAGAATGGTGCAGTGACTCAGATGGACTGCAGATCCTTTATCCCTACTCCTGTGGACATAATCATGCTTTCTTCCTTTTTCCTCAATATCTAGGTGGCAAGGATTATTTTTGAAACAATTCTGGAACCTGTAGAGCAAAGTTGAGGAATTGCCCATAGTACCCTTCAGAATCCTTCTGCTTCTCTGGAATATTTCTTCTCCCATAAAAGAACTCATGTCCCTTTTTTGACTTCTTACTACAAACAGCTATCTCCTCCTCCTCCTTTCCTCCCGGATGCACAGGTACACAGTATCCTGCATTCTAATCCATTCATCCCTGCCCTGAACATTGTGTTCCATTACTGATGCTACAAGTCCTGAGGCAGCAAAAGGTCAGAGGCTGGTAGTATTAGGCTATGCTAAAAGAAACTGTCTATTGGTGAAGTTCATGAAGAAGAAGGAGGAAAATGAGGAGGAGAAAAGGAGGAGGAGGGGAGAAAAAAGTTTCACTGTTAAACAAGAGAGGTGAGATTAGCAGGTGTGTCAGAGAGCAGATTGATGAGAGAAGTAAAGAACTTGAACAGAAAGGTAAAGCAACAAAGGCAGATAAAGGACTGGGTAATACAGATGTTAGAATATGAAAATTAATGAGAGCCTAGCACAAAGTAGGCATAGAGTTGTGCAATTACTAGTGCTCCAGGTTGAATCTTACAGGTGCAAATTCTGATTATTCAGTGCAAGCTTGGTGGACTCACACCTTGTTGATAATAGACCATACAAAGGCAGGCTTCCTTCAGACATAAAGATAGTAATTTGGTGTGCTCACCTGTGCTAATGGCTGATGCATTTTGAATTTAAAGAAAGAGTCATAGAGATTAGAAGATAAAACTTCTAATTTTTTTTTTTATCTTAAGGCTTTTGTAGGACAATAGAGGCAAGATTTGAGGTTAGGTGGGATGCTGGGAGATTCAACAATCACTTCCTATAGGAAATCACTCATCCTGAATAAATGTAATGACTATGTTTACCCCGATCCAATACAATCATTTGCATTGCCTTTAGCATTCTCAAGGTTTCAACAAGGTCCTTTTCTCATTCTGTTATACATGGTTGTATTAGGCAAGTCTTCCACAGTATAGCTTCAACTACCACCTTTAGCCTGCTGACTCCCAGTTTTAAGATATCCCTACTCATTTTCTGGATCACAATCTGTCTACCAGGATCTTAACTTTTATAATAACAGGAATTTAAGAACTAGAATGGTCAAAAAAGATATTTTTTCACATAACACTTTTTTCTTTTTTTAATTTTTATTTTCAATTGACAAATAATAACTATATACATTTATAGAGTACAATGTGGTGTATTCATATAAGTATATATTGTGGAATGAGCAAATCAGGCTAATTAACACATCCATCACTTTACATATTTATCACTTCTTTGTGGTGAGAACATTTAAAATCTGCTCTTTTGACAATTTTGAAATATACAATACATTAACTGTAGCTATCTTTCTGTATACTACATCACCAGAAGTTATTCTTCCTATCAGATTTTGTATCCTTTGACAACAGTACTCCTTTCCCTGGCCCCTGAGCCTCTAATAACCTCCATTCTACTCTCTACTTCTATAAGTTTGAATACTTAGATTTTACAGATAAGTGAGATCATGCAATATTTGTCTTTCTGTGCCTGGCATATTTCACTTAGCATAATGTTCTCTAGATTCATCCATGTTGTTGCAAATTACAGAACTTTCATTCTTTTTAAAGGCTGACTAGTATTCTTTTGTGTATATTACCATGTTTTATTTTATTTTATTTATTTATTTTTATTCAGAATATTATGCGGGCACAATATTTTGGTTACATGTAATGTGTTTGCTCCGCCCAAGCCAGGGCTACAAGCATGTCTCTCCACCATACAGTGCATTCCGCTTCCATTAGTTCTGGGTTTATTCCCCTCTACCCCCCACCTGACCAGCACCCAGTGAGTATTACTACCATGTGAACACCTTAGTGTTGGTCAGTTAGTACCAATTTGATAGCAAGTACATGTGGTGCATGTTTATTCATCCTTGTGATACCTCACTTTGAAGGATGGGCTCAATCTCTACCCAGGAAAATATAAGAGGTGCTAGTTCTCCATTGTTTTGTGTAGTTGAGTAGTGTTCCACGGTATACATATGCTACATTTTATTAATCCACTCATGTATTTATGGGCACTTGGGCTGTTTCCACATCTTTGCAATTGTGAATTGTGATGCTATAAACATTCGAGTGTAGATGTCTTTATTATGGAATGTCTTTTTTTCCTTTGGATAGATGCCTAGTAGTGGGATTGCTGGATCAAATATTACCACGTTTTATAATACATTCATCTGTTGATAGGCACTTGGGTTGTTTCCATATCTTTGCTATTGTGAATGATGCTACACTGAAAGGACAGTCTCTTCAATAAATGGTATTAGGAAAACTGGTTTTCCAAATGCAGAAGAATAAAATTGAACCCTTATTTGATCCCTTATATAAGAAGCAACTCAAAATGAATTAAAGGCTTAAATGTAAGACCTGAAACTGTAAACTACTAGAAGAAAACATAGGGAAAAATCTACCTGACATTGGTCTGGGCAATGATTTCATGCATATGACCCCAAAAACACATGCAACAAAAGCAAAAATAAACAAATGGGATTGATCAAATTGAAAAGCTTCTGCATAGCAAAGGAAATAATTAACAGAGTAAAGAGATAACTCACAAATTGGGAGAAAATATTTGCAAATCATACATTAGATAAGAGGCTCACAGTCAATATATATAAGGAATTTAATGAGAAAACAAATAACCCTGTCAAAAAATGTGCTAAGGACATGATCAGACATTTCTAAAATGAAGACAAATAAGAGACTGACATATATGAAAAAATGCTCAATACCACTAATAATCAGGGAAATACAAATTAAAAACACAGTGAGATATCATCTATACCTGTTAGGGTGGCTACTATCAAAAAGATGAAATATAATAAATTTTAGCAAGGATGTGGAGAAAAGAAAACCACAGTACACTGTTGGTAGGAATGTAAACAGTATAGCCATTGAGGAAAGCAGTATGGAGGTTCCTCAAAAAATGGAAAATACAGTTACCATATTATCTAGCAATACCACTTCTGGGTGTATATCCAAAGGAATTGAAATCAGTTATGCTGAAGAGATGCCTGCACAAAAACATTTTCTTTCTATTAGTAATGGCACATTTAGTTGCTCAAACAAAAACTTTCCCTCCTCATTCATTTACTGATTTAAATTAGTTATTGATTGCCTATTATATGCTCAAACAAGATAGACCAGAACAAAATAGATATGGTGCTTGGTCCACAATGCTTACAGCCCAGTGGAGACTCTTACAAAAAGGTAAATGGGAAAGGACAACACGTATAAAAGTGCTCCGGCAGGAAAAGTATTACCGTAATGCACAAAGCAATGGACATGGGTGTTCCAAGCAGAAGTAAGATCCTACGTGAAAGAGTAGGGGCAAGACAAATCTTGACAGTTCTGAAGAACCGAAGATAATTCACTACATCTAGATTGTATACTTTGAGGGGGCACTGTGCAGGGCAAAATGTAAGTCTGGAGTTAGACAACTTTATCACAAGAGGAAAGGGGAATGCTGTCAAAATGATAAGATCGAGGCATTAATCTTGTCTCCATCCTTTGATGAGCAAACTGCACTATTAACAGTTTATACAACTTGCTTAAAGTCACGTAGCTAGTGGTGGCTTCAAAAGCTTGCGCTCTTACCCATGGCCTTTTGGTGTCTCTCATCTTTTATCTTTTGGCCCATATTCATTCTTTTTTGACGATATTATTGTGTGGATGTTTGTTTACATGCTGCCCAAACTGTTTTATGTAGGTAGAAGAATTATACAACACAGAAGGATTATAATACAGAGAGTATTTAAGGACACGTGACTGGAAAGGATCACTAAAGGTTGAGTTTAAATGAAGATGAATAAGAATTGATGATTGTAGTGTAAAGAGTCTGCAAAGAAGTCACAACTGTGATGGTAGGAAACTAAAAAAATGTGATGTGTTGGAAGCAACTGCCAAGAAGAAGGCAGTAATCAATGTGTCCAATGGGACCTACTGATAGGTCAAAAACAATGAGGAGAATTAAAACTTTGAGTTAGCAACATGAGAAACAGTAACTTTTCAATGAGTAGTTACAGCAGAATAGAGAGGGCAAACATCTGATTATTCTGGTTTTAAGAGGATATGAGAGGAGAGGAATTGAACACAGGGAATATATTTAACTCTTTCTAGGAATCTTATTATTAAAATGAACAATATTAAATGATATTAAAAATACTAACACAATCAAATTAAAGGAAAAAATTATGAGACAAATTACGATAAAAAGTAAAATCCACCAAGAAAAAGAAATCTTTTATAAACTTTATACATCTAACAATAAACATTAAATACATAAAGCAAAACTGAGAGATAAACAAGAAAAGAATTTACATGACTATAATCAGCATAGGAAACAAATATCTCCCAAAACTCAATAATTCACTAAGATCAAAATTATGTTGAAAAAGTAGATAATTTAAATAAGTATTTCGAAACCATCAGGAAATATTCTTTTTAAATTCCATGGAACATTTATAAAAATTGAGTAGTTCAATGAATTCTTAGAAAGCACGTATCTTTCATACCAGATGGACATTATAATTTCAGCTGAAAATAATAGCCAAGAAATATTGGCTATTATAACAGAACAAAATGACAAAAATGGCTATTTTAACTAAACTCCCTATGTTTAAGAAGGGAGTAGAATTAAGAAGTAGAAAATGTGACATACTAGGAAATAAATGTAAACTATCATAAAAGATTCAAATGGAGCTTCTGGAGATGTAAAGTATAACATATGAAAGGAAGAATGGACTGAGATTTACAACTGATTAGACACTGCTTTGGAATAGAGGACTAAATTTTAACATCAGCTCTGGCAACACCACTCTCTAACACTAGAGGGAGCAACTCTTGCTACCCATAGTACTACTATCTTGATTGGTAGCTCAGCTCTCTGGTTACTTGAGTAACCAATTATCTGTATTAAATTTCCTCTGAAATATGTTGAGTGTATTGTTTCTTGCCTGTACTCTGACACAGTAATCCCTGGATATAGATATAATATTATGGGAAGCTAGTATCTGGGGGTGAGGGTGATCATGTAAATTAGGATTCTTTCCAAGACTAAAATGGCTTGCAACAAGATTATGTGTCTACCAAGACACAGACAGCCTTATAAAGAATCCTGTGCTCTACATGTGCTACAGGAGCAGCAGAGATTCCCAAGATATGAAATATTTTGAGGTCAGGGCCCATCAACAAATTATTAAGTGTGTTTTTAAAAGTCCTCTTTAAGACTTTGGTATTGTGTAAAACTCCAGAAGTCTGACATATCTTGGAAGCAGAGGAAAACAGCATTGTAATTAGGTTTTCTGCCAGACAAGCAGAATGTAGCTTGGAGACAGATATTAAGTTGGGTAATGAAAAATTAATAAATAAGTATTTCTTTTATACCTGTACTAGTTTACCAAGATTCATACTTTCTACAAATATTTATTAAAGAAATAAAATATCTGGATATCCAGGAATGTTTTAATGCTTCACAATCAAATATTTTCCAAGAGTAAAATAATTCCAATTTTAGGATTAAAACCAGTGGGAAAACCAGAATTTCTGTAAAAGTTATGCTAATCTCTATAAGATGTCTTGATACTTATGGAGATTTTGTACCAGGTGACCAGAACAGAATAATTAGTCAATACTCTTTTGGTGTCTCTAACTTTTGAGTTTTGATAATTATAAACAAATAGTAAAATAAATCCTGGATCTTTGCCAGGAGGCCCAAAGAGGTGCTATCACTTTGAAGAATGTTCTATAGCTTATTCTTTACAAAAGAGGAAAATGAATTGCAAACCTTTTTCTTTTTCAGTCTACTGTTTGCCATTTGAGCTGGTGGTATCTGGGAAGGTACTTTCATGCCATTCAATCTGGTTTGGTTTTTTAAAATAGCTTTTTTGGATCCAGTGAGAAGAAGAGATGAAAATAAACATTTATAAGAGCAAATCCATCTGAGATCCTAGTTAGTCTCTTCACTATAAGGACAAAGTCCTTGCTGACTTCCAAATGGAGTTCACACCACTGACAAAGTGCAGACTCAACCTCATTGAAAAAAAAGTAAAACTCTCATAAAGTATTCCTAAAAATAATAACATTCACAAGAGTTGATATCATAAAGTGTGGGAGGGAAAGGCAAACACCAAAAACAAAGCAAAGCAAAAACCCTTAATACTAATGTCTTATAATCCGTTTTTCTTTCAAAATCCACCAAGAACACTTACCTCTTGGAATTTTCATTTTTATAGTATTCCTCATATTGCCTTAACATTCTTCTATTTTGAATGAAAAATCTTTGTAAATCTAATTCATGTATATCTGTTATTATTATTTGTTAGCTTTTTCTTTCTTTCCTGTCATGTCCAGGCTCCCCAAAGACTTAATTAGCCATTTTCTCTCTGTAATCATTAACTTAGTGAATTCATCCATTCTAATGGTTTTAGTAGTCATCTCTCTAATCCTATGTTTCCACCTGCCTATGGGGCGTACTGTCTCAGCTTGACTACAAATATCAGGTTGAGTGAAACAGATAAAAAATTACTGCAATTATCAGTTTGAATGACACAGATCAGGAATTTAACTCACATTCCCCCTCTTTCTCTCCAAAATAAGTTTCTTTTTAAAACCTTCATTTTGGTCACAGATAATACTTTTCTTCTGCCACTCCAGGATGAAAACATTGGTGCCTCTTTTCTTTTCTCTTCTTGTGTTATAAAAATGCATATCATTTCTTCCTTTGAAATGTCTCTAGGATTTCAAATTTCAAAAAAATTTTTTTGGAAATATTTCCATATCCATTCCTCCCTCTATTTTTAGCTTGCATTTTATTTCCATAGCATTCTACCAACTGAAATCCTTGATGCTAGTCATGCTCAAATCAATATTTCATATTTTGCTAGTCCGATTTTCCAAAAACATTTTTTTTTTGTTCAAGAATTCAGTGATTCATCTTTCCTACTGGATTTAGTCTAAGCCCTATATTTAAGATTAGATTTTTTGTAACTTGACTTTATAAGGTCTATCCAAGCACATTTCTTATTGTTCCCCAACACAATGCCCAATCCTCCATTTATGCTAGTTTCCTTCTGCTTTTCCAAATACTCAGATACTCCTTTAGCCTTCATGATTCTGTCTCTGAATTTTTAAACCATTCTTCTTCCTGAGGAAGATTGGAACTAAAATTTCTCCAAGTTTATAGCTTCTTCAAAGTTCATCTTGAGTGCTCCTTATTACTTGATACCTTTCCTTAGTGTTTGAGTTTACTAAAATCTTGATGAAATGTGAAAACTTTTTATGGTTTAAAACCTAACTTGATCTCTAAAAATTTTATGTGTCATTTGGTTTCCTGATATTTTAGACTCTTGAAGTCATGAACTCTGTCTTTAACCAGAACTAGACACACAACAAGTGCTCAAATATACATTTGATCTCTGGAATCATAAGTTAATAGAAAAATGATTAGCTTTTAAAAGTTTTAATTTTTATGGGAAACATCTATTGTAAAATTAAATACATTATACCATTTAATGCTCATTTGGCAATTTTTCCCCCAAATATCCTATGAATTATTTTTGGTTGATTAAAATCTATATCCTTTTAACCCTATATGGAAAGAAACTATAACATCAAGATTTTGGGGGAAGGAATTACTAAAATAATTAAGGATTCACAGTATGCTTAACCTAAGTTTATAGATGACTAATTACTGATTAATTGTCTTGTCATAAGCACATGAGTTAGTAATATACTTCTCAAAAATATCAGTCCTCCCCTATAGAATCTTCAAAGTCTTCTTATTAGGGTAAGAGTTGGCTTATTCTTCTGTGGCCAAGGGTTATTCACTACAGAGAATTGCATGCAATTAGTCTCTTACGACAAATCTCAGTGTGTATCATGTATAAATACAGAGCTTTGTGATCTATGGTCTTTAGAATACTAGTAGTGAGTTTAGGCTTAGAAATAAGACAGCTTGTGTTTCTATCTTAGCTTCACAGTTTCTAGTTATATGGTTTTAGACAATGGATATAGGCTCTATGTAAGCCTTATATTCCTTCTTCAAAGGCAATAATACCAGTTAGAGCTGTAAGGTGAGACTTAAATGAGGCCATCATTGTAGAGCAATTAGTACGCATCAAGCCGGCAATGAACACTAAAACATATTTTCTGTAGGGATTATTATTTGATAGTTATTTTATCTTTGTCTTAGAACTTTTACATGGCATCCATGCATCATTTCCCTTTTCTCCTTTACTTATTGCATATAAAGTGTTTTCTTTGGGGATATATTTATTTGATTCTATTAAGAGTTATTAAGCAAGTATGGTTATATTATAAACTACCTGAAAACTTCAGCTAGAATTTTATTTTCTGTTCAATCTAAGAAAGTTATAGGTTATTTCTTTTGCATCTCAGAGTACATCATTGAAGCCAATGCTGTGAAGAAAACCAGCTGTTGAGTTAACGCTCAGTCTTTCCACTACTTTTAAAGTAGTGGGCAGAGGCTGGTTCTGAGTCTCTGGGAGAAAGAAGACATTGACTATGGTTGTAATTAAGGGTGTTCTATAAGTAATCAAGTGCAGAAGTGCAAAGTGCTGGCCTGTCATCTGTGTGAGTGCATTTAACAAAAATCCTACATGGTCAAAATTCTAATAGATTCCTGAGGGTGTTGACCTGCAAAATATACAAAGCACTTTATTAACTAAAATCACTCTTGCTTATAAAGCAAATTTGGTTTAATATCACTTCCAAGTAAAATGAGATTTGTTTATTTGCACATTGTATTTTCTAATTGTCCTTACCCCATCTTAGGAAAAGACCTCATTACTAAAAAAACCAAATTCGCAAGAACTCTCATTTTCTCTTTATGATGCTGGCACAGAGAAAGGCATCTGGATTCAGACAAACAGTAATGATTTCTTATGTGTGCAAATCTTCCCCCCTGTGCTCCTCTCCATCTTTTCAATTTAATTTAATTCAAACCAACAAATATTTTAAATAATATTAGAACCTGGGCATACAATAATGAATGGAATACATGCGGTCTTTACAAAAATTTCATTCTGTGCTAGGGCATTTTATCTGCATGCCCAGAATGAATTTAGCCCTTGTTACATTTGTTCAGGATTTACTAGTCAGTTATCCATGTTTGTGTTCCTTTCACATTTGGCATTACTGAAATAAACCATGAACCATAAAAGTGCCAAGCTAAACAAGTGAAACCGACAGCAAGCATTCTGAGATTTTCGAGGTAGGGAAAACTCACTGCGAGTCCGGGAAGGCTCCTCTGAGAAGGTGATTAAACTTCAAATACTGGGGTTGGGGAAGCATTTACAATTCCTTTAAAGTTAGTCAACAACAAAGTACCATTACTCTTGCACATAACAGGCAATCAGTAAATAGTCGCCCAATGTATGCATCCATGGAAAAATAAATGGCTTAAATAAATTAGTGAATAACTCTAAAAGTTCAAGAAATCAAGGTAATTTTAAGAGTAGACTGTAGTGGCATTTTGTGGCTTCTGGAGCTAGATAGGCTTAAACTTCTGGTGACAGCAATTATAAAACATCTAAGTTGCAAATGGTTGTCTTCACTAGGCCAGTTCCAAGAAATTATGCTACATTCTAGTCGTTGCAACTCTCAGAAGTGTCAGATAATGCTTGTGAGCAGGGATAACATCCTATTATTTGCTACTTTCTTCCATAGCACTCAACCCAATGCCTCGCTGACAGGTGACACTCAGTAAATGGCTGCTGATTGATCAATTAGTAGATTGGTGGAATGTTTGAATATGGCTATGGTTTAAATGTGTCCCCCAAAAGTTCATGTGTTGGAAATTTAATACCCAATGCAATGGTGTTGATGGGTGGCATTTTTAAGAGGTGATAGGTCATGAGGGCTCTGTTCTCATGAATGGATTAATATCATTATTACAGGAGTGGGTAGTTATACCAAGAGTGGGTTCCTGATTAAAGAGTGAGTTTGGCCCCCTTCTCCGTTCTCTTTCTCTTGTAAGCTCTCTTGTCCTTCTTTCTTCCACCATGGAGAGATGCAGTAAATCATTGCCAGATGCAGGCCCCTCAGCCTTGCACTTTGTAGCCACAAGAACTGTAAAAAATAAATTTCTGTTCTTTGCAAATTACTAAGTCTCAAGTATTATATTATAGCAGCACAAACCAGACTAAAACAAACATCATAATCCAATTGATTCATTCTATGTGTAATCTGAAATACAATAGTCCAACTACACCAATATTTTGGTTTGTTCCTACTCTTCCTCCTGTCTGACTTCTGCAGGCAAATACAGTTTGGTAAATGCTTCTACAGAAGTCATTGACCTCGGGGGCTGCCATCCCAAATATAAAATAATAAGAGGTAAAGAAGGCATTTCTGGGGAGAAGGAATCAAAAGGAAGGCCAAACATACATTTTGAAAATTAGACAACAGATATTAGATAACATCAGGCCCTAAAGTAAAATCAAGACTCTAGAAAGATGACATGACTTATCTAAGGTCTTAAAACTATTTAGTCAGAAAATTTGTATTAAAATCTGTATCACCTGTTGTCAATTAGTAATTTTGAACTTAAAGCACACTGAATTTATTTCTTCTTTATAAAAACTGACACTTCTGGGGTCATGAGATTAAAGGATATATCTAAATAAATATGGAAACACATGATAAATTGTTATATATGTATATACCTTTACAAATAAATTATAAAAACCTATTATATTATGAAATATAATTGCAAAGTTATATTGATTAGAATGGATGCCAAATGGATTTCAGTTAAGTCTTCTGGATGAATGCTTTAGATAAATAATACTTTAATACTTCCAGACTCGTCACTAAATTTCTACAATATATTTGAAAGTAAAAATTATTGTTAAAACATCATATGGACTTTTGTTGAGAATTTTTTCTTTATTATAATAAAATAGTCTGTTTTAGCTGGGAGTAATCAACTTACCTTAAGTTTCTTTGTTACAGGGGTGTTTACACCAAGTTTTGTGGAATTTTCTTAGGTCAGTGTTTTATAAACAAATGCTTTTGTATTTGTGTGTGGTTTTGCTCAGTTAGTAGTTAATTATTAAAACTTAAAGTAAAACATGGCTTCTGACCTTAATTGGAACCTGATGGGAATAGCTTCATTTCAAATCCTCAATCAGAAAAATCAAACTCAATGTCTACCTGTAATACAACATTACATATAGGGTTTACAGTTCAGATTACAGTATTTCTATCACTGGTGACAATTCAGGTTTTTACTCACAGACTCTAGTTGTAAGATTTTAAGACTCTGCCACTTCATATTCCTAATTAGGGAGCGTATTCTGGCTTTCTCAGTCAAGTTATCACCTCTCCTGGGAGCACAGAAAACATTTGGATATTTTCCTCTGCCACTTTAGAACCACAAAGTCCTTTGGGCTCTGCCTCAGCTGTCTCCCTATCTAGACTTGCCTTGCCACTTTTCAAACTCTACTATTGCCCCACTAGAAGTGCAGGGTTTCTCAGCTCACCTGGGTGTGTATCCTGGAAGCACAAATAAACTCTACTCTTAGTTCTGCAGAGTTTCCAGCACTCTCCATCTGTGACATAGAACTCAACTGGAAGAATGGGATTGTAATGGGGTGTATGGAGTCCACAGTGTTGTCTAAGCTATCTTCTCATTGTTTTCTCTTTTTCCCATCTTCTTTCTATCCACTTCTCCACTTACTAAGATTTTCCCCTCAATTTTATATATCAATACATATTTGCATTTATATCATCACATCATACATCATTGACTGAGTTATGGTTTATTTTATTACATTTGTGCATGGAATCCTTTTAAGATTTTAGTCTTTTAACAATAATGATAACAATAGTATTATTAATAACAATATGCTTTACACTAAAACCATGATTCTTGAATATCAAAAGAATACTTATTTTCAAAACCAAGGTATATGTGAATCCCCAAACTAGAAATGTGATCCCCTTAGAAGACTGTTCTATAGAAACTTAGTGCTATTGCCAGGATGGTGAGGGAAGAGTTCTAGGTATAAGGAAGGGCAGGAAAGGTAAACTTCTGTTATATATCAACCTATTTCCCAGCTACTTATATTCTTCTAAGTACTTATTGAATGCCTATACTCTCACAAAGATTTTAAGCTTTCTAGGATAGAGGAAGTATCTGCCTTGACCACTTCTGATATGCTACCTATAATATAGTAAGTGTTCAATAATATAAAATGATTTGTAAATTGTCAGTCAACATCCAAATCAGACTCATTAAATACTTTATGGTCTCTTAATGATTGCCATTTTTAGTTGTTTATTACTTAATGTTTTCCATTCATTTTTTTTTTCCCAGTGGGACTTAATAGGCGATTATCATTTCCTGAAATCATTTGCACAGGGCATCTATATGGCATGGTTTATGCTGGTGACTTCTATTCTTACTTCATTCCTGATAGATAAGTATTACCAGGTAAATGAGAAAACAGCCGCAGCCTTTAAGTACCTATTTTATGAAAGGCTTTAAAATTACCTTGTTGATAGTTCAAGAGATATGGACACTAAATGCAATACATGGCAGTAGAGAATAGAAGCCAAATGAGAATTTCAGACATGGTATTCTAAAATAGTTCAAGGAAATAGGAGTATGTGGAAGACTGGAGTTGATAGTGTTGGCTTCCTAGAAGAGTGAATATTAAACCTAACCACAAAAGTTAGGTATACTTTGAAAACCCAGTTAATTTTATAAATAAAAATTTTCTTGCAACCAGTAGCCAATTTAATCCTGTCCCATATCCTATATTTTCATGGACTTGCATGGTCATATATATAAATGTATAATATACATATATGTGTGTGTGTTTAATTTTCTGTGTTTGACTACTTTCCCTACTTACTTTTCTTCATCTAGCTCTTCTCAATTTGGGGAGCAGGGACAGAAGGAGTTAAGAGGGAAGGGCCCTTTAAAGTCTGTCTTGACTAGAGCTGGTGTGAATCGGGCTGTTGGTGTCTATGACAGAAGAGAAATACTCATCCTGACACCACAGGGCTTTTCTGAGAGTTCACGGAATACTAGCATTCACACTCTGGGACATAAATTGCTCCACATATTTTGTTCTGTTTACCTTATGACTTGTGATATCTGTGTCAAGGTGTTACCTATTCACATTGGCCCACCTTTGGCTATCCACAATAATGTACAGTACGTATCTTCTTAGGTGATGGAAGTGCAAGAATGAAGAAAATAATCAAGTAGCTTTTGAAAGTCACTGGGGCACTCAGCTCTTATACCTACTGTACAAAGTGACTCATCTGGGGACTCAGATTTCTCCAGCAGTGGCTGAGACTGAAACCCACAGGAACATTACAAAGAAAAGGAAATTTATCTTTTAAAATCCTTTTTTATTTGGTAAAAAGCACTATTCCCATGATAAAAGTGCTCTCAAAATGTCTACATGGGTTATCAGAATTGCTCTGCAGCAGTGACTATTGTGTATTAGTCATTCTTCTTTCTTACGACATTTCCGTGTGTGTGGTTAGAAAACATTTTCATTTTTAGTCCTTAGATGATTGAATCAAGAATAAACATACTTGGACATGATGTGGACGCTGCTGGACATCGTATAAACATTCTGAACTTTGAAGAGTATGCAATAAGTGGATGGAATTTATGAGTTATTTCCTTTGAATATGGATTATGTGTGTATTTCCTTTGAATATGGATTGTGTGTGTGTGTGTGTGTGTGTGTGTGTGTGAGAGAGAGAGAGAGAGAGAGAATATGAGAGTATGAACAGGGTCCCAAACATTTGGTAATTAGAAGAGTGGACTATAGTAGACATTTATAATGTTTTCAATAATCTCTGCTTCTCCTCTAAATCTGGGTTAATTGTTAATGGTCATATGTATCTTTCTAGCCAATGAATGTGTGCAGAAGTGATTACTTTTGGCATGATTGAAACATTTTGCCTATTTACTTTGAGATAATTGTAGATTCATATAAAGTTGCAATAAATTATACAGAATGATCTCATTACCCTCTACATGTGTCTACCAATGGTAACATACTGCAAAAGAATAGTAAACTTTCATAACCAGGATATTGACATTGATGCAGTGAAAATACATATTTTCATTACCACAAGAATTCCTCATGTTACATTTACAGCTACATTCATTTTTCTTATATACCCACCCACTCCTTAACACATGGTAACTAGTAGTCTGTTCTCCATTTTCATAATTTTGACATTTCAACAGTGTTGTATAAATGGAATCATAGAATATAAAATCATTTAGGTTTTTTCCTAACTCAGTATAATTCTCTGAATTTTTTTAAATCACACCAATAAATCATTTCTTTTAATTTCCAAATAATATTCTAAGCTATGTATATACCGCATTTTGTTTAAACATTCATCCACTGAAGAACATCTGATATGTTTCCAATTTTGGATTATTATCAATAAAGTTGTTGTAAACATTTGTGTACGTTTTTGTGTGAACGTAAGTTTTCATTTCTTTGGGTTAAATGAGCAGGAGTGCAATTTCTGTATCACATGGTAGCTGCATATTTAGTTTGTTATAAATTGCCAGAATGTTTTTTAGAGTGGCTACATAATTTTAAAGTCCCACTAATAATATCTGTGTGATCCAGTTTTTCCACATCTTTGTCAGGCTTTGATGTTGACTATTTTTTATTTTAGCTATATTTTTAAATGTTTATTGGATATTATGATTTCTTCTATACAGTATCTATTATATGCTTTGCCTTTTTGGCAATAGTTGTCGTTTTTTACTTTACTATTTATACATTCTTAATTTCTGGATGGTAATTTTTATCTACTGGAATTTTTTTTTCAAAATTTCTCCCAATCTGTCTTTTTAAAATATTATGTAGATGATTACTTTTGTTTTACTTTGTAGTTTTTTAAAAATTATAATTGATATTTTATAGTTTTTACTTCATCACTTATCTAGAGGTCATTAAATATTTACCTTATTTCTTTCTCATATTTTAAGATTTTAAAGTTGAATTCATTAATATAACTATAATTTGTTTTTGTTTATGTTGAGAATTAAGGATATAATTTTTAATATATTTAATATAAAAATGTTAATAACTTGTATTGAGTATCTCATCCTTTCCCTGACTATTTTAATGCCATCTTTGTTCTACATTGCATATGCATGGGGCTGTCTTTGGTTTTCCTATTTTGACATATTGAGTTCCTCACACTGATTCCTATACTCATAACATATTTTTAAAGTATGGCTCATGTGTAATACAATTGATTCATTCTCCCCATCCCAACTCTCAATTGTCCTATCCTTCAACTTTGTTCTATATTTTCATTTTTAATGGCTTCAACTTTGTTCATATAATTTTAGAGTAAATAACTCAAATGACATAAAAATTACATTTCAACTGCATTCAATGTAATTCATATATTGATTTCTATAGAACTAATAACCTTTTCTTTATTATTTTTCTTTCCAACCAAGTACCTTGTATATCTGTCCACTCATTCAGCTAGTATTAATAATTTTTATCTTTCTTGGAAACACTTTTAACACTGTAAAGTTCATTATAAATATTTGCATTCTTATTTTCCATAGTTAAAATATAGGTATTATTATATATTGACATCTTTGCTTATATTTTACACATAAACATTAAATAAATGTTGTAATAGATAAACTGTATTGAAATATTCAAATTTCATATGAAATAAATGTGATTTATTTTTATACATTGTCATGTCGGTACATAACTAAGGCCATTTTCTTTAAAAACAAGTAGTGAGAAAAGAACACCTGCTCACCTTTTTCCCACATCTATTTATTATGTTGTATCAGGGAGAGGAAGATTCTGGGTTTCTGGTAAGATGAAGAGAGAAGTGGAATCCCAAATGGGCAGAATTCCATAAGTAATAATTGGTAATGATGCAAAATACCATCCAGTTACCAATATTAAAGAGCCCAGTGCTGCTCCTAGACTACTAACAAATATAAGTATGCCATGAATAGTGGACCTATAAAAGGAGAAAACATGTTAAAAGAAAAAAAATCTATTACAATTCATATTTATATTCCTTCTTCTGGAACTGACCTTTATCTGCAAAGTTATTCTGGACACCTCTTTCCAATCTAAGGTGATCAGTGTAGCATTTGAATTGTACAAGTACTATGTCTATATATCAGAGACTGACTTACCAATGAGAAAATACCACGCATATAGAGATAGATGGAATTTGAATTAGTTCTTGCTTTTGAAACCCTTCAGAGGATTTGCTCTGCCCTTAATATGAAATTCAATTATGCTACCATGGCCAACCAGGCTCTCTGTACTATCAACATCAACCCATGTTAATTTCCCTTCTCAGTCTCCTTTATCACTACATACCAATGATACTAACTTTCTGGCGCTAAACTTTTCCCTAGCTCAGGGCCTTTAATTTATACTTAAAAATAAAATCTTTATTGGAACAAAGTTCAATCTACCTACTCTAAATAAATCAATTTAAGCAATCTGTATCCATTGTCTATATTACCTCCACCCTCTATCTTACTCTGCTTGGGCTGCCAAACAAAGTACGGTACCATAGACTGGGTAGGTTAAATGACAGAAATTTATTTTCTCAAAGTTTTGGAGGCTGGGAAGTCCAAAATTAAGGTGCAAGACAATTTGTTTTCAGCTGAAGGCTCTCTTCCTGGCTTGCAGACAGCAGCCTTCTCCCCATGTCCTCATATGGTGGAGAGGAAGAAGAAACTCTCTGGTGTCTCTTCTTAAGAACACTGATCCTATTGAATTTGGGCTACACATTTATGACTTCATGTAATCTTGATTACTTCCTTACTCCAAATACAGTCATGTTGGGGGGTATGCTTTGACATATTTTGGGGGACACAATTCAGTCCATAACACCCTCCACCTGGCTCCATTATGGCTACCTGTTTATTGTATTTTAAGCAATTATTATGAGCTTATTTTAATTTGTTTTACCTTTACTTTATCTTTTTAACTCTCTCATTAATATTTACATTTATTAGGCCAACAATAATATATGTCTTATTCACTGATATATTTCCAGTGCTTAACTCTGTGATTAAAACAAAGGAGGTTAAAAATTACCCCCCTTTTCTCTTAAATTAACAAATTAAATAAATAATCTGGCTCTGTGCCTTTTGCTAACATGAATTATGTAGGGATTTTGGCCAAGTTCTTTTTAAGTGAGGATTTTAATGAAATTGTGTTTCAATTGCAAATATCTTATTGGAATTTAGTAAGTGAGGGTAGATTCTGGCAGTATACCAAGTAATTAAATTTAACTAATATTTCATATTTAAATAGCCAACCTCTAGTATACATACTAGAAGCATATACTGTTTAACATTCACTCAGGTTATATGAGTAAAACATTTTCAAAATGTTATGACATTGGGTTTTCATAATAACTCCCTATAATCTTAGTAGGAGACTTATTATCTTTTATACATTTTGTAAAATTTATTTTAGTTTAAAATGCATACAGAAAAATATATGATGGCTTTTTTTAAAAGCGAAAACTCAATAATGGGAACATTACCAACATTCCAGAAGGGCTTTTACTCACTTCTAGTCACTACCCACCTTTGAGTGGTAAATGGCATTCCTGACGTTTAACAGTAAACAAATAAATTTGCCTGTTTTGGTCTCTATAAAAATGGATTCATAGTATATACTTTGTGTCTGTCTTATTTCACCAATTTCTTGTGAGATTATCTATTTTGCCACTTACAGTTTAGTTCATTAATTCTCACTGCTGTGTGGTATTTTACTGTTTGAATTATAATTGTATTGATGAGAATTTAAGTAGATTTCTTCAGTGAGTTAAATGATGCTATGAGCATTCAAATATATGTCTTTTAGAAAACATGTGTAGGCTTCTCAGTGGAATGTAAACTTAACAATGAAACCTATGGACCACAGAGCATAAGTAGGTTAATCTTAAATAGATAATAACAGAGTTTTGCAAAGGGATTCTACCAATTTTCACTACTACCGAGGGTATGAGAGTTGTTTGTCATCCCTTTTAAAGGGTTCCATGTTCTTAGATTGGAAGGCAATATTGTTAAGATGTCTAGTTATTTTTCCCAAGCTTTGATTTTTTATTTCATTTACATGTTATCCATTCTAGTGGGGGTGAGCTGGGATCATATTGTAATTATAATCTGCATTTATTGATGCTAACGTCTTTGTTTCTAGCCATTGTATTAATGAATTAGTATGTGCTTTTGTGAAGATACTTCTCAAATTTTTGTCCATTTTCTATTGGACTTTCACTTTTTAATTTGGTTTATATATTCTGGTTAGTCCTTAGTCAGATATAATCCCTCTCTCTGTGGCCTTCCTTGTCAATATCTTAATTCTGCTATGATAAACAGAAGTTCATGATTACAATTTAATCCACATTAGTTTTTATTTTATTAGTGACTGATACATTTTTGTTTATATCCACTCTCTTACTATTTACATTCTATATGACCTACATAATTTATTTTTTCTTTATAAGTGGCATTTAAATTAACAGTCTTTAACTCTATTAAAATAGTTAGTTTATCATCCATACTTTTTACATAATGAGACTATATTAGTGTGGTTGATAATTAGTCAACAAATCAAAGGCTCAAGTATAGAATTTCTGACTCTAACATCTCTGATTCTCTTCCTTCTGTTTTTTATATTTTGAGAACATGTTTTAAGTCATTGTGCTATGATGTCATACTTATTTTTTGTTTCTGAGCTGTTTAATCTTTTGTCTCTTAAGAGCTTAAAATGAGGAAAGAAAGAAAACAGGCCAAAAAAAAAAAAAAAAAAAGAGCTACTTTCCCTTCTCTATGCTGAAGAATGTATGTAAGGAGTGAAATTTGAAAGTTTTGACCAAAAAATGTTATATGTAACTTAAGGTTAACAGCACAGATTATTACCTCTGGTAACAAAGCCGAGTAATGCTGTATGTGTGTTGTGTATGTGTGTGCTTGTGTGTGTATGAGCGAGAGCGAGAGATCGTGGCTTCCCATGAGGCATGCAGTTCCAATACTATCACTTGATTGTATCACTTTCAACTATGACATTTCTAAGTCTCAAATCTAGAAGTCTTGATTATAAAAGATACTAAATGAAGATACGCTAATAACTACTTATTATAAATTAGGTAGAGGTTGTTATTTTAAAGCAAACCAAGATAATTTTAGGGTCTGTAAGAATAATGCACAGAATATGCAAATTCAGATGGGAGAGGAGTTGGTGAAATTTCTTTAAATAGATGTTTCATTTAATCTTATGTAAATCTAGAGATCCCAGGCAGGTATCAGTTGAATTTCTCAGTGGAATCCTCAGCTTTACCTGACTCCAGTAGGTATGAGTTCATGACTGTAGGCTCTTTCAATACTGAAGTTCATTGCCATGGATCTTTTTTGATTCATAGATATTCCAAGGTGGAGAAATGGTATTATCTACAAATAGGAAGCTAAGTGAGAACACCTGAGTCCCTAATATAATATTCTTCATGTCTTATATAGTGAAATCTCTTGGCTTTAAAGTACTTGGATTCAATTTCTTGAAATAATTTAGATGACATTTTGCAAAGCAGATTTATTCAAAGAACATAAAATTGTTAAAAGCTCTGCCATTAACTTAGCACTTACTTTTAGCTGGATAATTTAAATAATTTAATTATTAAAATTTAAAATCCAGTACTACCAAGCTCAATAAATTATTTTGATTTATTGCATTTGAAAACTTTTTTTTTTTTTTAGAAACAGTCTCTCTCTGTTGCCCGGGCTAGCGTGCAGTGGCATCACCATAGGTCTCTGCAACCTCAAACTCCTGGAGTCATGTGATCCTCCTGCTTCAGCCTCCCAAGTAGCTGGGACTACAGGTGCATGCCTTGATTTCTAGCTAAAAGGACAGAACAGCCAACTGAAAAGTACTCCCACAAGCTGAATTTGGGACAACCTGAGTATCATACAAATGATAACAGGAAAATATTGTAATACATTTCAATAAAATAAGTCAGCAGTCCATATCCATACTAAAAGTAAGTAAGTAAACAAGTAAAATGGCAAGAAAAGGAGAATGGAAAGCTTTTAACAGAATGACTCTGGTTAGTAAATGAAATGATAGAAATAGAGGGAAACCTGTTTTATATATGTCATAATAGTAATTGCTTACTCTTTGGTAACTGGATTTTTATACAATTTCAAATTATTACTCCACACATAGTTTATTGGGGAATTGAAGGGGGGAACTTATAAAATTAAGACATTTGGCTCACACAACCTTAAAGAGGTGATCAAACAGCATCACCAACTATGGTTTAAAGTGACATTATGTCTCTTGATTTGATTCATTGAGAAAGACATAGAACTTCGTATTAGGATTTTTGTCAAGCATGTGTAATTTGAAGATAATCATATGGATATTCTACAAACAACAGACAACAAAAATAAACTACAGAGAGCTCAATCAATTCCATCTGTAGTTTTTTAGTTGCCTTGGTGATATCAAGGTGAGGCTGATATATTAATTTGAGTGTGATGTCATGATCTTCAAAGTCAGTGAACTTTTCATTGTATTCTCCAATTAATAGGTCTGTAACAGCTGTGTATTCTTCAAATGATTCACATGTATCATCCTGTTCATCAATAACCTTTGCTAACTGGGGAAATGTTCACCTGAAATTACCTTTTGAAAAATTATTTTGAAGAAAGATAGCTTTTTTCAAATGCTTAGATTTTTTTTGCCACATATCATATACAGACTTAGTTTTACCTTCCAAATAAATATTCAAGTCATTTTGATTTGACATGATATCACACAGAAATGCTGCATTGTTATAGAAATCTTCTTTAAATAACTCACATTGCTGATTTTGTTCTTCATAAAATTCAATTATCTTTTCTTGCAGAGAAAAAATTTTGGCTAACACCTGTCCCTGCCATAGCCAACACACTTTAGCATGATATGGCAAATCCACACTAAATAGCTCATCGTTCAACTTTAGCATGTTAAGAAATTAATGGTGTGGTATTGCATTTGCAGAAATATAATTAGCAGTACTTACAATTTGTTGGAAAGTGTCACTTAGAATAGTAGCTTTAGCACAGAGATTTTTCTGATGCAAGATACAATGAAAAGAAATGAGAGCATCTGGATCTGTTAATACTTTTTTTATTTGTGCAATAAACCCTTCATGTTTTCCTGTCATGCACTGTCCATACATACACTCACTAAATTTACCAAATTCAGTCTGAATTCATGACATTTTCTTGAAAGTTGTTGAAGGTATCTATTCCCTGTGTTTGGTTTGCAGGAGTGTCCAGAGTAACTCTTTGTAGCAAAGAAAATTTTCTGTTATGATCCCAATGAAATACAAAATCTCTGCTGAGTCAGTAGAATCAGTTGATTGAATGATATATATTTTCCTTTTGAAGTATTGCATGAAGTTGTTCTGTTAAGTTGAAGGCTAGTTCATGCTGCTGATCAGTTATGGTTTCCTTTGAAAGAGGCAGTTGTTTATACTTTGAAATATTATCTGGGTCTAAGCATCCTACAACTTTAACAATGCATTCTTTCACAATTTTTACATCACTGAATGGCTTCTCTTTTTTTCCGAATATATAAGCTACTTTGTAAGTTGCTTCAGTGGCATTGTTTCCAGGTCTTATTGCTGCTTGAAGGAATTGTCTTTGCTTTTGCTTTTCATTTTCTAATTTCTGCAATACACCCTTTCATTCCTATCCCTCTAATTTAAAACACTTGTGGTCCTATGAGTGTTTTAATGCTGATGAGCATCGAATTTCTTTAATGTTGATATTGCAGTATCACAAAGCAAGCAAATCATTTTATCTTTAGCAGAAACAAAATAATATTGCAATTCTCAATCCTCATTAAAAAATCTGTTTTCTTCCTTTGGCGTTCTCTTGGTCTTCTGTGACATGATGGGCTATTAAGCACACAGAATCAAAAAATACTGTAGAGTTGTGCAACTATTCAGAAATTCCACTTCAAACAGAAACGCAGTGCACTGTTGTCAAAAGCTGATAACAGACCAGTGTACCTGACCTCTGTAAGCTCTTGCCAACCAGCCTTGTGTGGTAGTGGCACTAGTCAGGTGGTGGAAGTTAGAACGAAATCATGAGCTTAGCAGCTGTCAATTTAGCCCTTATGGCTTACTAATGTTCCAATTGTGCCAATCAATCTGGGAGGACTATTTCATTGAAACTCATTTTATTCTTTGATATTTTAAATATGTTCATTTTAAAAATAAAGTAAAGATATAAAAGATGAGCAAAAATGTATTAATAAAAGGATTTGTTCTGTAAAATTTGGATTCAGTCAAAAGGCCACACTTAAGGACTTACAAGGACACATGTGGCCTTAAGACTGCAGTTCCCCAACCTTAATTTATGAGATTTGAAGCACAAACACAAGTGAGTCACAGAATTGGTGAGAAGGCCATTCTCCTTCATTCTACTGTGACATCTCGTGCATCTTTGGAACATAGAAAGTGGGGGCTGGAGAGGCCGTGGCATTAACTGAGAACCGTAATTTCCACGGCAGCAATAGGAACATCTATGGCCCTCAGGTGATCAGTGTTTGACCTAAGTGAGCTTTAGTTAGTAAACATATGAAAAGAAAACAGTTCTGAACAGGTCATCTAGGCGAACCTTTACAAAAACAAATATTATCATGACAAGCCCTGCCTTTAATCATTCAGGCTTCCAATTGTGTATAAAATAAAGAGCAATAGTAATTGCAATAGTATACTCTGATAGTATCTCCATATTTTACATCAATGATCATTAAATAATTGTGTGATTACTTATTTAATATGGATCTCCTTTACTAGGATGCAGTGTCCCATAAGGATAGACACCATGATGTCTTTTTTTTTTCTGTGTTTTCTCCAGAAATTAGCATGGAGCCCAACTGTTAGTTAAATGAATGGATGAATACTCTTCTTGAATTGAAATTTGGAGTTTCCAGGAAAGTAGAAGAAACATGTTCTCTATATAGAGACATTGACTCAAGTGGTGGAAAAGGTTGGGTTTGTAGAAAATCTTTAAGGGGTGAAAAGGAAGAAAATCTGCAAGCACTGATAAAATTTGGCTTCTCATGCCAAACTCGGAGGTTTGAAGATGACCCATTTGGCTTTGAGTTGCGAGCACATGATCTGTTTTGCAGAGATTTCCCTTGAGTTCATCTGCCCCAGGAGGGTCCTAAAGTGGATTCTTCAACTTCTGTTAATGCACAGGATTTCCCAGGTTTCTTCATGTACCTCCTTTAAGTACTTTGGTTTTGGAAGTTTCTCTTTAGGAACAAACACTATGGCTATCTTTCAACAACACTAGTGATAACATTGGATTTTACCCTTTATTTTTAAGTTTCTTGACATTTGTCCTATCTCTGCTGGTGCTTTCACCCCTGTATCTTTCTTAGATGCCTCCTAATCTCTTCAGCTAGTTACTACCCTGACAGGAGCCACAGCTCTCCACAGAGTTGTATCTGCTCCAGCTCTTCCCACCCTCATATACTTTGCTACTGAATGTTTTTAGAAACCTGATTTTCCAGGGTATCAGGAAGTTTAGTTAAATTTTATGAAATATGAATAACATAATCAAATCTTCCTTGCTCACATCTCTTTCCTCTTCATATTTCTATGCATTCTCATCCCAGGTGTCCCTATGGTTCATGGCTTCTTTTTATAAGAATAATTTAAATAATTTAAAGAATAATTTACACAAAAATTATAGTTATATTTTATTAAAGACCCATTATGAAATAGATACTACTGTATACACTTTGCATGTATTTTCTATAATTCTTACAACAATCCTGCAAGGTAGGAATTATGCTATTTTCCCGATAAGAAACAGCCATATACCATAAGTCCTTTGACACAGTTCACATCCTACAGATTTTGTGAGACAAAATGTTTGCTCTGAGAGATCTTAGAAGAGAAGGATGGTATGTCTTCATTCTCTTCACCTCTCAGAAATACAAGGGTAACCGAACTCTCTATCCTTGTCACGTATGGTGAGGACCAAGAATCCCATAATATGATTTTTAGGTATCACGAGAAATGCAAGAAGGAAATTATCAGAGTTTTCTCTATCAAATTAATTAGTAAGTATCTTCTCAAATTTCCCTAGCTCCAAAAAAGGTTTGGGTCATGGCTGAGAGAGAGCACAATTGGGCCTGGTCTCAGGGTTGTTGCCTTCTCGAAATAAAAGTAGCACTAAGTTTAAATTGCATTGTGCCTTTGAAACTATAGTGCTGCTATATCCATATCCCCACTGTATATGCCCTTCTCAAAAATATTCTCTATGCTGTCACCTGACAGAGATTTCTAAATAGAAATATTATATTATCTTGCTCTAAAACCCTTCCATGGTTCTCATTTACATTGGTTAAGCACAGACTTCTTGCTACAACTTATGAAATGCTTCAGAATTTGTATCTCACTGGGTCTTGACACAATTAGCAACCCTACTTCTTCTGCCTTCTGGATTCCGGACATGTGAATGAGTTTTAGTTACTCCTGTGTACCATGTTGTGTTTGTGTTCTCTCTACTCCCACCCTACCTCATCTTTGCCCTCAGAAGAAACTTATTTGTGGAATTGTGTCTGCTCCTTCATGTATGTTAGGGACAGAAAGTGACTGAGAACATCTACATATGGATTTCTATACAATTATGGTTCTAACATAGTATAGCAATGGTATGTTTATGTGACCATCTCTCCTTGCTAGGTTAAAGCTTCTTCCATTATACATAAATTTCTCTCAGTGCCTGGCATATAGTTGATTATAAGTTAGGAATTGAATGTGCGGGTGTTGGGATGTTTTCCAGAAAAATGGCTTGCACAATATCCTTCTTTCTTTTCTTTTTAAAGATATTCATCTTCAAGGCTAATGGAGGCCCCAGTATTTAAATCTTTTGGTTCCTTAAAGAAAGGACACTGTAGAAACACAAAATTATCTTTATCAGTATAGCACTGCCAACTCAGTCTTGCCACTATTAATTTAAAATATTTAAAAATTTCCCAAACGCCAATACAAATACCAAAAAATAAAAGAGCCCAACCCTGTATAACCATGTTCAGAAATGGCAAACCCAAGGCATTTTAAAAGATGAGTGGATGCGCTGGCATTTGGAACTTGGTATGTGGACAGTTAGGAAAAAAATTCTTATGACCACAACAATTATGATTTAAAGCTCTATTTTCAGCAATTCATAAAATTCATCCCCAAAAAAGAACCTCAAAGGGCACATTCTCAGCAAAGATTTGCAAATTGCAGAGTCTTCTTCAAAGGCTGCTTTTTACTTGAGAGGGGGAACACTTCATCACAGTGACTCCTAGTTTCCAGGAATGAGCTCACAGCCTCAGCTGTTGCATCTTTATGTTGATGCCAAGTCTGCTTGATGGTGACTGACATTCTGTCTCTTTGAAATTGCAGGCAGGTCACACAAAGAAGCCTATTTCTTAAAACAACAGACTTACTAAAGCCACAGATGGGTCTGTGGCATCCACAATCCTGCCCCTGTCTCACCAACAATACTTGGCATTTGCATCAGCAGCCTGCATGAGTTGAGGATTGCATCCTGTCTAGGAGTCTTGGAGAGTCTCTATGGGCACAAATGAAGACAGTCAACATTGTCATCTGGTTGTTCCTATGAGGGGGAGGGGAAAATCACAAGTTTTGAATTCAACATTTAAACAAATTAAGGAATGAATAAAAATGTTATAGTATGACCAATTCCCATCTCTAATTTGCCCATAAGGACTTTTCATTTCCTAGTAACAGAATTTGTATTATGTTTTTGAATATAAGCCTTAATTAGATCAGTAGTTAAAGCTTAACAGAACAGTTTGGATTCTTTTTAATACAGCAATAAGTACATGTTTTTATCCATACAAATTTTGAAGATACTACATTTTAGTAATTCAGTCATGCAGCCAATATTTACTAAAAGCCTATATATACCTGGGCAAGTGTTAAAAATAGAGATATGGATTTCTTTTTCACTGCTCTTGAGCAACTCAAAGTTAGGAACATTTATAAACCAACAAGAAAAATTTGCAAAGCAGAGATCTAGATCAGGATATATTATGAGGATAAAGGGTTTAGAATTATTCCCAGAGAAGTCTCTTAAATTGTCAAGTTAGTACATTTTAAAGACAACTGTGCCAAATGGAGAGGAAATTTGGAACCTACTTATAAATCTCCATTACTTTATCATATGACAGCTTGTCTTACATGTTTTCTCATATATAAAATAGAATAATGATGATTTATCTATTTTCCTTTTAATATTTTAAAATGCAAATAGATAATAAAATGCTTTTTTAAACAGCAATAATGTGGTAAAAGAATTATTATTACTGTATTAGCAACCTCTTCAAACTTATTTTCCCTCTTCTTTTATGTGGAAGAGAGTGTCAGCTGACAAAGATAATAATCATGTTGCTTTAAATATAGTTTTTTAAATTCTTTCTTATTTCACATTAGTCACCAGGACTTTTTCAGGCAAAATGACAGTATCTCAATTAAAACTAGCCCAAGTAAAAAACAAATGCATAGATGAAAACCATGTATACATTGATTAGCAAATGTCAAATTATAATCAGACAAAATGACTCAAAAACCTCAAAGGAAGTAAACTATTCTCCTATATTTCAATTCTATTCTGTAAAGTACATAGAGATATGCTGGGACATAGTAGGCATTCTGTACGTGTTAAATGCTGTGGGTTAGTCTCATTTGATTCTATAGCAGACATTCTTCTTCCATAGGGCCACATAAGACAGATATTAGGAGTCCCTAATTCACATTCTTCTATTTTAGAAAACACAGTGGAAAGAGACCTGTATGGCCACTGTCCATAGATCAATTCTACAGAATCAGTCTGATTTTCTTCTAATGTCTCACATGCCTGTACATGACCAAATCTTTGTGTCCAGCAATATTAGGTACACAACTGGAACTCACACCACATGGAAACAGAAACCACATGGAGCAGGAAGGGGTGGTTCACTGCTGCAATGGCACAAACAATATATATCTATTGCATTCCACTTTTTGAGAACCCAGAAACCCCATTATCATTTTTTCCAAATATACAGTTTAAAAAGATGATCTAAAATCTGACTTCTGCTTTCAACCAAGATGGAATAATAGAAGGAATAGAGGGAAGAATTTTTAACCTAATAAAGAGTATCTTCTAAAAAAAAAGAAAAAAACCCAAACCCAAAAAATAAACACACGAAAAAACCCCAGCTAATAACTTACTTATCAGTGTATGAATAAAGGCTTTCCTCTGAAGATCAGGAACAAGACAGGGATATCTTCTTTAACTACTTCTATTTAACATTACACTTGAAGTTCTCATCAGTGTATTAAGGGAATAAAATAAAAAGAAATAATAGGTTTCTAGATTGTTGAAGAAGATATAAAGTTGTCTTGGTTGGCAGACATACCACTTATATGTAAATGTAGTAAACACAAGATCATGTGAAGGGACAGAAAGCATGTCAGTTGTTTTCTGGGGACACAGGTGTAGTCAGCGGAGGAGTGGAAGAGAGAGAATACAAAAGAGCATAAGGAATTTTATGGGGAGGAAAGATATGTTCATTATCTTGATTACACTGATGATTTTGTAGCATAATACATAATACATATTTCAAAACTTACCAAGTTGTTCACTTTAAATATGTTCATTTAGTATATGTCAATGTTACCTCACTGAAATGGTATCTAAAAAGTAAAAAAAAAAAATCTTAAAATAATATATATTAGGGTTCCTCAGACAAAACCATACACACACACATGCACACACAAAGAGTCTTCAAAAAGTTCATGAGAAATAAGTATTATGAAAAAAACTATTCAAAATTTATACACCAAAATAAACTTACACTAAATTATTATATCTGAACATGATCTAGTTTGAGGCACTAAGAAAGAGAAGGCATCAGTTTGAAAAGAACTCTTATCAGAACAACATGAATTCTGCTAAAACTGAAGCAAGAACAAAGATTAAATTTATGATGAAGCTTGGGTGGAAGAATGATGAAAACACTGATGTTTTATGAAAAATTTATGGAGATGATGCCCCAAAGAAATCAACAGTTTACAAATGGGTTACTTACTCATCATTAGAAGAGATGAGCTAGGTGTGGTTGCTCATGCCTGTAATCCCAGGAGTTTGAGACCAGCATGAGAAACACAGTGAGACCTTATCTCTAAAAAAATATTAAAAAGTTAGCCAGGCATGATGGTGCACACCTGTAGTCCTAACTACTTGCAAAGCTGAGATAGGACCATCCCTTGAGCCCAGGAATTCGAGCTATGATTGGGACACTACACTTCAGCCTGGGTGACAGAGCAAGACTCTGTCTCTAAAATAAATGAATAAATAAGAGATGAGATGATGTTGAAGATGAAGCCCACAGCAGCAGATCATCTACATTAATTTTTGAAGGAAAAATTAATCTTGTTTGTGCCTTAATTGAAGAGGACTGACGATTAACAGCAGAAACAGTACCAACACAATAGACATCCCAATTGGATCAGCTTACACAATTCTAACTAAAAATTAACATTGAGCAAACTTTCCACTCAATGGGTGCCAAAATGCTTGTGCCCGGATCAGTTGCACACAAAAGTAGAGCTCTCAATGGAAATTTTTAGACAAGTGGGATCAAGATCCTGAAGCATTTCTCTGCAGAATTTTAACAGGAGATGAAACATGGCTTTTACCAGTATGAGCCTGAAGAAAAACATAGTCAAACCAATGGCTACCTAGAAGGGGAAGTGGTCTAGTTAACGCAAAAACAGGCAAGTCAAGAGCAAAGGTCATGGCAATAGTTTTCAGGGATGCTCAACGCATTTTGCTGTTGGCTTTCTGGAGGGCCAAAGAATGATAACATCTGCTTATTATGAGAGTGTTTTAAGAAAGGTAGCCAAAACTTAACAGAAAAAAGCCCACGGAAACTTCACCAGAGAGTCTTTCTTTACCAGGACAACATTCCTACTCATTCCTCTCATCAAAGGAAAGAAATTTTGTAAGAATTTTTATAGGAAATTATTATGCAGCTACTTTGTAATCATGATTTGGCTTATTCTGACTTCTCTTTGTTTCCTAATCTTAAAAAAGCGTTTTCCTCAATTGGTAATGTAAAAATGACTACATTGACATGGTTATATTTTCATGGTCAATGACTACATTGACATGGTTATATTGTAGTCATAATGTAAAAATGACTACATTGACATGGCCATAAGTTTTTTAGAGATGGGCCAAAATGGCTGATATCATCACTTGCAAAAGTGTCTTAGCTGATGGAGAGTTATATTGTGAAATAAAGTTTATATTTTTTATTTTTATCTATTAATTCCATTTTTCCACAAACTTTTTGAAGTCTCGTGTGTGTATGTGTATGTGTATATAGAGAGAGGTTTTAATAAATTGGCTAATGCTATCATGGGCACTGGCAAGTCTGAAATCTGTAGGGCAGGCCAGCAGGCTGCAGGAAAGATTTCATTGTTGCAGATTTCAGGAAGAATTTCTTCTTTTTTGGGACACCTCAGTCTGTATTCTTAAGACCTTCAATGAATTGCATGAGGCCCACTCATATTATAGAGGGCGCTATGGTCTGATTGTTTATGCAACCCCCCCCAAATTCATTTGTTGAAATCCTAACCCTCAAAATGATAGTATCGGGGGTGGAGGCTTTGAGAAGTAATTAGGTTATGAGGACAGAGCCTTATAAATGATATTTGTGCACTTATAAAAGGGGCCCCAGAGAAACCCTCATCTTTCTACCATGTGAGGACATTTGAGCCAAAAAGTGGTCCCTTACCAGACACTGAATCTGCCAGTGCCTTGATCTTGGGCTGCCCAGTCTCCAGAACTGTGACAGATAAATTGCTGATGTTTATAAGCTATCCAGTTTATGGTATTTTGTTATAGCAACTTGAATGGACTAAGACAAAGGGTAATTTCCTTTACTTAAAGTCAACTTATTATAAATGTTAATCACATCTAAACAATACTTTCACAGCAACATCTAGACTAAAATTTGACCAAACCGGATATCATAGCCTAGTTAAGGTGCCATACATAATTAACCATCCTATAATGTAATCATTCACACACACACGCACGCACACACAAATATGCACACACATACACAAATACTGTTATCTCCTCCAGAGGAGATAATCTAGAGTCACATTTAGTATACACCTCTAAGAATTTCATGGTGATTTTCACACCTCTCTGTTAGGTCAAACAGGACTCCTGAATATCCTGCAATATGCAGTTAAATAAAACATAGCCACTGAAACATGTTCCAAAATACAGAGGTACAGAGAGAACATTACTAAAACTCCAATTTAAAAAATAAAAACCAAGGGCAGACAAAGCAAATACAATGAATGTCAGTGTATATAAGATGTCACATGCTACTTGGCTAAAGTAGGGTATAATCCCTCTTCTGATGATAGCATGAGTTCCTTGGTTTAGGAATCTGCCAGCACACAGTTACTCTCTGCAATGATTTATTTATTATTGGCCCTCCAATGACAAAACTCAGGGCATTTTAAGTGAACATAACAGCGGACAGAGAGCAATCAATTTCAGTGGGCTAAATTATGCAGGCCTAGGAACTACCTTTCTATTAAAAAAACTCACAGACTTTTACGAAAAAATTGTTTTGAGTTTCTCAACTATTTATGCAATACCCCATTAGGCAGCTATTAAATTTGATTAAAATAAACACCACGGATTAGAAATGTCATAAATCCATAATTGTTGAATCTGGATCATACTCTTGTTTCTTTTTCTAAGTCATAATCTTCTGCCCTTTCTGTCTTTTCCTATAGCCCTTAGAGTAATGACAACCATTCTGGTTTCTACTAAGGACCAGTGTAAAATAATAGGCATGGGTAGTGACACATGTCTCAACAGTTCCCTGCCACAAGGATGTTCCTTATACAATGGAAACAAGTATTACCTTGCTTTGTAGAGTCAATAATCAGGAAATGATGGAAGGGTGGGATAAAGAGAATCAACATTATTCATTTTCTAAGTATTTCTGAATCCAAACATTAATCCCTGATGCATTCACTGCTGAATTGTTCGTTTGCACTTCACCTTAGAGAAAAATGTTTTGTTTTATTACATTTAATTCCTGGAGACCAAAAGCTTACATGATCTGCCATACTCTAGAACTGTTGCCCTCAGGTAGAAAAAGGCCTCTCTTAAAAAGGAAAGAGCTCTTTTCAATGTCAGATTTGATGCCTGAGACTGAAGTTGGTTCTTTTCTATCAAAGTTCTACTAAAGTCTGTAAGAAAGAGCTAACATATTTGAACATCTCGTGATTTTTCTACCAAGTTCTCTACCCTTCTAGGTTTTGTACACACATGGACTGAAATCCAGACAAAAGTTTAGCCATTTCTTTTTCTACTGTTAAACAAGCATTGACAAATTCCTAAACAGAGATAGAGCTCCACCTCACCTCTCCTCCCAAATGACCTCCAACTCATCTTATTTCAATTAGTTCCCTGTTTTGGAGTATATTACTTTCAACACCACAATCCTGGTCTCAATTTCTGTATGTTTTTGTAAATTAATTGATTTGAAAGTCAATAGAAATCCAACTCAAACTAGTGGACATAAAGATCATCTAGTAGCTCTTTTATACCTGAAGTTCAAGAATAAACTTTTAGTGCTGGTTGGATTCTGAGATGCAAATGACACTGTGAACTTTCTCTTCTTCTTCATCCTGCTAAGTATTGGCATCATTCCTGCCCATAGTAGCTGATTTAAGTTCAGAACAAATTTGAAGAAGAGGTTGTTTGAATTATGGTATGTGTTATTAATAGAAGAGACCTTGTGTGCCAAGTCAGTGAGTCAACATGCAAGCAGTAAATTTCTCTGTGGAAGTGTAGAGGGTGGGGGATATAGATCAGGAGAATGTGAACGGAGAGTGGCATAAACAAAGAATAGGGGAAATTGAAAAAATAGTTCATAGTTTCCACCAAAGCTCATTCTGCTATAGTGGGTACAAAATATTATCTCCTTCTATCTCTCTTAGTGGTGCTTTACAAGGGCAAACTGAAGAGATTGGACCTTTCTCTAATTAACATGGGAGATGGTTCATCAATCAATAACGGTTGAAGCTTGGAAGTTCGCCTTCTTCTTTATCCAATGAAAGTTCCATACTTTAGATAAGTGGTAGAAATTAAATTGTCCATAAAACTTGAGGTGAGGAACTCAGTCATAGTCTGTGTAAATTTGGGCCTGGAGAGCAATAAGAACCAACAAAGAAAAGGCTGAAGAAGCAAAAGTTGTGACATATATCATTGGATGGGTTATGAAAAAATAATTTACTAATTCTAATATTTATTATTTGGCTGTTTTGCATTTTTCACCATTGTAAATAATGCCTTCCTGCACATGCTTGAATATGTATATATGGGTATATACAAACATAATGAGTAAGATGTGCAACGTATGGGGTATGGTCATGCTTGAGGCTCTGCCTCGAGGGGGGAGGGGGGCGTGGGCAATATACATAACCGTAATATTTGTACCCCCATAATATGCTGAAATAAAAAAAAAATATATCAGATCACATCTTTAAGTAGCCCCTCAGAATAGATTTCTGAGCATGGATTTACTGGATAAAAGTATCCAAATATTTTAATGCCAAGTAAGATACACACACTTATATGTAAACATATATACATATGTGTTATATATAATACATACATTATACTGATAACATATATAATATTAAATTAATACATTCATATTGGGTTTATTTGCATTTCATTGAGGTGAGTAGACATCTGTATAATATGCTTATTTGTGAATTTTATTTGCATTGGTGTCTGGCACAGATTTTAAAACTGTAAAAAAATTATATGAAATGCATTCTCAATTGTTGTTGAAAGTATTTTGCTTGTATGGGTCAAGAGCTTTATAATGCTATAATTTTGAATTTGGATCTGTAGGCTTTATTAATAAGCAAAGGACATTATCCCTTTTCATAAAATTTTTTGTTATGTCATAGGGAAAGAAAAGATTTAAAAAGTGTGTGATTCCTACTCAAATCCCCAAATTCCTGTTACATCACATGGACCTGTGTGTGCTCCTTGTGTTGTAACATACCATATTCTCTCTCTCTCACTTCAAGTAAAAGGGAAAGAGAGGGTGAGGAGAAAAATGCATTACAATTTTTATAATGGTTATTTCTGAGTAGTTGGGTTTTGAGTAATTATAATTACTTCCTTTATACTTTTCTTTTTCTTTTTAAATTTTCAACTCAATTTAATAATCAATAAGAGTCAATAAACTGAAAACAAAAATCCAAAGGCTCAGAGAGCTGAAACAGGTGGCTTGACCTAGTCCAGGCTAATCTTTCTCTGACAGACGAGAGCTGACATGCCTCCAGAGGTGCTGAGAAATGGTAAGAAAGACCGTGGCCATTTCTTGACATTCTTATTTGGGCCTCCTTCAGCTCAAAACTGCATATTGTAGAAGTGTCGCCTGGAATTCCCAGGAATAACAGTGCAACTGATTGCACATGAAGCCAGCCCCACCCCATGGCTGAGAGATGAGCCAAATATTGTAAGATTGCTCAATGCTGATTGAAAGTAGTTGTAGATTTTCCTGGTGACACTTTACTGGCTTTGGACAAGGTAGCAATCTTGGCTAGAACAGTGTATTTTGTGGTCAATATTCTTCCCTTTTATGATTGTTTTACCTTTATCCATTAAGAAAAATGTGGCAGAGCTCTGCTTTCTCGTGACACTCACATTTTATAGGCAGAAATCTGGAAAAGCAGAGACTGGGTTGGATCCCAACAGCTGCCATCTGCTGCTGCCTGATGTTTCCCAAGAAGTCCCTTGGGGTGGAGTAACCAGTGAGTGTTTCGGATGTTGGTGAATGGGAAGCAACAGAAAACTTATGAGCAAGCTTGTAAAAAACTCAGTCACTGGGATGAGATTCAATAAAATAAAACTAGAACTTCTTTTTTGGAAAAAGAAGAAAATAATCTTTAATTGGACTTAAAAGTAAAGATTTTATTTAGCCATGCAAACAACATTGACTTCTTTTCACTATTTTGAGCAGAGTGATAATACCTGGTGTGTTTATCCTGGATGCTTTAGGGAGCATCACATAGAGCTTCTTGGCCTGAGCATTGCCTAAATATTATCTCACAATAGGGAGAGGCTCAAAGAGGTCATGCCTGATTTTCCAAATGTAATAGTTATGAAAGGGCATCATATACAA
>VBSM01001124.1:61299434-61311842 GCA_008086735.1 Cheirogaleus medius | reverse complement strand
ACAACAAACCCATAGCGACTAGGAGGTATGTTAGAAGGAGCATAATCAATCCCACGGTCCCATAGCATTCTATTTAATTAGTTCTGCTAGAAATTCATGACTGACTCAGGAGACGACAATTTAAGGAGAGCAGGGAGGTCCTGGAAAGAACTAAAAGAAAAATGACAAAGATTATTTAAAACATGGAAAACACTAACAAAAAGCCTTAAAAATCTATATTAGATATTTATTGGTTTTTGACTTTTTGTACAGTCCCTGAACCTACCTGGGTATCAGTGTTCTCATCTGTGAAAGAAGGAGATGAAATGAACGGTGGGCTTTTCTTGCATGGAACCATCTCATTCTCAAGTTAGAAACACCTTACCCTTTTTAAGCTGTTAAGCCTTTCCTCTCATCTAGGCTTTTCAGTTCAACACTCCAATTATTCCCCTTAGGACACTGATTCCTTCCTTGTTCTCTCTCCCCTCTTCCCTCTTCCCACATCCTTCCCCTGCCCACCCCCAACCCCCACCCCCACCTTTCTCACTGTATTTCTCTCTTTCTTATATTTTTATTCATTCCTCTACTGATACTTTTCTTCCAGGGAATAAGCATGATCTCACTCTAAAGTAATACTATTAAAAAAAAAACCCTCCTTTGAAAATTTATGCTTCTCCCCTTCTGTCATATTATCTCTTTCCTTGATTACCAAGCCAGGACCCTTAAAAAATCTCCCTGTGTTAACGATGCTAACTCACTCTTCACAATACAGCTGTGACTCCAGAAAGGCAGAATGACTGGGGAATTTTTTTATGCAAAATCATTTCTCGCTTAATTAAGCATGAGGAAAAGGCCCACGTTCATCAGAAAACTCCAAATCCCCTCTCTAATATAAAACTTTAACTCCATCACAATGAATCTATGCCAGAATGTAGTAAAACCTAGCAAGATAAATCTGGCATCATTCTATAAACTATAGATGAACTATAAAGACACTGCATCTTGGTATATTTAATTTAGCTATTTTATTTTGATGTCATTCAACCCCTGATCTCTCCATAAATGCTTGGTCCACATTATTATCTTATATTTACTCTTGAATTCTTTGTGATTATGGTTCCACAACCCCTCTGATTCGACTTTTACCAAGATATCCAACAATCTACCTACCTGGTCAATCCAGTAGATCCTTTTTGGTCTTTGGTTTATGTGGCTTTACTGTGGCATCTGGAATTTCTCAAACCCTTTCTCATTCCATTTCCATGAACAACAATAATTCACCTACTTTGTTCCTTCTCAGTTTCTTCTGTTTGCTCTTCTGAGAGCTAAGTTCCCTGCTCCTCCAGGTTCTGTACTTGATATTCTTCTCTTTTCACTCTATATAGTCACTATTATCAGCTCCTACAATTTCACTTATGTATGTGTGTGTATATGTATATATAATTATATATACACATACAGTTATTTATATGGTTAAAATAGGCTTATAAATGTGTGTGTGTATATATATGTAATATTTCTGTGTATGTTACATTTTACACACTTCCAGACCAGATTTATTTTCTGGCATAGGCATACTGTATACTGTGCACACAGTGCACAGTATAATATATTATATTACATATTAATTATTTTAATTAATTAATAATTAATTATTATATTATTATTTATTAAAATATATAATATAATGAATTATTATAATTTATTAGGCTACAAAGATATTAGAATCTCAGAGTAATGTATGCATTTGAAAACAAAGCAGTGCCTTTCTATTTTTTTGCTTTGGTGACAATCATTAATTTATTTGAAAAGTTAAGTAACATTACACAAGAATATCAGAGCACAGATTTGGATAGCTCTACTTACACATTCTCAAAATGTCATCCTTATTCATCTTCCTTCATCATTCCTTCTTCCTCTCTTTGTTTTAATAATATAATTTCTTGATATTAGTTGGGTATATAACTGACCAAATGAAAACACTTTCCAGGACCCCTTGCAGCCATAGGATATTAGCAAAGTTACGTGTACAATTTCCCTGTCATCTCCTTAAATATAAAGTAACTGGTCATGGGCTTTCTTTTATGTTCCATAATACTGGGATATTAACATGGGGCTATAGGCTAGAAGCTTCAATTATGCAGACAGGCCCAAAGCCCTGAGGAATGATGGGTCAGCACAGATAGAACTAACCTGGAAATCTGGACAAGTTTATAGAGCAGAATTGCTTGCCCACCATGATCAGTGACAATTTTGGACCCTTACATGAATAATAGATCAAGCTTCCATCTTGTTTGAGTCATTATTTTAGTGTCATCTTGTTTTATAGCATCATATTCTATACCCTAAGTAGGACACTTTGTTCTCACTAGTGTAAATGTTTCCCCTTAGAAGATCATCAGACTTCTAATCAAACTTGTCTGTTTGTGCTGCTGTAACAAAATACCCCGGACTACGTAACTTGTAAAAAACAAAACTTTATTTCTCATAGTTCTGGAGGTAGGAAGTCCAAGATCAAGGTGTTGGCCGGTTCAATGCCTGGTGAAGGCCTGGTCTCCATTTCCAAGACGGCTCCTTATCGCTGTCCTCCAGAAGGGAAGAATGTTGTGTCCTCACATGGTGGAAGGAACTGAAGGCAAAAAAGGGCTTAAGCTGTGCTTGCTTCTGCAGCACATATACTAAAATTGGAACCCTACAGAGAAGATTAGCATGGCCTCTGTGCAGGGATGACATGCAAATTCGTGAAGCATTCCATATTTTTCTTAAAATTTGTACCCCCATAATATGCTGAAATAAAAAAATTATCAAAAAAAAGGGCTTAAGCTAGTTTCCTCTGGCCCTTTTATAAGGCTCTAATTCATTCGCAAGGGTCAACCTCTTATAACTTAATCACTTTCCAAAAGACCTCATCTCTTAATAGTACCACAATAGGGCTTAAGTTTCAACACATGAACTTTAGGAGACATTCAGAACATAGCAAAGCTAGTAGACTTAAAATAGGAAATGATTGGTTTTGATGATGCAGGAATGAATGTATGTGTTAAAGGTGTTTGGGATAGGGTGCAGTGAGAACCAGCTATGCACATCTGGTAAAAATTGACAAAAATTGAGCACAGTTTTCTTGAGAAAAGGGTCAACAATGCTCAACTCACTGGTTTCACCTATTGGAATCTGTTGGAATATCTTGAGATCTGCTGTGGAAGTGAAAATTCTATTTTGACCAGAAAAAAGGCAGCCTATTAACCTAGTATGTTTACAGGCTACTGAGGTGAGCTCCTTCCTAACCTTATTCCCATCTGTTAGTATAATACAAGGTTGCCTCCTCTGGTGGCAACCTCCACCAGAATTCTAATAGTCAGAGTATTTATCTTCCAATTAGGAACGGTCTCTTTTTTCCTTCTTACCAAAGTTACATGAGAGGCAGGGATAAAAACAACCAATGTAAATAAGTAGGTAATGTGCACCCTTATCTAAGAATCTGTGATCATGTTCAACAATCATAGTCGAATGCTAAAAGGGTTTGAGACAGTTCTATAGCCAGCTCACTAACCAATGGATAGTCCATGAACTCTTTCAGTGTATCCCAGAACTTTACAATAAACAAATCCCAACCAGAAAGAGTTTCTTTCCCATAAAATTTGCTCCTGTTTGTATATTCCTTTCTTTGTGATGTGGGACCATGTTATAAACTGTCACCTTTAAACACCTCCTAAATAAATCTCTTATCAGCCTGCACATGGCAAATGAAGTTTCTTGCGTTAGTTCATTGCTGATAACTTATTGCAGCCATGTTTTTACTGATCTCTCTGCATACCCTACCCCATCTCACTCCAATAATTTATGTCCACAATCAAAATTATTTATTTCTTTCCTTTTGAATCAACTTTTCCAACTTCAAGTGGCAAAAACAGGTCAAAAAGTGTCTCTTCTATAAAACTTTCTGTACATTATTCCACCTCCTTTAATTCCCACTTCTGTTAGCACAGTGGAATTAAATAGTATCATGTTTTCCTCTCTGTATCCAAACAACCAGTTCATTTAATTCACCAAGTTTTCTTATACCTTAATCTAATTATAAAGTCTACAGAAATTCAGGTGTGATACATTGGCAAGAGTAATGTGAAGGCTTTAATTTGAGGACCGAAGCACCCTCAAATCCTCCTCCTTCCTCTAGATTTCCCCACTTCTGCCTCTGAGATTACATCCTTTTTGCACCAAAGCTCCTTGCTATGGGCAGGCCAAACACTGTGCTTTGCACAGAATATCTGGTCTGTCTTTCTGCCAGCAGAGGGGCCCCTCGCTCTGCACAGGTTTCAAGATCCAGCAGCGAGGAACTGGGCAGAAACTAGTGAATTAGCTGTTATGATGCGAAAATAAAAGCTGGTCAATTGACCCTCTGCAGAAATCGTTCAACACAGTTAAAATCATCTAAATTAACTTTAGTCATTGTAAATCGTTTAAATAGTTAAAACAAACACATTTTTTGTCTGTACATTAGTATGGAAATATTCCAAAATTTTCAATCAGCAAAATTTGGAAATAACCCTAAAAAAATGCTAAACTGTTGGCAAAATAGGAAACAACTTTTTAAAGGTTAGAAGAAAATCTATATAAGATGACATCTCCACATATGAAATGATGAAATTTTAGTAATAGTCATAAGAAAAATATTTTTAAAAGAAAACTAAGTCATCTAGTAATCTTCAGGTTTGATAAACTAGACATCCCTTTTAAAATGCTTTCAGAAGTTTATATTGATTAAATATATTCAAGAATATTTTTAAATAATAAGATTATACATCTATAAGAATGTTAATCATCTTTAAAGATTTTGATAGATTGATACATTCATCAAGTTAGTTTTTGAACAAGATGATGCTTTAATGAATTAGCTTTTGGAAGGTTGACTTTCTTCCTCTTATGGAAGAAACTAGAGCCCACCAGAATAGACACTATGCATGCAGATGGTTGAGGTAAGAAGAGCAATAAAGTTTCCTGATTATAAATCTACTTTTTTTTAGTATAATGTACTGTCCATGTCGCTTCTTATAGCCACAAAATATAGAAGATAATTTTTAGATAGAAGAAATGAATAATTTCTAAATGAGTAGCATAGTAGAGCCTTAAAATAAGGCAAAGTTGAGTTGAATGAGAAAATAGGAATAGAATTCATGGGTCATCTGTCAGATTTACTTACTTTACAGATTAGAAATAAATTAATAAATATCCACTTGAATTTCAGGAGGGTTACCTTCCCAAGGTCCTTCAAATACTTCAAATATTTCTGCAGTTAATTTCTTCCCCTTCAACTCTTTCTCATCCTCTACCTCTACTTCATTGAGGATACCAAGATTCTCTTAGACCTGGTTTGAGTGGTAAATATCTACTCATCTTCCATACCTACTCTAAAATCCAGGGCAATGCTGCTAATGGCAAGCTGGTTTTTGGTGCCAGATGTGTTCTATTCTTATGAAGTTTGGGATGTTGCCATATAAAACGACTCCTTTTCCATTCTGTGACATTTTCCCATTATCTCTTCCTCATTTCACAATCAGGAGGAGGTAAGCTACATTAATGATACTTAAATTTATTTTTTCATTATTTGCCAACTATGTGGTAAGTGCTTGAAATGCCCTAGCATGACGATAAATCTTATGGAGTCCCCAAAAGAATCAGCAGGCAAAGGACATCCTAAGGCCACAAGAAAGCCTCAGCTTTCAAATGACAAATGTTTAACCACAGGAATTCCCCCCATATCTTAGGCAGAGCTGAATGATACTGTCTCTAGTTTCCAGTATTGGGCAACTAAATAGTCTTTGGACAATCTCTAAAGGTCAGGAAGATATCTGAAGCATGGTTGGAAAATGTTGAAACTAATTCTCAATATATATATATATATATATAGCCCAGGGAAGACATCACAACCAAAGGGAGCTGAGTCCTAGTAGTAAGTCATGCTAATGTTCAAGTCTTGCCGTGTAGGTTTAACTTTGTACAACAGTATTCAAATTGTGTCATTCTAAAGAAGACTCTGTTCCTGGAATGTTGTTGAAATAATGATGGAGAGTTAGACATTCATGCAAAGTGCTGTACACTGATTCTGCAATGACTTCTTCCTTTATGTAGATATTTAAAGAACCCTAAGCTTGTCCCCTTCTTAGTATCAGTTTCTCCAGTTCTTCCTGCCACTACAGACTCTGATAAAATGCATGGGAACTTGATTTGTTCTATGTCTCTACTGATATCAGTGTGCTAACGGAAGTAGCATAAAGCAAGCCATGCAGGCCAGGTCCACAAACCCACATTAGCTGTTGAGTCAATTAGTTGTAGAATTTTGAGCTTTTTATGATGATTTAGTCTACTACAACACATTCATTTCACATATTGTAAAATTGAAACCAAGAGAATATAATGACTGCTTAAGGGAGAAAAAGGAAGTATTAAGTTTTGCCTATTATGTGTTAGACACTGAACTGATCATTTTGAACATTTAACATGAACCTCACCTTAGAATAGTGTTAGTTTCTTCGTGTTAAAGACACAAATCATAGAATTAGGAAGTTTAAATCACGTGTCCAGGGTTCCATGGCTTATAAATGGCAGAACCATGTTTGGAATTCAGATCTATTTCATTTAGTGGCCACCATACAAGAAATTTGACAAATTGAACTTTCCTTTTTATGAGTGCACCAAGTGCTTCAGGGAATCTACTAACATTTTATTCAAAAGGAATTACTTCTAAGGGTGAGTAAAGCTACAGAAATTTTCATAATTCTATATTCCAAATATTCCCATTAATGAAATCAATGTTCTGATATCATGACTGAGGCAGCACATGCAAAATTAAGTCATAATAGTAAAATTTCACTTTTACCTGATATGTTGGGCTTCTGTATAATATTATATTTAAGGACTACCATTACAGTCCGAACAAAAAACAAAAAAAAAAAAAAAGAAAAAAATAAGAAATAAGAAAGGAAGGAATAAAGAAAAAGGAACAAAGGGGATAAAGACAGAGGAAAACATGTTTCAAACTCTTTAGGTTTCTAGACAGACTTGGCTAGTATGACAGACTTGGCTTATATAATCAAGAATAACAATTTGATTTCCTGATTCTCTGTCCTGTGATTATTCCTTTGTAATATATTGCTTCCCTCAATTACCAAATTCCAGAAGTTATGAATTGATTCTCATTTTTAAAATTTATTCTTTTTCTAATTTACTATAATTGATGGCTTTTTCTCTAAAATAAGTGTTTTCAAAATATTACTGGTTACAACAATTATTACTGTGCCATAGATGCCAAATAAAAAAAATCTAAAAATTAAAAAAATATATATCAAAGCAACAAGGTCAACAACAGAAAACTATGTTTTTCAACAACAGGAAAAAATCAAGTTCAATTTCTAAGAACTTTAAAATTCTTTAGATTTCAATAATGTAAGATTCAAATTGTAGAAATAAAGGAATAACTGCTTGATTCAGACATACTATCCAGGCATAAAAACAGTAGTGAAAGCTGAAGAGAGGATGTGAAGTCCCCAAAATTAGAATTGTTCTCTCAGAGTCTGGCGGACCAAGGGGTTCGTAGATGGGTTTCAGGCAATTTGTGAACAAAGTATTTGCATGAAATGGATATGTGTGTGTATGGTTACACACATGTACATGGATATGCTTATTTTTCAGAACAAGAGGGTCCATGGTTTTCTTTAGACTTCCAAAGGAGTTTGTGGTAATTGTTTTTACAGATTTTTAATTCAGAAATACAATTATGCTCTAAGGCTTCTTGCCAGTCTGGATTCTGTGAATCTCAGATGACCATTTTTTCTCAGAAAAAAATTATGAAGATTGATATTATTGAGGGTAAAGTATATGTTATTGAAGAGCACTAAGGGGTGGATATGCCAACTAATACTTTAAAAAAGCATAAAAGAAATGGATTAGATGGAGGAAAACTATATCCTGAGTTAAACAAGTCTAAAATCCTTGAGGACAGATGCTTGGCTTAATTCAATCTTATATTTGCCTGGAAGTAGCCCATTTAGCTGATAATTAAGGATCATCTTTTACTAATCACACATTGTCTTAAGTTTAAGTCTTATCTCCACTTCAGTGGTTCAATATATACATCTTACTAAACTCATGAATATACACTTTAGCCCCTAAAATTACCAGCATAGTGCATCTTTGCTAATTTTGTCTTTAAATAAAGAAGCAATAAGAAGAAATCCTACCTTGAAAATATTAATAGGAAGGATGTTCCTTCTCCTACCCTGAAGGCTTATCCTCCTAGTCTAAAAGTTTGCACTGAAAGTAAATTTTTTTATTTTTATTTTTGAAAAGGAATATAATTTGAATTTAATTTTATATATTTTTTCCTTAGTGCAGCCCCCATTACCTTATATTTCCAAGTCAGGAAGACAATTATGGAATATTTTGATCTTATTTTCTTCATTTTCTCAGTTAGGTTAGGATTGCTTAGAATATATTTAATTTTATTTTGTTTCTTCCCTTCTATTAATAAGAGATTGTATGTTATTACTAATAAAAGTTAAAAATAGTGAACCCATATTTATTTGAATTTGAACAATAAGTTCACATTTTTTATTTACACATTCAATGGAATGAATCAATAGCAGTAACATTTCAGGCACTGTGACAAAATGACAGGAAAGCACAAAGTGAATTTAAGATAAGGATGCCATTTCAGAAGTATCCTCTATATCAAATCAAAAAGTCCATCATCCACTTTATCTTATAAAAGTCACATCCTGTCCTACCGTACCTAACAAAAGTTAGTTAGTCGCTCTTGAAAGAAAATGTATACAAAATTGTAAAGAATCTCTAATGGTTGCCATCTTCAAACGTACCTGGGAATACAATTTCTTTTTTCCTGGGTGCTAAACCAGATGAAAAGTGGAAGGGCAAAGGAGCTGCCTCAAACCTCTTTTGTAAGGGCACTAATGCCGTTCATGAGGGCTCCATCCTTTTAACCTAATCACCTCTCAAAAGGCCTGACTTTCTAATATCAAAACATGTCAATGATTAGGTTTCAACATATGAATTTTGGGGGAAAACAGGCATTTAGATCAAGCACACACACATATCTGCTTTACTATTCCTGAAATGTGTATAGATGCTTCTAGGATTAATGCAAATTTGTTAAAGAATCCATTGTGGTTATCATTTTTATTTTCTCAATACTCATTTTCTCAACAAATGGAAACCATGACCACAGTCAGTATAATATGGAGGAGGTCTGGAAATTATTTGATTTAAAAAGAATTGATATTTGTTGAGCTAGGTGTTAGTCATTGTGCTAAGCATTTTTGTCATCTATTAACCACAAATCAAAAATGTTGCAAATGACAGTTTTTGCTATTAATGAGCTATCAAATTATTTGAAGAAACAGAATTAAGTAATGAGGTGTATGCTTTAAATAGATAATTTGTGTAGAACTTAGCAGTAGGGAAGGTAGGTAAAGATAACAAATGCAGCTAAGCATGAGAATTTGAGACCTATGAGACTAACAGCAGAGTTAGTTAGGAGAGGATTGGGGTGAAAATGGGGTTTCAGACACTCTGTGATCCATTAGTTATGGTAGAGATGGAAAAGGGAGCCATGGATAGATGTAAAGAGGCTTAAATTTATATAACACAATGATGACAGTCACATGAAGAGGGAGGCAGAGGTAGATGAGAATGAGCTGGTGTAGTTAATACTAACCTATGTATATTGGAGAATATAAAATTGGCTTATATTTGTGCAGGCTAAAGTCCTTTCCCCATTTGCATTGTTTATATTCTTCTGGCATCTTCAGTTAATTAAAACCATTGACTCTCAGAAAGAGATTGGAACTTAAAGGGCTTCAAATCTGTTTTTAATGTTAACTTCTTGGCTCCATGAAGCAAATAACATAAGGTCACACCCTCTTCAAAATGAGAGCCTTCAGGAGTTTGAAGACTCATTCCTGTTTAATCTTCTCTTCTTCAGTATAAAACTTCTTCCATCCTTAACCCATCTCTCCTTTGAACACATTCACCACCTGAAACACTATCTTATAATGGAGTGTCTAATTACGTCGATATACTGAGTTGTAAGTTGACAAATTAGGTTGTTGGTTGAGGGTAGTAATATTTAAGGCATCTTTCCTACACCATCCTATAGAGTCAATTTGCTTTTTCATTTTTAATTATTTCTGACCCCAAATAACATGGTTAAACAGCAAAAATATATATGTAAAATAGAATTTAAAATTACCTGTAACTACTTACCACTGGGAGATTTTGGTGTGTTTCCTTTATCATCTTTTAACTGTATGTGTCTGTGTATAATTTCTTTCACAGATGCTTTTGCTTACCTATGATTCAGATATAGTGGATTTCTTTGTTCTTTTTCTAAATTTTTTTGGAATTGCCTAACTCAGTCCTAGATCAGGCCTTTTTCATATGCTCTTTCGTTTGTTGTTTGCTCTTCCCTTGAGCCTTCACATGACTATGCCTTTCTTATTATTTAATTATTAGCTCACAATTACAACATCAGTGAAACACAGTAGAAATATTGTGGAGGGGAAGGGCATACCTCTAACCCTTCCTAGGGAAAGGCAAAGATATAAAATGTAACCAAAACAAAACAAAACAAAAAACATTTATCGGGTGTTGGGCAGGTGGGAGGGGGAGGAGGGGATGGGTGTATACTTACATAATGAGTGTGATGCGCACCACCTGGAGGATGGACACACTAGAAGCTCTGATGGGGGGGAGGGGTGGCAAGGGCAATATATGTAACCTTAACAATATTTGTACCCCCATAATATGATGAAATAATAAAAAAAAGAAATATGGCACAAAAAAGCTGAAGTTCTGGTTTCGAACTCCTGACCTTGAGCCTCGGCCTCCCAGAGTGCTAGGATTACAGGCATGAGCCACCACGCCCGGCCTAAAAGCTGAAGTTCTGAATGAGTAGAATATATGAGGTCTGTCTGGAAAGTACTCAGCCATTTAATATGAAAAATAGAGACATTTATTGAAGATGGTACAAGATACAAGAAACATCATACATAGAACAATGATGCCTCAGTCCCCTTCAAAGTAGGCACCTTGGGACCTCACACAGTTCTCCCAGCGCCTCTTAACCTAACCCTACACGACCAACATTCTCAGGTGTTCTGCTTGTTGCAGGCCTTCCAGAATGTGGATCACTTTCAACAGTTTCTCAACCATCTTTGAAGTATTTGTGCCACACTTTTATTTGCGCTGCATTTATTACATCGTCCTGGAAAGCCTCCAAAATGTATGAATAGTTTCTGTGGAGGAGAGTACAAGCTTAACACAAAATTTGATGCAGATTCATGGTTCTACTCGCTCAGTTATTTTGAATATGAGGACCACACAGTACACATGCTCACTCAATGGCGTCTAGCACCCCACTGACTAGTAAAAGGAAGTTGCCATTGTTCACGCATGTGCATTACAGTTCATGCTCCTTGGCAGCCAGGTTACATTGATGTCGCACAAACTGTTGTTATATTAACCATGGCTGGATACTTTGTGGACGGACCTCGTATATCCTGGGGCTGCCAACATTCCAGGAAATGAGGGGGGATCCTATACAAGAAAGAACCATGGGAGCAATGTACACTATTACACAATGTACATTACCCATCCAGGTAATGGGTACACTAAAAACTCAGACATCATCATGATACAATTCATCCGTGTACCCCAAAGCTACTTGTCCTCCTAAATCTATCAAAATATATATAAAATAGAAAGAACAAGAGAAAAGAAGCCCCATGTTTTGTGTATAAATTCTGCCCCAGTCTTTGGTTGGCCCCTGAAACATGTTTGCAAAGAGCAGACTCTGACCACTTCAACTACAGACAAAAAAACCACAACACACTACAGCAGAAAGAATAGTGGGTGTGAGTAAATGGACTTATCTATTTCCAAGGTTTCTTTATTCTATGTGGAGTGATACAATACTGACTAGATTACACAGGGGAAGGTTAACAACCTCCAAAAATAAGAATTATAGTTAATAATCCAAAAGGTATATTATAGAATTCTAAAAGTCTTTCAAATAATCCAAAAGAGGTCAGGAAAGGGGATCAGAGGATCAACAACATCAAATTAAAACAAAACAGTAGATGAGCAAAGAAAAAAGCAGTAAGTTGAAAGACCTAAATACACTCATACCAAATATTTTTGGGCTAAACATTCTGATTAAAAGTCAGATATTTTCAAATGGATAAAAGAAGCAAAACCCATCTATATTCTGTTAAAAAGAGACACATTTTAAATACAGACACAGCCATGTTAAAAATAAATGAATAGAGAATGATATGCCATGCAAGTATTTATCCTAGGAAAACTGCAAATGGGATCTGATCAAATTAAAAAGCTTCTGCACAGCCAAGGAAACTATCA
>VBSM01001124.1:61217120-61288603 GCA_008086735.1 Cheirogaleus medius | reverse complement strand
TTTTCTGTATATTTTTAGTTGTCCAACTAATTTCTTTCTATTTTTAGTAGAGACAATGGGTCTCACTCTTGCTCAGGCTGGTTTCGAACTCCTGACCTTGAGCGATCCTCCCGCCTTGGCCTCCCAGAGTGCTAGGATTACAGGCGTGAGCCTCTGCTCCCAGCCTTAATTAGATGTTTTTAAAAATATGTATTTCATTATTATTTATCTTAAAATTTTATGGTTTCTTTCACTTAGTCTCTCCATGTGGCATTATTTTTTGAAATTTATCTAGAAATTACTCTCCTTTCAACTGTATCAAAACTGATGTATAATCTACCTATTAAATTTCTAATTTTAATCATTTTGTACTTTTAATTTTTTGCATTTTTTTCAAAAGGCTATTGTTGATAGCCTCTGAATTAATTAGATACACTATGCAAACTTTCAAACATATTAAAATCAATTATTTTATATTATGTATCTGATACTTCTAACATCAGCAGTGCTTGTGTCTCTGATTCTGTTGTTTAATATTAAAGTGTTATGTTGGCCCTGTTGACTTGTGCCTTATGTATCTATTGTGAGTTAAATCCTTGAAACTTTATCTTCAATCCTGACTTTAGTGTTTACTTCCCTCTGGATGATTTGTGTTTGCCTCTCTAGGGTCATATAGGCATTTCTATCTAGGGAGCCTTTAATCTAAATGATCTGCTTGCTATATTTTCAGTTGGTGAAGGGAAACGTGAATTCTCTCTCCAGACAGACATGCGATAAGGCTTGTAGTTAGGAAATCTCAGGGAGGAATTTTTCTTCATTAGTCTTACTGCTGTCCACAAGCCTAAATATATTCACATCTTCTGAAAATAAGCTTTTTGTTTTGTTTTTGTTTTTCCTGGTTTATTCTTCATGGGTTGTCTTTCTGCAGGTTCAGGTTTTACGCAGGGGTCTCTGATCAGATAGATATCTTATTTTGTATGGGCCTTAGACTTTATTTCTTACCTCTAGACTGATAGCCTATGTAAACCAACATTTTAAACCACTAAGGATGATTTAATATCCCTGGGACAAATGTAAACTGTAAAGACTGTTTGCCTATCTGAATTAGTGCATTTTTACATTTTTTCTTCAAAATATTATTTTTTGCTAGATTAACCATGTATTTTAAAATATATATTTTTAAAATTATCCCTTGAATATTTTAGCTGTTCTATACCTAGAAAGTTTTTCTGAACATCTAGTCTTCTGTATTACTAGAAAATATTACCCCTGGTATATTTGTTTCTGATTAGGAAAACACAAGTTTGTAAAGATGTCAATTTACTTTGTATTTATGCATAAATTAGAAGTAAACTCACTACAGCAAGACATTTTGAGAGATGTTTGATAATATTATGCTAAAGTACACTTGTACAAATAAATATGAAATAAAAAATGAAAACTTGAAAAACTGAGTTATGAAATTAGAAGTGCTCTGCCAAACATTCAGACATATTTCAGAAATTCAGTAATGTTCAATGTAAAGTACTGGCACAAGAAGAGACATATAAGATCAGAAAAACAAAGTAGAGTTAAGCATTAGACCAAAATAGATATGGAAATGAAAAGCAAAATTCCAATATAATGTAGAAAAAGTGAATTACACAATAACTAATGTTATTAAAGATTGGCTGGTCATATGGAAAAAATACAGCTGAATCTACATAAGCCAAAACAAATTCCATATGTGCACAGTGATTAACATAAATATTAATGCATAATTAATATTTTATCATAGAATAGATTTTTCTAACACATATTAAAACCTAGAATTCATAGACAAAATATTGATAAATTTTATTTACATATAATACACAATGATTAATAGGCCAGAAGGGAACAAAACAATGATAGATAGTGAAATGATAGAAACTAGAAAGAGTTGGAGAAGGTTAGAAAGAAAATAAGATAAATAAAACAAGCATATAACAGGCATATGAAATGCAACTTAACCAAACTCAGGCCAGGGATCAACTTCTCTAGAAAAGTTTCTTGATAACTGGCTGACTTAAGTTGCTCCCATAACATGGTATGGATACTTTTTTTTTTTTCCTTAGCATTTATCAGGTTATTTTAAATACATTGAGTATTTGAAATACTTATTTCAAATACATTGAGTCTTTGTGAGCAAAGAAAGGGCATTGTTTTATTTTTCGAAATAGTCTTAAGATTTAACTCTGGGATCAGGAAGCATTTTCTGTAAATAATCATATAGTAACATTTTAAATTTTGTAGACCATTCTCAACTCTGCTGTCGTAGCAAGAAAGAGACCAAATACAACACATAAATAAACCAATGTGGCTGTGTTCCAGTAAAAGTTTATTTAGAAAAACAGGCTGTGGACCAGATTTGGCCTTTGGGTCTTAACTTGCCTTCTCCTGATCTAGGCAAATGTCTGGTAAAAAGGATAAGTGGCGAATTAGGGAATCTAATACTGAACATTCTGCCAACTATCCATACTCTTACAGCGCTCTGCCTTTGCACAAGTCAGACTCAAACTGGCCTGAGTTTGTGAAGAAATGATCTACCTTCAAATTCCTTCTGCATCTTTTCTCTCCATCATCATGAGACATCTAGCCTCTCATTCTAACAAGAAGAATGTATTGTTCCCCACACATTGCTTCTAATAAGATCACCAGTGCACTGAGGACTGTCAGGGTGTTGACAAAGCAATGTTAATTAATATGGCCTGTGAAAAGCTGGCTTTCTCTTGAAGCCAGGCCTATGTCCTTTATCCTCTTTTGTACTTTCTTGATCCATATACATGCAACTTTCTTTTGCATACAACTCGGGGCCCAGAGAATATGTGATGTGGCTGGGTACTAAATGAGCATGTTGGCCAAGACCTCATAGTGCCCATTCAGCTGCTATTTTTGAGCAAGGCATGTTACATAACTCCCTGCTTAGAAACAGGGAGAATTTGGCCATGTTTCCCAAATGAGGTGACCACAGAAAAAAGAATTTCCCACATTCGGATGTCCTTTTACTTCTAGTTCCTGCTGACCTGGCTCTTCATCCTTTCTCTCCCCAAGCACTTGCTTCTTTTGCCTTTCTTAGGGCATTAGGAAATGCAGTGGCATTTCAGGAGGCAAGGAACATTTGAGATTCCATCGTAATAACACCCCTGGGAAAGGGGCACCAATAAGCTCAGGTGTCTCCTTTCAATACAACAATCTCTTTCTGAATAAAACACTGGGGTTTTCCTCCTTAGAAGCTTGTCTCCATGGCACTCACCACAGTGAATGAATTAAAATTTGGCAGCCTCTCTATTTAAAGTCCCCCAAAGCCAAATTTCTATAAGGGAGACAGTGGAAAGTGGGAACTTTGGTACTTTATCCCTAGTGTTTTACTGAACAACCCTGAGAAAAAGTTGTGTTTTTTTGTTTGTTTTTGGTTTTAGGTTTTGTTTTTGTTCTTTAGGAGACTAGGGAGAAATATTTTCTCAGCTTCCCTGACTGATTCTCACACCTTCTTTTTTAATTTTTAGTTTTTGTTTATTCTTATAGTACTGCATTTGACTAAGTATTCAATTAAAATTGACTATTTTGCAGTTAAGAATTATTCTGTGATTTGAATTGAGTATGTGAATATTAGTTGTTGTTAAAGTGCCTTCCTCGTGGGAGACAGGCAGTTTATTGTATTCAACAGCTTATAACAGGAGCAATTTTCTTAAGGCCTTATTGGAGGAAGCCTCAGCCCTGCATTTAAACTTTTCAGTTGATTAGGTCAGACCCATTCAGATTATCCAGAATAATCTCTCTTACTTAAAGTCAACTGATTAAGGGATTTAGTTACATCTGCAAAATCCCTTCTCAGCAACACCTATATTACTGTTTGGTTGAATAACTGGCAACTTTTGCCTAACCAAGTTGACATATCCAAAAAGCTGTCACGATTATAATCCTACATTACTATTTTCACTCTACTCCCCCAGCTCTTTCTGGTCTTTTATTTTCCTTCTTTCCTTCTCTTTTCTTCTCTCTTCCTTCATTCTTCCCATGGTAGTCATTACTTGTATCTACAAATTTTTCTCATTCTCCATCTCTCTGGACACATGATGGGTTTCACTTCCTGACCCTCTGATGGTTACATTGACTCTTGTGTCCTGTTTTGGACAATGAAATATGAGGGTGTCACTGGTGAGAAATCATCTAGCATTGTCATAGGCCAAAATCATGACTTAACGTAGTCTGCAGTTAAGATGAAAAGATAAACTATAAACCCATAAACTATTGACGAATAACTCTAATTAATTTATAAGTCTTAAAGGAAAACAGAGTTCAAAGAAGGGAGATACCCCAATAAACCCAAGCACTGGTGTACCTTAGCTGGGTAATAATGTATAACAAATAAAATGGGGGTGTGTAGGGGACAGGAATTATGGACATTGTGAAATACACCTGTTTTCAATTCTTTTTATTGATTTCTTTTATTTTTAAGTGTTAATTTCTTCATATTTTCTGTGCAACTAGTTTGTTCTAGATATTACTCTATGATACCTGCCCTCATATAGACTGTCAAATAAAAGAATAAATGTATAATTAAGTATTGTGATAAATATTAAGTAACAGGTTGCTGAGATGGTGAAAACTGTTCCAACCTATTTTCAATAGGGAATTTGAACAAGGCCTTCTGAAGAGATGGCATGAAAGCAACAACCTGAGGAAGGAAAGAGTCAGCTGGAGAGAAGGGCAGATGTAAAGGCCATAAAGTGGGGACAATCTGATGTCTGGAAAGCCAGTGTAACCAAAGCATAGTAAGAAAGGTAAAAACTGGTGTAAGAGATGGGGGAGACATGGGTAGTGGCCAGATTTATTTAGAATCGTGTAGGCCACACACACCAAGGAAAAGACATTTATTTTTAAAGGCAAAGGGAATCTTTGTAACCTAATGTAAGGTGATTCATTAAGTTTCTGAAACTGTTTCCACATATTTAAAATAAAAGTACCTCTGTATAACCAATATAAAAGTGAAATAAAACAAGGCATGTAAAATCTTAGTATAGTGCTTGACCATTTAAAAACAAAAGAAAACAAAACTCAGTACCAGAACCTCATTGTTTTCCATAGGAAACATGATCTTTTTATAATTCTAGGGCTACTTAAAAAATAAAAAGCTGATCTATTTATAGTTTTTCTGGAAAAATTTTAGGGCTTTTTTTTTTTTTAGAGGCATGGCAACAAAAAGGGTTGTCAGGTAATATCTTAGGGCTTAGGCTATCACCGAATTAGGAGAAAAAAGTCTTTATAAATACTTTAACACTAAAATATTACTGTATTTTAACTTTTCTTTTTAAATCACTGTAGTGCCATATACAAAAAAAAATGAACAAATACCCTGTTTCTCATGTCCCTTATTTCAACTAATGTTCAGTGATTTACAAGATCCAATAAGTTTCACTTTATTGTTTGTAAAACAAGTAACCTAAATTTTATGGCTGACTGAGGTACATTGATCAAAGATAGGAAATATGTGAAAGAGTATAGAATGAAAGCTGTATTCTAAATAAATTTGGGCAAAAAATACACAAAAGGGAGAAAAAGAAAATCATCATGAAAATATATGATCATTTAAAATTTTCAAAGACACTGTGGTTTGTGGGGATAATATTAGAGAATGGAAGCAGACTTGCTTGCAATCTTTCTATTTCTCAGAGTTCATTTCATATTTTACTTTACAATTTCTCCGTAGAATACCATTATTATTTTCAAGACTTTGCGGAAAATTCACTGTGGAATTTGACAGCTGACATTTAGGCTCTTTCAGCCCTAGATTCATTATGTGCAAATTGAGAAAACTGGATGAAATGATCTCTAATGTCATAAGAAATTAGGTCTCTCATTTATTTAGTTCCCAGAGAGATATGCTGCAGTTTAATTTGGGAAGTAATTTGATAGTCACTCCTCTTTGATGATATCTTATTATTGTTGGGGGAGTTTGAATAAAAATGATTGTCTTAAATGATAGTAGTAAAAGCCAAATTTCTCTACAATAAAATCCAATGATTTCTTTTCTTTCTCTTCCTCTTCTTCCTCCTTCTCTTCCTCCTTCTCTTTGTCTTCCTGCTCTTCCTTTTCCTCTTTATTTATCTTCTCCTCTTTTTCCCTTATTTTCATCATCACCAATTACAAAATTTTAATCATAAATGTTCCATTGCATAGAGAAAACTTCAGAGTTAATCCACAGCCTTTGGAAATGCATAAACTAAAACAAAATGCAGGACATACTTTATTGCCTTTAATATATGGAGGCAGATCTAGATCTGTCTTCACAGAGACTGAAGAAATACATCACTGGTTTACCAAGAAATTACTTCTATCAATTTCATTTAATGACTATTCAAACCTGGCTCAGGTGTAACTTTCTAGCAAAAGCTATTTAGCATGCCCCCAATATCACTCTTGTTACATGTTCCTTAGGGAATCTCACTTGAAAAGGTAAAGATCTGGGATGTTGTAATCACCACCACATCACTCTAATAAAATTTCAAGCTCAGTGAATATCTGAATGGCAAATCTTTTACAAATAGAAACCACCAAATGCACATACCTTGATGGTTACATAGACTGTACCCTAAATATAAATACACTTAATCTTTGTATACATGAAATGAATGATAATTTTAGATGATGGAGCCTGTGAAGAGACAAGGTGGTATCTAGTCTTTCATGCTTCTCCTTATGTTATTGTTTCATTTCCAATTGCTTCCCCTCATGTAAATACTCTTCTTCAAGACATGAATCAAATGTCCTCTGCCCAAATGCCCACATGCTTTCTGAAGCTCTAACTGGAATATCTATTTCATTTGATTTTGCACCCATGTAACATATTATTTGCCCTTGAATAATTACTTTTAACATATTACAGATATTATATAAATTTTTCTAGGGAATTTTGGAATAGCTCCATAAATATCTATTATTATTATTAATATTAGTTTTATTTACAGGTGTATCACTGGCACATAGAGAAAGTTCAAGCACATAACCAGTTTCTAAAAAATAGCTTTTGAAAGAATGAGTAAAGTTTGTGCTTCTGTAGTCTCCTACTTTCAGATAAAAACTTTTCTTAGGGAAGGTACTGGGCTTCTTCACACCCTTTAAACCCCACAAAAATTATACTAATAATTTGGAGAATTGAATAGAAAATATCAATTTTTGATTTAAATTTTTGGCAACATACTTTTAATAACTTAAATTTTATTTCTGTTGTTTGTAACCAAGAGTCCTTAATGGATTAACCTTATTTGATTCCATATGATAGATTAATCAGCTTGATGTGACTTCTTTAGTTAGGTCTTTTTAAAATTTACCAGCCAGATATCCTGTAACTACTATATTTTCTCTCCTTTGCACTTAATATATTTTTGCCTTTTATTATTGTGAAGTATGGACATGCTTATTCTCCTCTATTCATTATTAATTTTACTTCCCATGTCAGTACTTTTCATGGTAGCTGATGAATTGTAAGCATCCAAATATTTGTTTAATGAATACATGACTGCTGATGGAACAGATCTTAGATTCTCTTCCATTTGACGTTTTATTTGCTTGGCCAAATTTAAGATACTTTGCTGAAGAGAGATATTTGTAATTTTGATGAGTAACTTCTAGTTTTTCCTCAGATTAGAAAACCATATCTTATCAAGCAGAATCTTATGTTTATATTGGTTCATTGACGTTATCAACATTTTACATAACATCTCTGTAAGTGTAAGCATAGTTCTGAACTAGCAAATTTCTTGCTCTTGCGATGAAGAAAAACAATTTTAGCTTTAGATGAAATATATTTCTTTCATAGATGGAATTTTATAGCCCTAAAATTTTGATGAGTTCAAAACTCAGTAAAACTCTTTTTAAAACAATATGAGATAAACACCCTAACATCCTGAATTTGATGTTTAGTCACCCTATAGCACCATTTTTTTTTATAGAACTCACTTGTGGGCTGCTTTGTGTCTGCAGCTTCTGTTTCATTAGAGAGATAATGTAGCTTTCTATATTCTTGCAACAAAATGTCTTATTCAGCTCCCAATACCGGGAATTTGGAAATATGGGAATATACCATGATACTCCAACTCCAGTAAGACATTGGGACTAACAGAGAGATCATCTTAGACTTTAAATTCTACTCACTAGGCAGGGGGAGGTACAAGGTGGGGGAAGTGGGGATGTGTGTCAACTGGGTTTATAGTTTATCTCAGTGATATTAGCTTCATCTCCATTGTACTGATTAATATACAGTTATGCATCACTTAATGATGGAGCTATGTTCTGAGAAATGCATTGTTAGGCGATTTCATTATTGTCCAAACATCATAGAGTACACTTAAACAAGCCTGGATGGTATAGCCTACTACACACCTACACTATATAGTACAGCCTGTGGCTCCTAAGCTACAAACCTGTACAACACCGTTACTATACTGAATACTGTAAGCAATTGTAACACATGGTAAGTTTTTGTGTATCTAAACATATCTAAGCATAGGCAAGGTACAGTAAAAATGCAGTATAAAAGTTGTAAAAAATGTTACATTTGTCTAAGGCATTTACTATGAATAGAGCTTGCAGGACTGGAAATTTCTCTGGGTGAATCTATAAAGCCTGGGCCTAGGACATTACCATCCACTATTATAACTTTATAAACACTGTACACTTAGGCTACATTAAATTTATCTAAAATGTTTTTCTTTTTTCAATAATAAATTAACTTCAGCTCACTGTAACTTTTTTACTTTATAAACTTTTTAAATTTTTTAACTTTTTGACTCTTTTTTAATAACAGCTTAAAACACAGACATATCATACAGCTGTACAAAAATATTTCCTTTCTTTATATCCTTATTATATAAACTTTCTTCTATTTTTAATTTAATTTTTTACTTTTTAAACTTTTTTGTTAAAAATAAAGATACAAACACACACATCAGCCTAGACCTATGCAGGGTCAGGATCGTCGATATCACTGTCTTCTACATCTGCATCTTGCCACACTGGAAGGTCTTCAGGGGCAACACCACACACCGAGCTGTCATCTGTTATGAGAACAATGCCATCTTCCAGAACACCTCCTCCTGGTGGACCTGCCTGAGGCTGCTTTATGGTTAATCTTTTTTATTTTTTATGAGCAGAAGTAGTAAACTCTAAAAATAAGAAGGTTAGCATGGTAAACAGTTTAAAGAGTCACATAGTCATTTATTATCATTACCAAGTGTTATGTACTGTACATAATTGTATGCGCTATACTTTCATATGCCTGACAGTGCAGTAGGCTTGTTTACACCAGCGTCACCACAAACACATGAGTAATGAATGCATTGTGGGATGAGTTAGGACGGATGAGTTAGGATGGGTACAACGGCTACAATGTTATCAGGTGATTTTTTCAGCTCCATGGTAATATTATGGGACCACCATTGTATATGTGGTCTGTTGTTGATGAAATGTTGTTATGGGGTGCATGACTGTATTTATCACAATAATTAGGCCTTATATAACCAGACATTTATTATTTGTTATATATATGTAATATACACATATGTAAATATATATTTCACTTAATCTTTATCTTCTTTCCACGTGAAAGCCCTAGACTCAGAGGCAGGGGAACAGATGAAAAACAGCCACTCTTATTTTTTCTTCAACATCCTTCATGCACAGTCCTTTCATGAGTATAGCCTAGTTGTTTTCTGGGGTCTTCTTGTCTCTGGAGACTTAGTGGTGTTCTGAAGAACCAGTTTCAAACATTGTGAAGCCTAAACCTTATGCAGAGATATCTGTAAATTTTGTGGAGGGAAAGAATGACTTATTTCCCTTGGTTATCTCCTGGTTTCTATTTATGAGTGCTGAAACAGTCCCCCAAAGAATCTTCTGAGGTTTCTAAGGACTAAGAGGCTTTTACGTCACAGAAACCTCAAAACACAAATAAATGTTACTTGCAAATCATATTTATAAGTACCATTAATCAGCCCTTTAAAGGGAGATTTTCACAGGTGGTTTCCAGAATCTTCTTTCTTCTTAATGTTTTTCATTTCACCTCCTTCCTTCCCCTATTTTGACCCCAGAAACTCTCAAATTCTCACTTCCATTCAAAACCATTTCATTCTCTCTAGTATTATCTGCCATGCTTTACTTCAGACTACCTTTTTGTATCCAAACCCATCAAGATGAACACTAAAAATAAATAAATGGTCTTCCTTTTACCAGGATCTGCCTACTTTAGAAAGTAATGGAATCTGGCAATATATATTTTTTTCAATTGCACTAAGCTTCTATTACTCACCTATGGAATGGGCACAATAACACCTGTCTGCGCCCCAGCATAAATCAGATGTGATCATGTTTGTGTAAATCATTGTGGGGAAGAAAATGGACATCACCCTGAAAATCTAAAAGGATTCTGGTTATGCCTGAATTATACCAAACATTTTCCCCTCATATAGAGTTCAGAGAATTCTAGATTATACCCCTGAGGTATTAGACACAATTATCAGGAGATTTTAACTCTCGAGTCAAGTATGGATAATTATTTATGAGCCCTGATTCATGATATTTCCTCACCAGCTGCAATAGATAGAGGGAATCTCTGTTGTTCATGGTCCCCTGCATATTTACTGATGGACAGATAGTGTTTCACAGCTTCATAGTAGTTTTGACAATTGGCTCCCAAAGTCTCTGGGGAATGTCTTGCCTGAAAGATGCTATACAAATACAAGATCCAAATCAACATTCTTCTCCTTCGCCTGTTAAAGTCTGGAGGGTCTGTGGACGCATTGGATTACCTGCCCTCCAGTGAAGGTAAATAACAATCCGGATGTGCCCATATTCATGCAGAATGTGTGCTTCCTCGTGGGCTAATTCATGCTCAGTGTAGCTGAAAGTATCCCCACTATAGAGAGCTTTCTTCACTCCAAGGCCCTCAGGCTGAGAAGCCAGCCTAACATTTTGTTTTCTTTGTCTAAGCAAAATGAAAGCTTGCTAACTTAGGTCAGACTGTGACAACTCTATTTCTGAAAGAATCTATTCATTACTCAGTGAGCCAGTGTTAATGTGGGAATTTCCCAGGAGGTAGAGCAAAAAGAAGCACTGATTCTTTCTTTTCCTGTGCAGCCGTGGATCTGGCACTTACTAGATATGTAACTGTAGGGAAGTCACTGAACTCTGCCTGGCCTGACGTTCTCCTCGTCATCTTAAAATCAGGACAAAATCACCCATCAAACAAGTGTGGCATGGCTGGAAACTTGATTTGTATTTACTAAAAGTACACAAATATGAAGTGTAGTTTTGAAGACCAAAATTTCTAAAATAGCAACAATATGTTTCTGTAGATTAAAACGGCATATTTGAAGAAAAACAAGGTACCTGATGAAGAATTAAGCTCTGGACTCAGGATTTTAAAAAACTGTACATCTTAAAATGTGTGCTTCTACTGAAACTTACACACATAGTAAGTGTTGTATTAATTACTTGATTCCTGCTCTAATTGTCTTCTCCCCCAAACCGCCATGATTTTCTTTTACTTATACATGCAAGAATATAATGGCAATTAGATGCTATTTTTGCTTATCAAATGGACAAAGATTTTAACGAGTCAAAATGTCCAATGTTGTCCAAAAGACAAGCATTCTGGAACGTAAATGTTAGCAGTGAAAAGTGATGCAATCTGCCAACAACCTAATTTGGCTATATGGATTAATAACTGTAAATCCTGTACTTTTTGATGCAGCAGTTTTAGGACATTATTTTAGGACAATAACTTCCAGGACATTATTCAAAGGCCAGAATTGAAGATAGTTTAAAAGATTTAGCTAGCAGAAGAGTAATCACAGCATTGTTTAGAATAGGAGAAGGGGGAAAGGTAGAGAGGGGGAGAGAGAGGGAGAAAAACAGAATCAAAATGTTGAGAATTTAAATCTGAGCTAAATAATACTGTATCATACAAAACAGCCAATAATTATGGTTAATACAAGTGTTTAAGAGCGAGAAAATAGCAAGTGAACTGGAAACTTCTCAGGTAATCAGGGAGAAATCTAGGAACTATGAAAAAAGTGATTTAAGAATCATTCTAATTGAAATTAGTAAATTTATGAATTTGAGTGTGTGTGTGGGTGTGTGTAGGTGGGGAAGATAATAAAAATGCCTCCTTGAGTTAGAGTTATTATTACTTTGTAAGAAAAATGGAATGGAATTGTGTTAATTAGACACATGAATTGTATCAAGTTAGTTAGACAGGTACATTTCACAGGGCAATGAATCCTAATGGTTGTTAGGTACATGGTTTCAGAAACCTTGGAAAAATGTGCGCTTCCCATAGTGGATATTCCCCCATGGGTTCGCCCCATGTAGGTGAAACATTGGACATAGCTTCCCCTCATTCTCTTTGCAAAACTAGCAGAAACTGAGAAAAAAAACTAGTCACTAAATTTCAGAGAACTGCAGTAACTCTTAAAATTGAAAACTCAAGAAATGGATAATAAGTGGGAACTGGAAGATTATTTTTTTTCTGGCAGAAGGTGTAGCACATAACAACAGAGGCTATGTAAATACAAAGGTACCAAATAGGAAAGAAAATATTTGGAGTCTGTAGCCCATCATGAGAGAAGGGAGAGAGTTAGGAGCCAGGAGAGCACCCATGGGGGGCCTCCTCTAAGAATTTAGGCAATACGCTTTTTTACTTCGCCAGGTATGAGGATAATAACATAATTAGATCAGAAATTTAATTTCATATTTCCTTCCTCTCTCCTCCTGGTGCTATTATTTGAACATTCAATAAAAGACTACTTTAACTGTCATCAGAATCCTAAGTATTTTTGATTCAGGAAAGGAGAAGAAAATAGTATTCAAAAGTGTTAAGTGGTAATCAGGGCCTCCTCCATAATCCTGTGATGAACATCTGCAGCAGTGTCATCAACCAAAATATTTATAACTGGTATTTCGAATTGATAACATGAGTGATTTTATAATTGCTGGTTCTTAATTCCTTTTCTTACGTTTTTTGCCAAAAATTTCTCTCATGACCATGTACAATATTGTATTAAGAAAAAAATATGATCTACATTGATGATCAATTTCACTTTAGGATCATGTTTGCAGTCCAGGCTATAGGTTACAGAGAAAATATAGACTAGGAGTCATGATACTGAGTGATAGTCAAGATTGAGAAAGAGCACATGGGAGGAGGGGGGCCCAAGAAACCACTGATTATATCAGTGGTGAGACAGCATGTTTATTTATTTCTTTTTATATTATTTTGTTTTTATTTCAGAATATTACAGGGGTACAAATGTTTCAGTTACATGGATTGCCTTTGTACTGCTGAGTCAAAGTTATAAGTGTACCCATCACCCAGATAGTGTATATTGTATCCATTAGGTATGATTTCACCCATGCCCTCCTCCCACTTTCCACCTGCATGATTTCTGCTGAGCTTTACTTCCATCTGTGCACATGAGTGCTGCTCAGTTAGTTTCAATTTAATAGTGACGACATGTGGTATTTGTTTTTCCATTCTTGCAATATGTCACTTAGGAGAATGATCTCCAGTTCCATCCCAATTGTTGCAAAAGGCTTTATTTAGTTCACCATCTTTCTATGGCTGAGTGGTACTCTGTGGTATACACAGACAACATGTAATTAATCCACTCATGGTTTGATGAGCACTTGGGTTGATTCCTCATCTGTGCAATTGTAGATTGTACTGCAATAAACATTCTAGTGCAGTGTCTTTTTGATAAAATGACAATTTTTTCCCCTGTGGGTAAGTACCCAGTAGTGGGATTGCTGGATCAAATGGTAGGTCTACTTTTATTTCTTTGAGGAATCTCCATACTATTTTCCATAGCAGTTGCACTAGTCTGCATTCCCACCAGCAGTGTATAAGTGTTCCTTTCTCTCTGCATCTATGTCAGCATCTACTGTTTTGGGACTTTTTGATAAGAGCCATCCACGCTGGGGTTAGGTGATATCTCATTGTGATTTTGATTTGCATTTCTCTGATGATTAGTGATATTTAGTGTTTTTTCATGTTTATTGGCCATTATCTATCTTCTTTTGAAAAGCTTCTGTTCATGTCTATGTCTCACATTTTAATGGGGTTGTTTGATTTTTTTTTTTTTTTTTGCTGATTTGCTTGAGTTCTTTATAGATTCTGGTTATTATTGCTGTATTAGATGTATAGTATGTGAACATTTTCTCCCATTCTGTAGGTTGTCTATTTGCTCTGTTGTTTGTTTGCCTGGCTGTGCAGAAGCTTTTAAATTTAATCAAGTCCCATTTAATATTGTGATTGCCATTGGGATCTTCTTCATAAATTATAATAGATGTGAGTAGGAAGTGCTCCAGGACCCCAACAGAGGAAAAATTAACTATGTGAGAGTCAGAGCACGCTTGCATATGATTTGGGGTCTGCTTTGTTCTAGGACTCAGTCACCCTATGATTACAAAGAATGTGCCCTCCTTTCCCAAAGACTCATAGGAAGAAATGTGGCGAGTGGAGGAACTGGCAAAGCAGTCAGCGTATACGTGGTCCTGTCGTCACTCTGGGCTGTTTTTAGTATCCAGGAAACCACATGAGCTCACTTTCTGATTGAAAAAAAGCTGTCTCAATGATAAAAGAGGTGCCATGATTCCAGATAAGTAAGGGTTAAATGTCTATGAATGGAGATAAAAATAACACAGACGCTAAAAAGCAAATGAAAGAGTAGAAGAGAAGACAGTAGTGAAGGGCATATGTTTTGTTGTTATTAGGATGAAAATTTTGAATTATGCGCACACACACAAACTTACAAAGTCAAAAAGATGAATATTCTCTTGAACATTTCATTCTAAAAGGCCTATGAAATGTAATTTTGTTCTTAGTGGAGATAGGTTAGTGAATCTCAACATTGCAGAATCTTAGCTTGAAAGAGTATTATACTCGATAAAGCACGCTACTTAGAAACAAAATTCCCATTACACTATTGACTGGCCTTGGGAACTTAGCCTAAACCCCAGCCCAAAGGCCTGTGAGAAAAATTAAAATGAGGTAGAAGATATAAAAGTTATATTCTTTAAAACACTATAAAAATCAAAATAGTATTGCTTTCCAAACTGAGTGCCATATAGAGGAAGCATAATATAGAGTGGATTTAAGTGGATAGAAGATTATTTTTAATATTGCACTTATAAGAAGTTACCTCAGAAAAATAAATCAAATTATACTGAATATTAAGGGTTCTAGTCAGAATTAGAGTATAGGAGACACATGTATCCAGCAGAATTAGTCAATAGCATGAGCACATTGCTTTGGAAACTATTAACAAATGGAAATACACAATGTGGGTCAAATTCCCATTGCAGTATAAGCAGAAATTGTACAAACTCTTGCATATTATTGGTTCTTATCCTCGGATTTGATTGTAGTAAACTTAGCCAAGAGGCCTTATCATATTGCAGTAACTTTTGCTCAAATAACCAAATTCCTGAACCAGCAGAATTTTTACTCATGTACTTAAATTTTAGAAGAAAAAAATATATGTGTATTACAAAATAGGCTCTCAGGAAATTATTCAATTATAATAAAATTTGACTGGTTAATCCAGATACAACTTTCACCTGAAGCCAGAATCTTACACATTGAAGTTACCAGTGAGAAAATTAAGCCATGACCACCTTAAGATCCTAAAGTAGGGAAAGGCTGAAATTGTTCAATATTCTCTAAGGCAGAAAAAAAATTAGCGAAGAGCTGAAACAGAAAGTAGATTCCGGAAAACACTAAACTCAAAATTTGTTTATCAGTAACTTCCCATAATAGTCATTATTTCAACTATTCTATTTATCATGTGTATAAATTGATCTCTGAAATCTTTTTAATGTTAAATAACTTTTTCCTAACAAAGTATGTGATTATTTCTCCGTCTAAGGAAATGTGGGAAAGATGATTTTAGTGAAAGGACTTATTATTTGTTAGAAAAGGCCTAGTTAGGTGACTTTGGTGAGAATAAAACTTAATTTGAAAACTAATCCTACTGAAGTAGAGCCTTACAATACATTTTAATTCAGGAGATGAGGATAGCATGATATTACAATTTTAGATATTATAGCAAAAAAATTCATACAGTCTTACAGATGAAAGTCTCCTAAAGAAGGACCTAGATTAAAAGTGACAAAAAATGAATACAATAATATATATGGTAGAGAAGTAAATTCTATCACACGCAAGGCAAATTAAGAATCTGGAAATTTATTTCACAGGAGTTTCATTGCCCAAATATAGCCTCAGAAATCATGCTGTATATGTTCTACTACGTTCCTTTTGTCAAAAACAAATTAGAGGGCCAGTCCAAATTCAAGGGAAGGAGACTACACAAGAATCTAACACTATACCATCTCCAGTAAAAGATTATAAAACTATTGAAAAATATGCTTCTAGGTATTAACATTCATTGACATTAACATTAATGCCTAAGCAAGTACGAGAACTGCCCATCAAGAGCTAGGTTCTGTCAAATCCATTAAGTTATAAGTTCAAAACATCTAAGAATTAATATGAATTAAGACTGAAGTAGTTAATCAAAGATTGGACACAAATAGAGCCAGAAGGTAGAAGTTACATGAATGAGCTGATGGGCCTAGAACTCATTGCATCCATCACTATTATACCAATGCCTTTCCCTCAACTGTTACCTGTAGCTATTATGGGGTGATCCTTAAGACCAGATGACAGAGGAGAAAACAGCACTATTGATTCAGCAATGCAGCAGCTTGGCATATGTGGACAAACTTAAAATGTACCACACAATACTATAGCCCCAAGAATGGATGATTTTTTAGTAAGATCACTAGTGAGCCAAACTCATCTCAACGTGCAAAGCTCTGAATAGTGTTCTTGGTTATCTTCTTTCTGTGGATACAGAAGTGGCCCATAGTTGGAATATATATATATATAAACTCATGGGCAATGGCAAATGTCTTCACTAGTTTGGCAGAAGGCATGGAAGGAGAAAAATGGGAAGATCAGATAAGAGAGGTGTGGAGTGGAGGCATTTAGATGTATCCATAGGGGCAATCACACAATGTGAAAGTCTTTGTATCACAAATTAGTGCCACCAGACAGCATCTGCCATGAAACAGAATCAACCAAATAAATATAATGCCAAAACTTCTTTATGACTAAACCTGCCATCCTACATCATTGGACACCTTAGTACTAGACAATGGTCATACAAATGCAGTAACTATTTGGGCAGGAATGAGACCATGTGCCCCAAAACATGGTTTCCTACTCACTAAAATTTGATAGTTATTGTCCTTGGAAATTATCCAAACTGACAGTCACAGAGATCAATGTAGAGTCACTATCACTGCATCATCCTTCAGGAGACCAATCCTCTGTTTGAGAGTAGGTTGACTACCCTGGATGTCTTACACTATGAAAGGAGCAGTGATTCATTCTAGTGTGTGGAATAGGTACATATTCTCAATATCGAGTCCCTTTTCCTACCCTTAGTTTGTCTTTGCTACCCTTAGAGCTTCAATCAACATCACTATTTCAGAACTTTTACAGTATTTGAGCCATCAACATAGAATCCCACATACCAACTATTGCAACAGACCAGAGAATCCATTTTACAGTAAAAAGGACAGGCAGTGAGCACATGCCAATGTGATTGAATGATTCTATCCTTTACTGCACTGTCTGTAAGGTGCTGGACTGATAGCATGCTAAAATGGCCCATCAAAGGCACAGATGAGGTTCCAGAGATAATGCCTTGTGAAGATTGGGAAAGGTTCTTCTGGATTCAATATATGCTCTAAATTTTATATGGTATGTGCCCCAACATATACAACATATAGGTCCAGGGACCAAGTTGTGAACATAGGAATGGTCTCATTTATCATCATTCTAATGATTTACTTAGGAAATCTGCACTTCCCATTCCCACATTGGCTTTCTGGATGTAGAGGTTCTGGTTCTCAAAGAAAGAATGCTTCTACTAAGTGACACAGCAGAATTCTCCTTTAAACTCAAGTTATAGCTGTTGCCTGGGTCCTTTGGATTCTTTATACTAAGGGAATAGCACACAAGAAGAGAAGTCACCATCCTAGAAAGGTAATTGACCATTTTCTTGAGGCTTCTTTTACAAAAAGGGAACAGGAGGGATATGTTTGGCATAGAGGTAATTCATTCCAGTGTATCTTGTTACACCCTTGGCCAGTTTTTATATACGGCAAGTGAATGAATGCAGTCATTACAGTCTGAGAATAGCATCGTGACCAGAGACTCATAGACTTTAGGGATGAACACCTGTGTCACACCACAGGTAAGCCACCTAGATCTGTATAGGGGCTGGCCAGAGGGCAGATTGATGGAATTAAAGCTGGAATTGATGGAAGAGGAAGGAGATAATGAACATCATGAGCCAGCTTCAGCAGGACAAAGAAGTTTAGTGGGAAAAGAGAGCTCCAGTGGGCCCTACTAACCTTGTTTTCCTACATTGCCTCCGTCAAGCAGCCCACCAGAATCCTGGAGAAGCTGCTCTAGAAATTATTCAAAGAGATGCACCTGGATGCTACAAGGGGTAGATTACAGTGGACCCTCTGTGTAATTTTTCAGATTCAGCCTGACGGATTAAAGGACTCATTCTCCCAGGTGCTGCGAGTGCAGCTGAATGACACCCCTGTTAGTTCTCTCTCAAAGTAGCCCTGGATTAAAAATAGCCATCTTATCAAGTTCACATGCACTTCCAAGGGCAGCCTACATACCATGATGGCTTGATGTAAGGAAATAAAACACCACTCCCAAACCCCAACTCTGGAGGATTAACAACAGCAATTCCATCTTCACAGCTGTCTATGGGCTTGGCTGAGGCCTTCAGTGTGGCCTCATCATTGCCCAACTTCTCCGTCTGCAAAATTACGTTACATTCCCTTCCTCAGGCTTAATCCTAAGAGTACGGCCTAATAAACATCCTGCATGCTAATCTCATCTCAGAGTCTGCTTCCCCCATAACAAGATCTGCAGTATTAGCCAATACTAAACAAATAAATAAAAAGTTTAAGTGCTATTTTAAAAACAAGTCAAAATCCCTGCTTTGAAATAACCACATCAAAATGTCCCCTATTTCATAAAATCTTCATAAAAATGTTATAACTTTCACTCTATGTAACTACTTCAAAGATTCCTCTTAACATTTTCTTATCTTTTAAAATCAATTGTTGATATCTATATAAAATAGAAAAAAAATGGTGGGAGCAGAAATGAAAATTTATTGAAATGAGTACTAACTATTCTGTAGGTGGTATATTATCACATTTACTCTTCCTCATAGGTGCATAATCTATATGTTTCTTTCTCCACTATGTAGGTAACTCTCAGAATAAGCTATATTGTGAAGTGAAAGAGCTTAATCTTCAGGACTGTAAATTATATAAGCTCTTTCCAAGATTCTCAGTGGGGTGATAACACTGTATTGTTGATTGTACATGCACATTTTGCAAAAGTATAATTTTTAAAATTAGTTTTCCAAAAGAAGGACTCACAAATTGTATAAGCTGCAGGTCCCCAAAACTCTGGATCTTCTTCTGGTGCTGTTTGTTGCTTTGGATTTCCTCGTATTGGCGCTCTGTTCAGTCCAAATTGGGCACTGGCTTTAGTGAGAGCCAGCATTAATTTTACTCCATTGATTTTTCCTGTAATTCAATCAAAATCTTCAGTGAAAGCTTAGTTTCTTTCATCGAGTTTGGATGGCTTTTCCTCCAAAACTTTCATTATTTCTCAGAAAGGAAATACTGTGGCTCCTCGTTATCAGGATTTTCAGGTTTTCAGCCTCAAAATTGTCTAGCCTCATCATCACGCAGGAGCAGGTTGGTAGAATGGGAAGAAAATTGGCCTGCACACCAAAGAAATGCTGCCAGTAACTTCCGTCTGACCTCAGGGGTGTGGGAGCAAGCCTTGAAAGTGATTCTCTCCGGGCATTGGTTGTATCCCACGTAAGAAACCATAGCTTTCAGCCAAATCTTTCTTCCAATACTATTTGCTCTTGGAAGCTTTACTTTCTGGTCCAACAATTACTGCTATCCCTTATCACTAGAATATGCAGTCATTTCTACTTAAATGTGCAGCATTGATTGTAATGGTAATAATGAAAGCTGTTTCAAAATCTCTAAATGAGATTTATGAATTTTTATGTTACCAAAATTAAAAATAATAATAACTCACATCACATTCTTCTAAAGCAGTTATATATTGGAACCAGGCTTCCTGATACTGAGCAAGATATGATGATGAATATAATGAAGAATATTGTTGAATTTGTAAAATAAAAGTAATACTTTTCTGGTAGAAAGAAACATTGGTCTATGATTATGTAGGTTTTGAGTATATGATATAGAATAGCTAGTCTGACTGAATTTCTCTTTGTTTTGTACATGTTCATTTTCAAATGAACAAGCTTTTCTTCTTTTCTTTCTTTTTTGGAGAAGTTTAGAGGAACACTATGTTCTGAGTTCTTAATCTTAGGTACTGCTTATCACCAAACCCTCTTCTAGTTTTTATGAGATGTCATGACCATTTCACATTCAAGTTGTGTCTATGTCCACCATTTTTGCCTGCAGCTAATAGTTTTAAAGGTAATCTTAAACAATATAGATCATGGTTTCCTAACTTGACATCCATTGACCCTTGGTCCAAGAACAGTCATCAAGGTCTCAGTAAAACCTTTCAAATTGCACCCAAAACATATATAACTATGTATTTTCTTAAAGTGTCTGTGAAGCAGTTAATAATCTCCTATTAGAAATATTTCATGATAAATCAATTTTTAAACAATATGGAGATGAGTCATTAACTCTCTTTCCACAGACCGTAATGCTTTGGTGTTGGTCCAAAATTCAGACATAACTTATTGGTTCAGAGAAAAATAGTGTCTTTTTCTTTCTTAATCATATTTTACTCGAAAGTTGAAAATTGATGGTAATCACTATTTCCCACAGAAATGGCTGACTACAAAGGTTATGCCACTGTGAGGTGAGTAGAAACATGTTCTCTCAACAGGGAATACATTTCTCAACACCAATTCATCCCTTTAATCCACTCTAAATCAGGGAGTCTTAATTTTTTGTTTTCAGACTTTAGAAGGTATAGGGTGTATAGAAAGATGAGTGTGGCAAAGGTTAGGAAAACACACAATAAGAGTGAATCTCACTGGAAAATACATTTTCTGTCTCAAGGCTACATAGTCTTTATTACACTCACCGCAGAGGCAGGCATTATTTTTGGACAGGGTCATTTGATGATCTTATCAGATACTCCAATCCCAATTATATTTTAAGGACAAGAAATCCAAACAATTGCCAAGACAAAACAAATTGCATGATGGAACAATGTGAAATGGATATTATATGAGAAAGCAAAAATCCAACACACTCCTCTTGGTCAACTTAGAGAAAAGTGGGTTCATTCAGTGGGATAAGCCTGTAGACTAAGGCTAAATATTTGTAAGATATCCTTTCTCTCCAAGTTAATTTATAAATGTAATATAATCCCATTTAAATTTCCAATAAGATGTTTTAGCTAAATGGTATTCTAATTACTTTTAATTCAATAAAGGAAAAATAACATGATACACAATGGTTTTCCCTGAGATGAGAAGGCTTCAAATTTAGCCTTCCAGCTTTATTTTTTTAAGTACACCACCTTTATTATTTACTGAGTACTGTTGTAGGTTGTGCCTCTTCTACAAAGCTTTAGGTAATTTCTCCCAAATGGAAGTAATTGGTCTTCCATTTTTTTGCCCCCTTGAGCAACTTTTCTATACCTTTTTTCTGCATGTACTTCTTCCTACCAAGATTATATTTCTGTGCCTTTTACCTTACTACTCTACTGAAAACACGGTAATTGCAGTGTCTATATCTGGCTGACAGAGATCCTAATGTAGTTTTTATCATGTGTTCCAAGTGGATAATATTAATACATTTTCTGAGAGCATTAGCTTCTTTGTTTTAAAGAATGTCCTCTGCAGTTCACTTCCTGAGCTCCAGCTCTGCGACAGAACTTTTGTTAGAACTTGTACTTTCATCAAGAGCATAGAAGTGTTCCAAAAGCCAGTCCCCACAGAATTCTTTTTAGTTGATTTAAAATGCCAAAAGGCCGAGGTGTGGTTTTTAGACCATTCCCCCAGCTCCCTTGCCTTGCAAAACTCTGCTCCTTCCCGTTAAAGAGCTGGCTGTGCCAAGCAGGAAGAGCTTCCCCCAAAGCACCCTCGACCCCCGTCACAGTGTGGAACACATGTTTGTCTCTTGGACGATACACTTTTTGTCTCAGCAAGGAGAAAAGCCCAAATGACATCAATTTCCCACAAGTCTCCTACTGCCATGAGGAAGCAGAGACTGTCAACTTGCTGCTTCTCTCAGATGAAGCTAGAAATACGGTGAGATGTCCCAGGGTGTGCTCCGTGCACTGGTATGCTTGGTGTGGTGAGGAACAATGTGGAAGTCATCGTCACTGGTCATGATCCCTATAATGTTCTCATTTCTTCAACTTTGTTTTTCCGTAGCCTCCCACATTTGCTTGGCAGTTATGCACAAGTGGGCATATCTAGGGGCTACTGATGCAGAGAGACAAATGTTCCTTAAAAACTACTGAGTTAGCCAGGGAAGAAGCTTATCTACATTTTAGAAAGTTCAGATACTTGAAATTGAACGTAAATAATTAAGTTTTCTGGTTTTTTTTTTTTTTTGAAAATTGAAATTGGAACAGAAAAGTGTAATGGCAAATTAAGTTTAAATTAATTAATCAATGTATTAATTATTTTATTCATTTATCTAAGGAATATTTATTGAGCTAATCCCATGTATAGAGTTAGAGGGAACTCCTTATCTTATCAGTTGCAATATCTTTGTAAGACAATGCCTCATCTCTGGTGATTAGTAATAAATTATTATAACTGGTTTTATCTGTCCTATTTCAATATACTATTGATGTCATTATTTAAACTGAGAAATCAGGGCATAAGAGAGAGTTTACCATCATGTCTATTATTGGAAGACTTTTCTTATGTTGTTCAGTTGAACATATTTGTAGTCTGTAGTTAACATAAATGTGCGCGCGCACACACGCACACACACTTTCTTAATAAATATCAACATAGTCTACCATTATGTTTAGTAGATCAGAGCAATTTTTGTCTGTTACTCAGGCCAGTGATTTTCAAATTCTGTTTTGTGACTAAATCTCTCTCCCCCTCAGATGTAATCACATTAAATAGCAATATTTATAAATTGATTGTGGGGACTAGAGCCAGACCTATTTATTTTTTATCATCTTCCAATCCATGCAACATAGTCCATCCATTACCTACATGAAACTCTAGAGTCTACGCTGAATTGTACATCAGTTCCCTGAAGGTTTCTAATCAATTTCATACCATTGAATCTACAGAGAAGTACAAAAATGACTATTAAACTGTAACAATTGTAGCATGACACTGCAAATTACTCTTTGAGGTATGCATATTATATCCCTGTTTTACAAACGCAAACACTGAACCATCGAAGATTTTATATTTAGTGCCCAACTGAATCTTCGCTGCTTCACTGCAACTATGAATATAAAGCTATGAATATAAAATCTTCAATGCTTCATGTAATTATGAAGAGCTGAGGCTGTAACTGAAAATTCAGCAATCTGGCACCAAAATTTCTTCTTTTAATCACCATGCTATCCTGTCTTAAAGTTAAGGGTACAGAATTTAAAGGGAAAAAACAAATAAATGATGAGAAAGAAAAAGATGAGAATAGATATGAGAGTTCACATATAATGGTAGTGAAAGTAAAAACAAAGCCATACTTAAAAGAGCTGTAAAACAGTAACTGTAAAAAAAAAAAAAAAAATTAGTGGTTGCTGTCATTTATTCAGCATAGGAGGTATGTGTGCATATTTGAAGGTAAGGTGGAGCAAGACAGTGCAATGGGAGTGATCAAAGCAAGTGAAGGGAGAAAGCCATCGGGTACATAAGAGAAAAAGGGGCAGCATGTGGGAATTAAGATTTATTTTCATGGCAGAGTTATGGTAACTCCTCCAAGAGAGGATACAAACACAAAGAGAGTCAGTGATTAGTGTAAATGTAAACAACATATCAAATCACAGAGGAAAAAAGACAAATAATTCATACCTGGTGGACCCAATACATATGAGAGGCTGCTGAGAACTTATTATTTCTACTTTTGTGAAAATTTAAAATATACCAGTCACTTTCTTGCCTCCATAGGCAGAATATAATGAATAAAAATGATCCTTTGTTGAATGATGGTGGATGTATTACAATAATTTGTGGGAAAAAATATCATGATTGAGAACTTAAATTTCTTCATACAGGTCTGCAGTCACTGAATTTTAAGCCTTAGGAAATTAAATTAAAGGTTTTACAGCACTCAGGGCAATCCAGAAGGTTCATTTTAAATATATTTGTCTGCTTTTGTGTTGTCATTCTTCTTTGATGGATTAAATGGATAACAGGAATAACCCCTTTCTTCAAAGCATTTGCATAGTGGGAGTTTCCAATTAGATGTCTGTTAATGGAAGTTTTACATTAAGTAAAATTGCAGACAACTGAAATGATTTGCCAAGATCACCTAGCCAGACTGTGATCAGATATCAGCGTACAGCTCTCAAGCAGCATTCATTTCCAGATGGCTAAGCAAGAAAAGTATAGGTAGAAGGACAGAAAAAAGAAATCATTCTTAATTTTCTAAATTTCTTCATTGTGTGGTCAATGTATGTACATATTTGTTTATTCAGAATACTGAGCACCTGCTATGTCCAAGTGCTGCTGTAAACTGTTGGAATGCACTAGGGGTTCTAAGCTTGCCCTGAAAAGTTATTAGTGCTGATTTGGCAATGTTGATGGTCGTAACACATAAAGGCAATGATTATGTAATGCAATGCATCAAGAGCTTTAGCATTAGATTCAGCCAACACAGTTTTATAGGACCCATAAATTTACCTCCTCATTTACATGTAAATGTTTCAGCCAGAAATTTGAAGCTGACAGGAAAACGTCTGGCAGATAGAATTGCCTTGAAATTTATATTTCATAAGAATACCAGTAGCTGATACTAATTACCCACAAACAGTGGCCTTTTGGAGCAAATTATGTCAGAGCAAAAAGAAGACAAGTTACTGATCAGAGTTTGAAGGCCTATAGAACCCCGAGCACCAACTTAAGATAAAAAATCAAAGCAAACCCAAGATGGTTTAAAGTGAAGATGTGCATAAGGAAAGAGAAAAGACCAATACTATCCAAAAGTATTGCATAGCACTATTTTATGCGGTGCATGGGCTGATATGCAAGATCTTCACACATATTCTCATTGGGTGGCAAATTAATGACTGCTTAAATTTATAGATCTCCCCTCTTCCTTACCCAGAATGTTTTCAAAGAATGTGTCATCATTTACATTTCCATCAGCAGATGATTTTTCTAAAGTAGCATTTCTCTAAATGTAGTCTGATGATCACTAGCATTGGAAACATGTAGGTGTTTAAAACAAACAAACAAACAAACAAACAAACAAAATAGAGATTCCTAAAGTCCTCTCTATATTGCTTTAATCCAAGTTTCTGCAGTGGTGATTAAGAAACTGCATTTTAATAACAAAATGTGAAGAATCATTGGAATTTTTAACTAGGTGACCCAAAATATATAGTCTCCCAAAAAGGTTTTATAAAATCCTAAGCAAATTTTTGTATATGTGAATACTTCTATTTTTCTAGGAAAAAGATATTGATGTTTTTCTTTCTTTGTTAAATGTGATTTTTAAAAAATTAATATCATTGCAATTGACAAATCATAATTGTATACATTTATGGGGTACAATGTAATGTTTTGATATATGTATAAAATGCTGACTAAGTCAAGCTGAGGTCCTACATTGCTGGTGGGTCTGCAAACTAGTTCAACCTCTGCGGAAAGCAATATGGAGCAATACATAGCAATACAATACAAAGCAATACAAGTAGATCTACCATTTGATCCAGCAATCCCATTACTGGGCATCTAGCCAAAAGAACAAAAGTCACTCTATTAAAAAGACACCTGCACTCGAATGTTTATAGCAGCACAATTGCAAAGACGTAGAAACAACCAAAGTGCCCATCAATACATGAGTGGATTGATAAAATGTGGTATATGTATACCCTGGAGTACAATTCAGCTATACAAAACAACGGTGATATAGCACCTCTTGTATATTCCTGGATAGAGCTGGAACCCATTCTATTAAGTGAAGTAACCCAAGAATGGAAAAATAAGCACCACATGTACTCACCAGCAAACTGGTATTAACTGATCAACACATAAGTGGACATATAGGAACAACATCTATCGGGTGTCGGGCAGGTGGGGGGAGGAGGGAATGGGTATATACATACATAATGAGTGTGATGCGCATCAACTGGGGGCTGGACACACTTGAAGCTTTGACTCAAGAGGGGAGGGAGGCAAGGGAAATATACGTAACCTCAACATTTGTACCCCCATAATATGCTGGAAAAAATAAAAAAATAATAAAATAAATAAATAAGTATTACATAGTTTAAAAAAAAAGAAGGAAGGCATTTGCAAAGGCAGAGGATTTGGGTGACTGGTTTTATAATTGTTCAAACATTACATCACTGTTGGGTGCTGTGTGCATGCTGGGCTTTAGTGATCTTAGCTAAAGGTGCCTTCTGAGAACAGATTAACATTTATCCCTGATGAATGACAATTTAATCTAATTTACAGGAATAATCAAGTGAGAACATGGATTTCATTTCCAGAGTAAAAGAAAGAAGTTTACCTGGTTAAGGCATGGCACCGTTTCTTTTTGAGATCCCACTGCAGACTTCTGACCATATTGGGAAGGAAATCAATAATAACAAGAGTTCTAAGGAATGAGAGTGGGGGTGACAGAAGTCACTGGGGACTCACAGGACACAGCAGGTGCACCAGAGTAATCAAAAGTTATCAAACAATCACCACCTTGAAATCTTTGCCCACCTGACTGCAAACTTTTCTTTTTGTAACTTTATTTAAGGACTATCTAAGCATTTATATGGAATACCATTAATCCTTTTAGGTCTTACAAAAATATAAGAAGATCTCCTAAATCCACGCTTTCTGCAAACCATTTGACTCCCTCACTTCTAACTTACCTTCCCCAATTCATTTATTTTAGTTTCAGATCTGAAAATACATGTGCCTTCCAAGTGGTTTATATATTTACCTAATTTGGAAAGTTTAAACTAAACTATTTTTCCTTCCACTCAAAAAGTCAATGAGTCCTATTTCTCATTGTTATTAAAATTCCCTAAAAAATATTACCCCTCCTTTATCCTCAAAGATGATTCTGCCTGTGGGCAATCAGCAAGAAAAACATGTGTCCTATAATTGTTTTTCAAAAAAAGGTGATACATTTCTATAGGGCTCTCCATGCTTTCTCATCTGGAGATTTGCATTTAATAGAACTTTCTAGGCAAGCTAGGGAGACTGTCCTATTTTAAAAGATAATTGGGTTTTTTAAGTATTTTAAAAATTCAACCTATTTGTAACTTGTGGATATTAAGATGAAATTAATCCATTTACTCAATAAAGATTTATACAATGAATTACATATTGACAGCTCTATTTAAAGCATTGATTATAAAATTAACTACACACCTTAGTCCATATCATCATGTACTAAGAGTAATGATAGAGAGATATAAATTATTAAAAGATTTAAGAATAGAAGGATATATAGTACAGAATTAAGGGTAGGGAGTTATTAAGAAAGACTTCACCAAGGTTAAAAATGCACAAGTTGAGTTGTAAAGCATGAAAACGAATTTGCTGATAGTTCTCCTCCAAGCAGAGATGATTAAGTACCTATTAGAGTGCTTTTAGAGTCAGATATAAACATGGAAAGGTAGGCAGAGGCTGTACCTTGGAGAACCTCACATGCTACCTTAAGGAGCTTGACTCATATATGGTAGGTGACGAGATGTCATCATGGGGTTCTGAGCAAAAGTGGCACATTTTGATTAACATTCCAATTTAAATGCAGTTGACTGTGGAGAATCAAACTAAAGGCAAGGTGAACTTAGATGGATGAGATTGAAGGCAACCCTTAAAACAAATGATGGCAATATTTGGTCTTTAATATTGGTGCATACATGTAACACAAGCTTAGTATATTGGTTCATCTTTATTTGAGATTCAATTTAAGAAGGTATACCACAATGGAAAGAACACAACAAGGGAATTTGGACAATCACTTAATAGCTAAGCTTCTGAGTTCTTATATGTAATTTGAGGATGATAGTACCTAACTTAATTCATTGATGAGGGTGTACGAAGCTTAGGTATAGACAGCACTAGTTCAGTGGTCACTAGACTGGATAATTGGGATATAAAGCAGTTGAGGTCAGCGTTTTAAGAATGTAAACATTGGATATGGTATGCTAAAGTTGGTGTGGCTGTGAGAGGAAATGAGAACAAGGCTTGAAAGAAAATTTATTACACTAATAGGTCCCAGAATGGGAGTCACTAAATGCCATGCAGGGCCACAGGGGAAGTATCAGGTTTTGGTCAAGTGGTAGAAGGCGAGAGCCTGGGGAAAGTCCAGGCCAGAGCCTCTACTGGGATTTCCATGAGAAAAGCAAAGTGGGACAGAGTAAATAGTTTAGGACTGGCTAATTTGGATAATTTCAGCAGGATTTCAGGGCTATAGGGATGGTTTCTGGTTGCCTGGTACCTGGCCTTGGGATAACTTAGGGAAAGAGAAATATTTCTTTGGTGTGTGAGAGTCAGATAAAAGACCTGTAGACTAGGGATTGGTTGGTTTGTATGTGAGGGATGGGCTCCCAGCCAGACCTTTTGCTATCTCTAAGAAAGGGCCAACCCTGGCAGGGGCAGTCTATCTCTGCCTAGCAAGCTTTATAAAATCTTAAAACATCATAAAATACATAAAGTAAACCAGTAAATCTCAGGATCACACTATTTCAGGAAGAGCAAACCTTTCTCTGTTATACTTTTACACATAGGAATTCCATGTAAAATTTTACACATTGGACCTCCATGTATAATTTTTGTCCAAGAAAGGTTTATCTATTGAAACAAAGAATGAAAGAAGGAAGAGAGGGAAGATAACAGGAATGGAAGACAAAAGGAAGGAAGGAAGGGAGGAAAGGAGGGAGGAAGGAAGGAAGAAAAGGAAGGATGGAAAGAGGGAGGAAGCAACAGAAGAATGAAAGCAAAACAAACCAAAACTCTAAAATCTCTTCTTTAGATTGTTCCTTCAATAGTTATTATTAAATAAAATCAATTTTGTTACGTTTAGATTAGTTGTTCTTATTCCTCCCACCAGGGGACATTCGATAGTCAGGAGACATTTTTGATTGTCACAACGTGGGGGCTACTACTGACATCTGATGGACAGGGATGCTGCTAATCATCCTGCTCGACACAGTACAGACTCCCACAGACAAGAATGGTCTGGCCCCAGATGTCAATAGTGCCAAGGTTGGGAAAGCTTGGTTTACATTAACATTGTTTTAGGGTGGGATGGCATTTTGTAAAACAGCTATTTATCTTTACTTACTGCAGCTGAAGAAATTAAGGCCAAAATAATGAATTATAAAAGCATGTATATGTATTAGAATATGTTTTGTTTACAAAATTATATTTAGTCAAAATAAAAAGTTATTTCTTAGTTTAAATATTTTTACATAATTTTTTTAAGTTAGGGTCACTGATTTTTAATTTTCTAATCATATCAGCCCACGTTTAGCCGCTTCTCTTGCCCTTATTTAAAAAAAGAAATTTTTTAAAAGTTTAAATAGAAATATGCAAATCTTCTTTCCCTATGAAATTGTATACTTCTAAGAACCCAGCCCACCCACAGTGCACTTAAAAGCTTCCCCTGTTACTAATGAAATTGCTGTGTTAAGAGAGAGGTGAGAAAAGGAAGAATTAAGAGGATGACAGTTTTATTATTCATTCTAGATTAAAACAAGAGGTTGAAAAGATCATCACAGGGCAACATTGCTTTGATTCTGTTATTATGGAAAATAGCATTTTAAGGGTAAAAAATAAGTGAGAAAGTAGTAAACTTAAAAAAAATTCATGTCATCATTCAATAAGTATAGCCACTCTTGACATGTTCTGAGTCAGATTTAAAATATGAAAAGTGGCCTGAGGGAAGCAAAGATGCCACTTTTGAGTAGCCACCAGTAAGCAATGATGCAGATAAGGAATATGACATTCTGAATAAATTTTGTATTAAAAACACTGCTTGTGTGGTTTGTATGTGTAAATATAATGACAATGCATTAAATAATTTATGGTCATAGAGATGTGCTGAAAATATGGTTAAATGCATTTTTGTAAATTCACTCAATAAAGTCCCACATTACAGTTTTTTGTTGTTGTTGTTGTTTGTTTTTTTTGCTAAGTAATATAAAGTGTTGGGGTTGGTTTTCTACTTCTTCTCTTTTTAATTTTTGACTATATTACTTTGCTCAAATTCTGTACTTATCCTGACACATGGTGAGCATTTGGGGAAAAATCAGTTAGTTAAAATGAATTGACTTGCACAAAACTGTCATCTTCTGGGTTATGTTTAATTTCCTTGAATCACCCATAGGCTTTTTCATTTTTTTTTTTACTCCCATAGGTGGGATTACCATCTATATGCTAATGATTCTTAAAATTGCTTTTCTTTCTGATCTAAATCACTATTTCTATAAGAACATCCTCTTATGGGCCCAACATCTCCTACATTATTTCATCTTGGCAAATGCCTTCTGAAATCCCAGTAATTTGCAAGTAATCCTGCATTATCTCTGGTTTCTTGAAAATTGAGCTTAAACTGTCCACATAAGGAAGTATGGAAGTTCAATAGCACAGTAGGGTGACTATAATTAACAATAATTTATTATATACTTAAAATAGCTGGAAGAGAAGATTTGAAATGTTCCCAGCACAAAGAAATGATAAATGTTTGAGGCAATAGGTATCGTAATTATTCTGATTTGATCATGGCACACTGTATGCATGTATCAAATATCACATTTGCCCCATAAATACGTACAATTATTATGTATCAATAAAAAAGAGAGACATAAAAGAGGGATAGAAGGATGACTTTACAGCTTTGATAATGTGGGTCTATCCAGTCAATATGCAAGTATCAATATGCTCAAGATTTGCCAAGAGAACAAATAAGATAAAGACTGTCCAGTGTACGGGGAATTTAAATTATCATTAATGATCCTGGCAGTAGCTGCTTCAGTGGTTGAGGAATATAATCAGATATTATGAGCAGAAAAAAGAATGAGAGAGCAGAGATAATTCAGTTTTAGTAGTGGTTTTTAATTTAATACCTTGCAAAGAACCTAGGATATAGCAGAAACTTCTTAAAGATTTATTGAATAGATGATTAATCTGAAACTCTGAAGCTCCAATCTCTCTAAAGAGATTCTCTAGTGTTTTTTTTTTTTTTTCTGAAAAGGTCCAGATAGTAGATATTTTGGGCTTTGTGGGTCATACAGGCAGGAAAATGCAGGGTCTCAAGGTGTAAACTCACCTAAATATATAGGAACTGTCCAATAAACTTACAGGTAGCCTGGAGCATTTTCTGGCCTGTGTGGTTAGTACTGGATGTTGAAAACATCATCTTTAGTAGATTATGTCTATGTTCTTAGGAAAATTTGTACTTAGTATAGCATACCATATATCAACTTTTGCAGTAATGGCTTCTTAGAATTCATATTCTCCACAAGATCTGAACCTATCAGGACCACTTCTGTCTTATTCATTATCACCAGTATCTGGAACAGTTCAGATAAGATTCTCAGTACATCTTTGTTGATTGAGTGGAAGAAATTTGATATGTTCAGTCTTAAATTTTTGCCCTGCTAATATGTGTTTAATGGTAACCCCATATGGTTTTAATTTGCTTTTTTCTAATGACTAGTGATACTGAGTATCTTTTCACACACTTAGTTGATATCTGTACATATTCTTTGTATAGGAGCCTATTTATATCTTTTGCCCATTTTTAATTGGGTTGTTTGATTTTTATTCATTTTTGGAAGTTATATATTCTTGATACAAATAATTTATTAGATATTGGATTTGTGCATATTTTCTCCTTGTCTGTGTTTAGTCTTTTTATTTTCTTAACAGTATTTTTTAAAGAGTGAACACTTTTAATTTTAATGAAATCCCAATTTATCTGTGTGTATGTAGTTTTTTTCTTTTATCAGCCATGGATTTAGTGTTATATCTATAAATTCTTTACTTAACAGGAGGTCACAAAGAATTTTTTCTATGTTTTCTTATAGAATTATTATCATTTAAAGTTTTATAATTAGTACTTTTTCATGATCATTTAGTTCAAAGAATCTTTTGATTTCCATGAAACTCCTCCTTGACCCAACAATCATTCAGCAATAGTTTGTTTAATTTCCATGACTTTGTATAGAGATGAGTGTTTCTGTTTGAATTGATTTCTAATTTTATTCCACCATGGTCTGAGAAGATACATAATATAATTTATATATTTTTTTAATTTGTTGAGATCTGTTTTGTAGCCTATGATGTGATAAGTTTTAGAGAAAGTTCCAGGAACTGATGAGAAGAATGTATATTCAATGTTATTTAGGCGGAGTGTTCTGTAGATATCTGTTAGGTCCATTTGTTCCAGAGTTCTGTTTAAGTCCATTGTTTCTTTGCTTATCTTCTGTTTGAAGTATCTACCCAATTCTGTCAGTGGGGGGTTGAAGTCTCCGGCTATCACGGTGTTGCTGTGTATCTTTTTGTTTAGATCAAGCAGGATTTGCTTTGTGTATCTGGGCGCTTCATTGTTGTGTGCATACATATTTGGGATCGTTAAGTCTTCTTGTTGAATGTTTCCTTCCACCATTATATAGTGGCCATATTTTTATTTCTTTACTTTTTTTGCTTTAAAGTTTATGTTATCTGATATAAAAATGGCTATGCCAGCTTTCTTTTGGTTTCTATTTCCCTGAAATATTGTTTTATATCCCTTCACATTTTGTCTGAATGAGTCCTTGTGGGTTAGATGCATTTCCTGGAGATAGCAGATACTTGGCTTATATTTTTTATTCATCCAGGCTGCCTATCTCTCTTCAGTGAGCAATTCAAGCCATCCACATTTATTGAGAGAATTGATATTTGGGATGGATTTTTGTTCATCCTATTGGGTAGACTCCTATTGTTTTATTTTACCTTTTGAACCATTGTGGAATCTGGGTTCTGGACTTTAGCTTTTTGGTGATTTTACTCTGGTGGGTGTTTATTGCATTTGTCAGTGTATAATACAGGTCTGAGTACTTCCTGAAGGGTAGGCCTCATCTTTGCAAATTCCATCAGCTATTCCTTATCTGGGAAGGTCTTTATTTCTCCCTCATTTAAGAAGCTTAGTTTTGCAGGATAAAGAATTTTATACAGGTCATTATTCTGTTTTAGAAGCCTAGTATGGGACCCCAGTCCCTTTTGGCTTATAAGTTTTCAGTTGAGAAGTCTGCAGTTATTCTGATAGGTTTTCCTTTTTAGGTTACCTGCTCTTTTCACCTTACTGTTTGAAGGAGTACCTCTTTTGTATTTACTTTTGCCAGCCTAATAATTATGTGATGTGATGATTGTCTTTTCACACTGAATCTCCCACTGGAGTTCTTTGTGCTTCTTGTACCTTGATATCTAGATTTCTAGCTAGGTCAGGGAAATTTTTCTTGATTATTCCTTTGAATAGATTTTCAAACCTTTGTGTATTTTCTTCTTCACCCTCATGGATGTCTATGATTATTATGTTTGGCCTCTTTACATAACATTTCTGATATGCTTTGTTCATGCTTCATGCTTCTGTGTTCTTTCTCTTTGACTGATTTGTTTAGCTCACATGTGTTATCTCCAATCTCTTGATTCTTTCTTCTGTGTGATCTAGCCTATTCTTAAGGCTTTCGACTGTGTTTCATAATTCCTTGAATGCATTTTTCACTTCCAAAATTTCTATTTGGTTTTTCCTTAATACTTCTATTTTTTAGACAATTTTTCATTTGTTTCCTACATTGTTTTTATGCCTTCTTTGTGTTGGGTTTCTATTTTCTCTTGAATTTCATTGAGCTTTCTTACAACCCATATTGAAAATTCTTCATCTGTCATTTTAACTGTTTTGTTAAATTGGAATCCATTGTTGAGGAGCTATTGATTTCTTTTGTGGGTGACTTTTTCACTCTGATTTTCCATGAGTTCCAGAGTTCTTTCACTGATTCTTTCTCATCTGGCCTCTTGGTTGAGAGCTGGGGATGTTAGGGCTGGTTTATTGCCCTGTCTCCAAGTCCCGAAGGATCATTCCCTGATCATGCAAGGGAGACGAACACTGGTCCTGAATTGCTTTTGGGGTGTTTTAGCAGGATTGATGAACCTCTTGGGCTACCTTTGACCTGTTGTCTTCACCTCTTTTCAATGGAGTGTAGTGAGTTTGGTCCCCCAGCTGAAGCTCCAAGGTGGTGTATTGTACTTGTGAATGCAAATCCATTGCTTCCTAATAGCTTGAGATGGAAGGCACTATGTTTAGCTATGGGGTTCTTCCCACTGTCATTGATTGTAGTTTGCATGGAAGAGTCAGTTACCAAGGTAATTTGTTGTGCCTGTGGTAAGCTCTGGTCCCCCAAGAAGGGTATACAAATGCCCTATGCTTTAGGAGGGGCCTTGTAGCTCCCAGGGGTTGCTTGGACCCTGCTCCTCCCTGAGATGGGGGGAGGAGCAAGATAGATTATAGCTGGAGTGTCAGAGGCTGGGTATGTGTGCCTCTATGGGACTCAGAGGTTGTTTATCCAGTTGCTGGTGGGAGCCACTGATATGGAGGTCAGGCTCAGCTTGGAGGGCTGCTTCTGATGGGAAGGGCCTACTCCTGTGATCACTGAGGCCTCTAGCCAGGATTTTTCCATATCTGTCTACAAACCCTGGCACTGTCCCCTCTGATCAGTCCACTTGTGTTTCCTCTCTCCCCAAGATGGGCTCTTGAGCTTCCCCACAGTTTGTGTGTCTGGCCCACTGACATGTGTCTCTGTCTGACACTGGCAGATGGGGTGATCTCCAATTGCGTACCCCTTTTCCACCACTAGACCCCCAAGGTGAGGTAGGTGGGCCTTTCTGTCCCCATAAATCTTCACCCCAGGAAACACTACCACCAGGTGAATAGTGGCAGCTCAAGGAACTCTTTGATCAAGCTGAACTCCCTATTAAAGTGAATGGTGGTGGGGGCAGCTGTTCCAATTCAGCCTGTGGCACCCGAGGTATTTGGTTGCCACAGGAACCAGTACTTATACACATTGAGTCTCAACTGTGCTGCCAACTCCAATACAGTGGTGTTCTGGGGGCGAGGATAGGGGGGGCATACTTACAGAACCCTGCTCTCCTGTGCTCCTCCACATCCTCCCAATGGGCACAGGCTCTCACTTGTTGCCCTACCCTGGAGCAGGGATATCTCCCCTACACCTCTCCATCCTGTCATCTGCGTGTCAGTGGGTGAACACGCCAAATGCTTGTGGAAGATCACAAACTGAAGCTGCCTTGCTGGCTTGGGGTGGAAATGCACTCCTGGTGCTGAAAGCACGTCGCTCAGCACAGAGAACTCTAGTGGCTTTTACGGTTGGGGGAAGGGGCTGCGGTCCTCCTGCACCACTCTCAAGTTTGGGGGACCCTGTGATCGCCCTCCTCTCCGAGTGACCATCGCGGCTATGCTATCTGAGGCAGGCTCAGCTGAGAATGTGCTCCCATTGCGGGGAGCCAAGTCACTAAACGCAAGATGCTTTGACGGTTGCTATGGGTTGGGTGTAGCCTCATGCCTATGAGTGGCTTGAGTCAAAATTACTTCCTGGGATGCCAGGAGTGGAGGAGGTGCAGAGGAGGAGGCATCCAGATGCAGGCATGCTGACTCTCTGGTCTTTCGTGGCATTCCCCTGTGGGATGAGACCCTAGTGTCCAGTTGCTGGCCTGAGGCACCCGGGCAGGGGGGAGGTGGAAAATAAAAACCCTTACCCTTTTCCTGGGCTCCAGAACTCCCTGGAATTGTTTCGTGCCGATTTCTGCCTTCTATCCTGCTCTCTCTCATCTGCTCAGTTCCTCCTGGTGGTGTTCCCAGACTCTACTGGTGTCAGGCCTTGTGGTTCATTTCCGAGCAGTAATCCCTTGGAATTACTCTCCTCAGCGCAACCCTCAAGTCTTTTGCCTGGACAGTCTGACAAGCTCTGTTTCTAGTCAGCCATCTTGTAGTCTATAGGTATTTCTTGATTTCTAATGTCTTCAAAATTGTTGCTTCTTATATATTTTTCAAGATGTTTATTTGTTTCAGGTAGCAGACTGAATCCATTGCCTGCTAGTCCATGTTAGCCAGAATCCAAATTTACTATTCCTGTACCTAATTTTTCTATACAATCAGAAGCAATGAATAATAATTTTTAAAAAATAATTTCAGATTGTTTAGAATAATAGAAAAATAAAATCTTAATTACTTAATGTATATGCACATTTAAAAATATCACATAAGGCTGTAGAGAATCAGAAGATTAATGGGATAAATAAAAGAATTTTTTTTTACACTTTGGCTCTCTTATAACATTTAATAGCTCAGGGCATTGTCCTTCTGTTATTTGGGCTGTTGAAAGGGAGCTTGTAGGCTGTATAAAGTTCAAGCTGGTGAATTTTTCCTGCTTTAACAATTAAATTATGTTGGCAGTTGATTGGTTTGTTGGTTGTTAAGAAATATATTATGCAACTGTCCCTAAATCCCTGCATGGTGACATGCTGGTACATCTCACTCTCACTTGAGGACTTGGATTGGCATCATGATGTTTCTTTGGTTACAGAATTGTTATTGAATTGTATTTCTCTCTAGTAGAGCAGGAACTATGCTATGTTATTAAACTGGAGAAGAAGTTGGCCAGGGAAGAGGAAAGTTGACTTCTCAAGTGACCTGACTGCCAAGTGACTCTCGGTCCAAAGAAGAGCTTTTGGACCAGCACAGAGACAGTCAGCCGTGACTCAGCTACACCATTTTGGAGCATGTACAGAAGCATAGATTCCTTACTGGCATAATAACTATTTGTTAAATGGAACAATTTTCAATGTCTATATACAACCTATATGCTTGGGAGTGGAAACTCAGACATAAAGTGATTAGGAACTATTTTGCTCAAAATGCACTAAAGAAAACAATGTAACTTTTCCCCATTCAACTCCAGCAACAAATTTTTACTTCTGTCTACTTTTGATTTTTCCTCTGAACCAATCACAGTCTTAATAAGTTGTTCAAACCAAAATAAATTGTTTATTTTGTTCCAAGTACTATGCTAAGTGCTAAGAAGATAGACATAAATAATATAGCATGGTTCCAGAATTTTAAGAATTTACAAAAAATGTTTGTAATACCTAAAATCAGTATATACACTTTACTCAACTACTTCCCTCCCCAAATTAGTCAAGGACAATTAGAAACAAAACACATAATAATTTTATGATTTTTATTTTCTTAAACTTTTTATGCAAGCCCATCTCAAGTACTTTTTTGAGGGAAAGGGATTAGTTTTGGTATAAATAATTAAATCTGATTGAATTCCCCAGGATCCAATGAGAAGAGTATGACATGATAGAACAATGCCTGGACTGGGATCACAAGGCATTGCTTTTGTTCTAGATAAGCCTGACATTAGCTAAGTCAACTTAAGGAAACCTCTTCATAGAGCCTCAGTTCCTACAACTATACATTGGAGAAGTGGAAGACATTAATGACATATGCTTTAAATAACATGGGCAGGACAAAGTAGAGAGAAATAAGCATTTGTTCCTAGCCTTGAATGGGGACAAGTTACATTTTTTCTTTAGTAAATTTTCAGCAAAATACTTCCTAATCAATTTATGGCAAGTTTCTACTCCCTGTTGCATCTAGATGGGACCTGAAAGTCCTTATCAATGAAAAGTGAGCAGAAGTGATGTCACTTCCAGGCCTAGGTAATTAAGAAGCAGTATCCCTCTCTTATTCACCTTTCCTCCCACTGGCTGGTTACAAAAAACTCCTGGGACCTACGTCATGATAGAGCCATTCTCTGGAAAGATCCCAGGTCCCCAAATTACCATATCAAGAAGTACAATCCACTTAGCAGCCAAGAACCACAGTGGATTGTATAAAAAAGAAGTAAACTAATTTTTAAAGAGAAGTTGGGGTTTATTTGCTATAATTAGAGTTACCTAATTAATATAGTCTGTGAACCTTGGCTTCCACACAAGAGAAATCAACAGGGAACAGATTTGCCCTGCACCTGAAATAACCACAATATTTTTAAAGAAATATGAAAGAATTGTTTGCAAGACATTAGACATCAATCCCTGAAGTATAGTGATCTCTGAGAGAGGCAAAGAAAATGAGATGAACCCTAAGATTGCCACAGCTCACTGCCTTGAGAGAATTTCCAGGTTGTGATGGGGAAACCAAGAAGAGTATGTTGGAATGTCAGATGCAGAAATGCAGTTAAGAGTCTGGAGAAAGTAAGAAAACTAGATTTCACATAGCAGAATAGCAGAAAGGAGAGAATTGCACAAGAGGGTAACTGTCAGGAACTGGAGAGGACGTCTTCTCCTGAAAATGACAGCGTTCAGATGGATATTGTTCAGCACATGTTCAAGAGGAAACCCCCTGAGGTGAGGGAAGGCCCCATTCAAAAGATTTAGAAGTAAATGTAACCAATGCTATGAAAGATCTAGGGATAGTGTCTGCTCCCATCAACCAGATTTTAAAAAGTCATGAGTCACAGGTCATCGAATGGAATATGCAGAGGAATGGCGACTCAGTGGTGGGAAATAATTAGCCCTGGATTGAGCCCTACTCTTAGAAATCTTCTGCCCTTAATAAATCTTAAATGAAAGATCTAAATTTTTACTTAGACACTGTGTCTAAGTAACCTAACTGCATCCTGAACAAAACTCAAGATTGTTTATAGAAATATAAAAATATCTAGCACCAAAAAGGTGAAATTCAGAATATCCAACATCCAACTAAAAAAAAAAAATAACCATGAGTGCAAAGAAAGAGGAAAATACACCTCATAATGAGGAGAAGAATAAATCAAGTGGAATGACCGAGAACAGACATAAATGTTAGAATTAGTAGATATGGACATTAAAATGTTATTATAACCCTACTCCCACGTGTTCAAAAATTAAACAAAGGTGTGGAAGATATAAAACAGAACTAAACTGAAAATCTAGAAATGAACATTAGAATTCATAAGATGAAAAATAAATCAGATGGAATCAAGGATAAATCAGACATTGCAGAAGAAAGAACAAGTGAGTTTGGACACATAAAAATAGCAACTATCCATAATGAAAAACAAGAAAGAGAATTACAAAATAATAAATAAAGCATAAGCAAGTTATAGAGCAATTTCAAATGCCTTAATATACATGAAATTAGAGTCCCTGAAAGTGGTGAGGGAGAGAATACATATTTGAAAGTATAATGCCCTAAATTTTTCAAATTTCATAAAAACTATTAGCTCAAAGATACAAGAAATTCAATTAACCTCAAGTACAAAAAAACAGGAAGAGAACTAAACCAAGGCACATCATAATCATATTGCTCAAAAACAGTGAAAAATTTCGGTCATAAGGTTCAACATTGTTAAGATGGCACTTTCCCCAAAATTGATCTATATATTAAAAGAAACCACAATTAAATCCTCACCAGACTTTTCCTCCTCTTTCTGCTGTTGAATTGACAGAGCAATTCAAAAACACTTATGGAAAGACAAAGTACTTATCATGGCCATAATAACTTTGAAAAAGAAGAAAGTGTTGAAGGACTAATACTACTTGATTTCCAGACTTATTTTAAAGCTACAATAATCAAAATAATATGATATTGGTTTAAAACCAGACATAGATTAATGAATATAATAATGAATCCAGAAAAAATATCCAACAGTAATGTAAAGAGAAGGAAAAGACAAATTGCAGACTGGGAGAAAATATTTGCAAAGCATATAAACAGTAGTGGATTTGTATCCAGAATACAAAAAGCACTCTCAAAATTCAATGATAAAACAAAGCAATAACAGTGAAATAGCAAAAATGTTAAACACACTTCACCAAAGATTTACATAATTTACAAATAAGCACATGAAATGATTATTAATATTATTAGTCATTTGTGAAATGTAAATCAAAATCACAATGATATCCCTACCCACCTATTAGAGTGGGTTAAAATTATAAACGCTGACCATACCAAATGTTGGAAAGGATGTGAAGGAACTGGAATGTTAACAAAGTGTTGGTGGGAAAGGAAAATGGTGTGACCACTTGGCAAACAGTTGGTAGTTTCTTATAAAATTAAATGTATGCCAAACATATGACTCAGTCATTTCGTCCATAGGTGATTCCCTGATAAATGAAGGCAGCTATCCAAACAAAGACTTGTATACTTATGTCCTAGCAGCTGCATTCATAATAACTAAGGACAGGAAACTTCTGAAAGTCCATGAACATGTGAAAGGACAAGCATGGTATCCACACAGTGGAATGTGATTCAGCAATAAAAAGGAATTAACTATTGATAAACTATATAACCTGGATCAATGTCAAAATAATTATGCAGAGTGAAAAAAGTCAGATTTTTAAAAAGATATGTACAAGACATATACTATTTAATTTCATTTGTATAAAATTCTAGGCACTGCAAACTAATGTAGAGTGACAAGAAAACAGATCAGTGGTTGCTTGGGAAGAGGGAAAAGGGAAAGATAGAGAGATGAAATTTTAAAGGGGGTGACAAATTTGTTCATTGTCTTGATTGCTGTGATGGTTTTATGAGAGTCTATATATCTCAAAACTGCTCAAACTATACACTTAAATATATGTAGTTCTTTATGTCAATTTGATATAATATATCCTTAATGTCTGCTATACAAGGCTCACTCTGGACCCATTGGGTCCTCTCTCCAACATATTCTTCTCCAGTGTCCAGAGTTTTATCACTCTTCTACTTTTTTCAAATCTTCAGTTTTTCAAATTCTTTTTTCAAATCTTTCAGTTTTTCTACTTTTTGCAAATCTTCAGGGCTCAGTGTTTTTTACATTATACAACCCTTAGTCAGAAAGAGTGGAAGGAATGATATATGTAAATATTGTCTAGGTGCCAGTTATTTAGCATAAGGTCCTTGAGACCTATTCACCCCAAGCTGTGACTTTAATTGTTACTCTTCTCTTTTCAGAGGCATTTCCATTTTAAATGAAAACCTGAGAAGGCTTACTCAACATAAAGCAATGCATTGCACATGGTGAAATGACAGGTAGTACTACAGCTTAATAGAATGTGGGTTGATTTGGGGAGGAAGGTCTCAAGGGGTCATTTTCATTGACCAACAAATAACATATCCTTTTCTAAAGTTGGCTTTGAGTCTTAGTAATAACAATAACTTATATTTGTATAGGACGTTAGTAATTACAAAGTGCTTTCACATTTGTTATCTCATTCAGACTTGCAAAGGCCTTTTGAGGTGAATTAGCTACAATTTATGGATAATAAAGTTGATGGTTAAGGCTGTTCAACAACTTGCTTTCTATGTAAAGCCAGAAGTGGAATTTAAGCTGAACTAATTTGACTTTCAGTTCAACAATCTATCCTTCAAACATAGCTGCATCTAGTTTAAACGACAGATTCTTTGAGAGCAATGTACTCTTGACTCTGCTAACGTAAAACCCTTTCTTAGCAATCAGCAACTTTTCTTGATTTATAGATGGGAACTTTGTGCATTTTAAGTAAATATTTAATCTTAGGCAATGGGAATGGAGATAAGTGTCTCTTTGAAATAATAAAGAGGCTTATAAGGAACAAAATGCCATCAACTCTTTGGTCTAAACCAAGAAGATTCATGTTTGATTTCTTATCCTTCTGAACAAAGAAAAGATGAGAGTAACACAAAGTACCCTGTACGTGATCAAGAGTTTAGTCATATCCCAACATTCTTGACCTCTCCTGAGCCTGGATTAGTTTAAGAATTACATAGCCAGTGATCATGATCTTTATTCCCTTCTTTGAGGATTCAAAATCCCTCTGTTTCTTATCCACCAAAGAACACAACTTCTATGCTGGAGATTGTGGCTCATGTTGAGGAGGTAGAAAAAAATAGCCCCTGACTTTAAGATCCTACCAATCGATCTAGGAAGGAAGGTTAGCAAATTGTTAAGAATAAACAAAAACACTAATTTGGAGTATCTGATAGATATGAAAACTTTAATATATCTTATTTATTTCACAGATTTCTTAAAGAATCCTCAAAACTTACATATTTTACTTGCTTCTTGTGGATCAGAACACTGATTCATGATAAATGGTCTTAGAAAACACAACTGGAAAATGATAGAGACAAGATTTAAAACCTTGTGTAATTCTAAAATTATGATCTTTCCACTAATCAAAAATGAAAGGTAAACACCTGTACATATGCATTCTATGAATTTGCAAAAAAAGGTGCCAAGGTAATTAAAAGAGGGAAAAATGGTCTTTGCAACAAATAGTGCTAAAACAATTGAAGATCATATGCAAAAAAATGAACATCAGCCCTTACCTCACACCTTGTATAAGAAATAACTCTAAATGGGTCATAGACTTAAAGATCTAAGAGCTAAAACTGTCATACTTCTAAAAGAAAACGTGGGAGAAAACTTCTGTGACTGTTGATTAGGCAAAGATTTCTTAAACAGGACACAAAAAACATAACTTAAAAAGGAAAAAAAGATATAAATTATATTTCATCAAAATTAAAAACTTCTGCTTCCCCAAATACACTGTGAATAGAATGAAAAGATAAGCTACAGACTAGGAAATCATATGAGCAAAACACCTATGTAACAAAGGCATATTTGGAACATACAAATATTCTTGTGAATTAGTAATATGAAGATTAAATAACACAATTTTTAAAAATGAGCAAAAGATTTCAATAGGCACCTCACCAAAGAAGATAGGGGGTGAAAAAAGATGCTTAACATTGTTGCACATTAGGAAATGCAAATTATTAAAACCACAATGATGTGTCACTATATATCAATTAGACATCTAAAATTAAAAAAATTTATTGACAATACCAAGATTAGTGAAGACGTGATACAACTGAAACACTCATACATTCTTTGTGGTAATGTAAAATGGTACAGGCGTTTTGGAAAAATTATTGGCATTTCCATATGTTAAGCATATACCTAATTTATAACACCACGCTCCTGCTTATAATTATTACCAAAGACAGATGGGAACATTTTTCCACACAGAGATCTCAATGTGAATATGTAAACTTTATTCATAATAGCCAAAAATTAGAACCAAACCAAGCATCCATCAACTTGGTAAATGTGTAAACAAACTGTGGTATTTCCATTTCGTGGAATACTACTTAGCCATTTAAAAAAGTGAATTTGATACACACAACAATATGGACAGAACTCAAAGGCATTGTGCCAGGAAAAACATATTGTATTATTTTTATGTAATTCCATTTAAGTGACATCTAAATAAGGCAAAACTATGGAAACAGAAAATGTTAGAGGCTGCTAGATATTGAAGGTGAGAGAGGATAATGTGGGCTATGAAGAGTCTGAAGGGAACTTTTTGTGGTGATAAAAATGTTCTCCATCTCCATGGTAGTGTTGATTAAAGGAAAGTGTGCATTTGTCAAAATGTATCAAATGGCACAATAAAAGTAGACTTTTAATATATATAAATTACCCCCAAAAATCTGATTTAAAAAATAAGGTGATACATATCAGTAATGCAAAAAAGACTTCAGAGGTAGTAAAAAAAAGTCTAGGGAATGAAGTAACACACAAAATTGGGATAGAGGGCATTTATGATGTGGTTTTACAGAGAAGAGGTGACAGTTCATTTCCTGAAATAGAATAGTCTAAAACATCATACATCAAGGCAGGAAAAAGAAACTGATGTGACAAGAACAGGGCAGTGAAAAGATTATGACCAATACAATAGAAGATGTGTTAGAGAGTTATAAACTTAAAGTTGGCTAGGAAAAGTAAGGCCAGATTATTTTGTCATGAATGTGATCATTATGGGGCCTGATCTTACAGAGTTGACAATTTATACTAACAATTGACTTTCATGCTGTAAAGCTGGGGCTGTAAAGATCACTTTCCCAGTCAATTCATGGTTTGTTCATACCTACCCTGAAGCATCAAAGCTCATATAGAGAACTTTGGAATTGGCAACTTCAATTTAATGAGCATTGACCACATGATAGGCATTATGCAAATCACTCAGCATATATTAATTCATTGAATCATAAAACAAGGTTGATATCTCTCCAGTTATACTTAGAAGGAAATTGAGGCTCATATAGCCAGTACTTCTGCCTGTTTCATCCCCACTGCTTTTCAGGGCAATCATATGTATCTATTCTTTTATTACATTACTTATTCATTCAGAAAGGATTTATTAAATATCAACTATATACTCCATCTAGTAAATAGTACAGGCTCATTTTAAACTCAAGTCTCTGACTAAAACCTACATTTCAAAAACTGTTCTGTGTTAATGAAGTGGAAAATAGAGAATAATAGTTTCTAAGAGTGGAGAGGTCAAGAAGGAGTCTACATAGTTTTTATTCTAACCCAGAATATAATATTTTATAGCCGTAACAAGATACTTAACATCAATGCATTAATCAAATGAGAACATGCATTAAGTAATCTCTAAGATTCCTTTGTGCTATGTCATTCTATGATTCTAAGTTTACTCAGAATAGGAAAAAATTGATGAAAATTATTTTCGATTTAACAGTGATTGGCTATCGTCAATGCTGGGTATGTAGCCTAGATTCCTTTTTCTGAACTATGGTAATTTTTCCTTCTCTGCCAGAAATATAGGCCACTATTAAAAAAAAGCTGAGTCCTTCTTCAGGTAATGCCTTTAGCTGAAGAGAGCTACCCCACTCTCAGAGTTTTCTTCACAGCATGGATGGTTAATGCTGCAGGGTAACGCCCTCATGCTTCAAGTTAAAATACCTCTGAATAGTCATCTCGGTTTCAGAGCTCCGCATGGATTTCTGAGGCTTTTTTTGAACTTGCATTACAATTCAACTTCTCTATCTGTCCAATCCCACTTAAATCACATGAATTCAGGTATACATCTGAATACTCCCCTATATAGTCCCTGCATCCAAATATAATATCCACCTCTCAAAGTCTACTTTCCAAGGACCTGGCCAAGGACCTATGGCAAAAATCAAATAATAATTAATTATATAAACACCATATAAAATATTATAGATTTTTATAATTATGTAGGAAGGGTGAAGCTGATGTGAATTTGTCATCCTTCCCAGAGAGGTATTAAAAGATTATATAAGATAGTAAGTCATGATATGATTTATAACCTAATATTGAGAATAATTGTTCAAAAATACCTAAACATTTAAATTGACATTGTATATCATTCCATGGTTTACTTATGTGCGAAGCATTTTATAAGTATAGTAAGAGACACAAAGAATTGTGTAATATAGCTTCCAAGAGCCCTCAAAAATAAAAGAATCATTCACAGACTTCTTGTGAATTTAGTATATTCATGCTTTAAAAGATATTAAAGTATGAGACAAGAAGAGATAAGGGATAAAAGGGAAGCATAGACAAAGTAAGTTCAAAATGCTCAGCTACAAATAAATTAATGTAGAGGCAGCTTCCTAATTGAGTTGAAGGCCGAGATAAGTTTTGAGCAATTCATGAGAACTAGACCAGTGAAGTGTGGAAAAGAATGATTTCAAGTGGGAAAAAAGTGTGAAGATAAGGACATATATTACTGTTTACAGAAGAATGAGTTGATTTATCTGCTTGTTTGAACTTTCCTCCTGGGGAAGAGAAGGAGCCCTGGGCTTTCTTGGATGAGGTTTGAGGTTCTAAGGGCCAGGAATGGACACAAGAATAAAGGTAGAACTAAACTAACTCTAGATCTGGGAATCAGACAACCAGGAAAATCTGTAAGACAGTATCCAAGGTTGGAGCACAGCCAAGGACTTATGGTCTGAACAAAGCATCAACTTATTCTGGTCTGAAGGAACTGAATTAGGAGACAGGAAATTGGACAGTAATCAGAAAATAAAATAGCAACGGAATTTACAAAGGTGAGTAGGAGGCAAGACCTGGAGAGATTCCCTTAGGGTCTATGGGCACTTGGCAGTCAAATATTTTTATGGGACCTGGTAACCTTGCCCCATTGTAAGAAAGCAACTATTAAGAACATTAAATTGGTTCAGGTGCAGAGATAGTTCATGATGGGGAGGCAGGACTGACACAATTAGAGATGTGATTTGTTGAATCTATTTGTGACTATATGTGATGGAATTCAAATTATGTAAAAACGTAGGTTGTAATGGTGATAATCCATGCCTTGACATTGTAATGTTTTATTAATGATCAAAACAATTTTCTAAAAAGTTTTTCTTTCTTGCATCTTAAATAATAATTGTTTTCACATATTCAGCTAAGAGAGATTTTAGTGAGGCAATCAGTGGCCTAGGGAATGAAGTACGTAGTTGGCTAGAGCTAGGCTTACTTGGCCCTAAATTTTATTTCTTAAGCGTCAAGAAAGACTAATGTTACAATGATTTGATAGAGGGTGCCAAAGGGTGTTTCTCAGTTGCTTCCTGGAAGTACCGCTGGCTGCTTCATTGCCCTGCTTTTCAGGGCAATTGTATGCATCTATTCTTTTATTAAATCATTCATTCATTTAGTAAACACTTATTTAATACACATCTATATTTCTGGCACTGTAATATGTTCTGAAGACAGTGTACCATTGGTGCAATGTGGTGAGGTTTGAAGCTCTAAAACACAGACAAATAGGATGACTCTCCTGCTTTTGAACACACCCAATAAACTGTGTGTAAAAGGTAAGATAACTGTTGAATGTACTGGTATCTGTGCTCCAAGGACAAGAATTTTGTCATGAGCCATCTATTGACACCACAATAAATAATCCTATTGTAAAGTACCCTATTTAAAGGTAGGATTCCCCAAAATACTCCCTAGGCCAGGCGTCCTCAAACTACAGCCCGCAGGCCACATGCGGCCCGTCGAGGTCATTTATCCGGCCCACCCTGTGTTTTTGCCGCCACTGCCTGTCCTGCTTAGCAGCCGACTCCTCCTGGGCCCACAGTGTGCACTCTCCAACGGTCTGAGGGACAGTGAACCGGCCCCCTGTTTAAAAAGTTTGAGGACCCCTGCCTAGGCCATAGTATAGCGTTTTCCATTCCTCCACAAATAAAATTTATATTTAGACTCCAAAAAAAATCAAAGCAGGTAAAAACACGTTCTAAAAATTATCCATTAATTCACTTTTTAAAAGCATACTTGGTCCCAAGAATTCTAAGGGTTAAAAATATGAATAAAATAGGGGCTATAAAAATTAAATAGACTTAGCCTCAGTAATTGGTAATTCATTTCTTCAACTAGCATCCATTTGTTGATCTCCTATCATGTGTCAGGCTTTGTACTGGAAGTTTTTCATCATAATCTTATGGAATCTGGGCTACAAAGTTTTTTTCAAGTAGAGTGTTATGGAAGTATATGTTAAATTTAAAGCATTATCTACTGAGACATTATCTATTCAGTAGATAATGCTAGGAAATAGCATGCTTGTAATAGTAGTGAATGTTAGTAAATAAATATGAAAAGAATTTAGCTAACAATATTTTAAAGAGTCAAGAAATTACTTCTGATTTTTAAATATTTTTACATTTAAGTCTTTTTATATTTATTTCAATTCAACTAACAATTATTAGCACTTACGTGCAAAGTATTTATGACAAGGCTGTCAGACAACTCAAATGTGATGAAGACAAAGGATATTCAAAATGTTTATTATTTATTAGGAAAAAGAAACAAAATTTCATTAAGATATGGAATGTAATAAATGTTCTTACAGCTTTTATATGTAGACATGACTGAAATGGTTACAAATGTAGCTCCAGAGAGAATTATTAATGATGCAAAACAAAAGGTAGACAGAGAAAAATTTTGTTTTGTTGTGCTGTTGTGTGTGTGTGTGTGTATGACTAGGTGCAAGTATGACAAATCAAGAATCATTGCCTGGAAATGCCTATTTTTCTTACAAAAGCCAAGAAGGCTAATAAAGTCCACCCTTTTAGCAGAAGTCCAGAAGCTGCTCCTGGATTTTTGAGTGTTTGCTGACAGCTATAGCTAACAATTTGCAGAAAAGGCTATGAAAACAAATGAAAAGTATTATTTTCCACATTAAATGATTTGAACTCAAGATAAAATTGACTTCTATTATGGAAAAATGAGCATACAATTTTAGCTTTTTATTAAAAAGCCTGAAAAATCTTGGCAAATATATTAGATATGATATAAACAAGTAATACTTCGAATATAGAAAGGTATAAAATATGGCAACAAACAAACAAAACAATAACAAAGTAAGGGAAGCAGTAAGGGAAGTCTGAGAGGCAGTAAGGGAAGTCTGAGAAAGTAATCAGGAAGAAAGAAGTAGGAAGAAAAAAGATCTTTAAGGAAAATCAAAAAGAGTGGGGGGAAAAAAGATAGGATCAAGACCAGATCATAGGGAAAACACTTTTATTTTTAGATTGTCATTATCATATCCATATTCAGTTCAAATTTAGCTGGAAGATGAAAGGATGTACAGATCTTGGATTGGTCAGGAAAATAATTCATACCTGGTAGTTTGATGGAAGATGTTTATCATAAAAAATAGCTATAAGAGCACTGGAAATGCTGAAGTCAGAGGATAGTGAAACCACCCAGAGATTAACAACAGAAGAGAGCTGTTAACACTTCTAGCACTGCAGAGTTAAATGAGATGGAGATGACAGAGACCAAGAGCCAGCACCTCATGTAAAACTGGGACTCATGGTGGAAGATGCGACCACTGTTGGAACTGCTGCCCAGAGCAACGAGGGGAAGCAACACCCTGGATTGTCCCTTTCTCCCCATTTCCAACGCATCACTAACACTGCCCATTTACTAGTTAAAACTATTCAGAAGCCAGAGAAATATAATTTTCGGAGATCAGAATTCACTGACACAGCACAAAACAGGGAAAAAGTGGGAAATGAATCTCAGAGCAGAGAGGCAAAAACCCCAGAGACTAAAAAAACACACCAAAACACAGAAGGCCCAGCAGTCCAATAACGAGTCTCTCTAGCCTTTGTGAGGGCAGCAATTCAAAGGAGAAAAGATGAGTACAGAACAAATAATTCTTAGAATAAAGTGTGGAGTCAGAGTAGATGACAGTCCAAATGAGGAGATACTTAAAGAATATCCCAGCCTAGGAAAGATAACTCCTATCAAGTGGGACATAGAGAATTAGAACAAGAACCAGATGGCCTAACTAAACAAGCCTGGTGAGGAAATAGCATGGGAATACAGTTCTTAAATTCTGAAAGGACCATTTGAATAGTATCATCTTGAAAATGAGATATAGATAGGAAATCAGAAATGTTAGTCTGAAGATTCATTCAAACAGGAGATATGGCATGAAAGCAACAGGGCTTTATAAGCCTTGCTTACTATTGGAGAATTAACTTTTCATGTACCACCATGTCAGGCTTTTACTGGAGAGGGGATAAGGGGCAATAGGAACAAGAGGATGTCACTCCTTGCCATGTCATTCTTAGTACAGAGGTCTGAACATACACTGAGGTTAGGTGCCTATGAATTATAGCTTACTTTGAGTATCTGCTCATATATATGTCTAAATTTATATTTAATAACACCATTCCTTATATTGGGTATACAGTGTAGCTTAATGTAAAATAATTAAAATATGGACTTAGGTGTCCAATATCTGGTGTGATACTAGATATATAGTAATCATTAATAAATGTAAATCAATCACATTTTTTCAGGAAACTTTATAGTTAATTTAGCTCCATCCCTGGATTTCTAAGCAAATGAGGTTCCTTTATTTTATGTATTTGAGCTACGGTAAAGTGGGGACTACTGGGTGGATTAAATGACACAAAAAGCAAATTATTTAAAATAGTTCCTGCCTTGTTCATAGTAAGTACATGACCATATCACTTTTTGTGTTATTTTAATAAATTAAAGTCACCTGTTCCAGATAGAGAACTACTTGATATATTTAATCCTAACCTGGTGCCCAAAGTAGAGATAAACAGCACCCTTTTTAGTATCATACCTACACAAAATTCTTTTATAAGCATCTGTGCATTGTTGCAGCAGCTGCTCCACTTATACTGATGACACCTAAGTTTATATATTTCCTGAAGACCTCAGTCATGTATTGATTAAACCGCCAATGAGACACCTCCATTTGATTGTACCCAAATACCTCAAACTTATTTCCAAAGTGAAATTGAACTTCTGGCATTATCAATTCAGGGGAAAAATAATAATGAACTAGTTCTCAAGTCAGAGTTAATGAATTATTATTGATTTCTTCAATAGTCACTTCCTATTGTTAACCATATATTTTAAGTCTACTTGCTGTATATTTTTAAAGCAATCCACCTTTATTTACCCCATTGCCAGTGTTTTAATGCAGAGTACCATAATGACGTGGCTAAGTTACTGACACAGTCTTCCAAAGTAGCTCCTATTCTTTGTACTGCACTGGTTTCCCTAAGCACTAAGATGTTTTCCTCACTTTATAACTTGAGTGTGATTTTTCTGAGCATCCATATTTGATCATGACATTGTCATATGTAAAGCTCTGAAAATGTCCTTGATTTCAGGATAAATTTCCCTTGGCATGGAATATAAATGTCTATATGACCTGCTTCCTACTTTCATCTTTAGCCTCATCTCATACAACGTGTCCCTCCGTCTGTAAAATGAGAATGGTACCGTCTGCTTTACCTTTATCCTACAGAGTCATTGTGGAAATAATATAACTTTGAAAATGCTTTGAAATAAGATAAACTTTAATTTAATTTGAAAAGGCTGTATTTCGTGAACTGGCCAGACCACATTGTACTTTTAGGACTTTGGCACTCTTCCCTCTTCCTCAGGAATCTTCTTCCAGAATGCAGCAGCAGTAGTACATGCTGCATAGACACGGATAGCTGCTGCCAGAGAAATTATGCAGTCCCTGAACTCCTCCAACCGGCACCATTTGCCAGAAATGATAGTATTATGAGTGTATCGGCAAATAAAGTTTTTCTGGGCAAAAGAGCTTTTCTTTTAGGCGATTAAGTAGTAGTTGGTGCTAAGGTACAATCCTGAATACAGTGCTTGAAGCCAGTGGAGACTTACATGAGCTGGTACTTACATGAGTTCTGGTACCAACTTCAGAAATAAGAGCACTGAATTGACACCAGATCATTCATCTGGCTACTTTTTAGCCAGTTGAAAGACTACAAAAGAAAAATTTGTCCCCATTGGGCTCTATGTTACACACACACACACACACACACACCCCAACTGTGGCAAAGGAGGACAAGAAATTGAGGAATTATTTGTTTCTGAGGTAAATATTTTTAAATTAGTGTGGAATGCAGTATTTCAACTCTCTGCTGCTGCTTCTTTTTGTTTTTTTTTTTTTGAGACAGGGTCTCACTCTATTGTCTGGGCTGGAGTGCGGTGGTGTCATCATGGCTCACAGCAACCTCAAACTCCCTGGCTCAAGCCATACTCCTGCCTCAGCCTCCCAAGTAACTGGGATTACAGGTAAACTTTATCATGGCTACAGTTTGTGATTTTTATAGAGACAGGGGTCTTGCTATGTTGCTCAGGCTGGTCTCAAACTCTTGGACCCAAGCTATCCTCTTTCCTCAGCCTCCCAAAGTGCTAAGATTACAGGTATAATAAGACATAACACCCAGTCAACTCTACTTCTGACACTTTGTTCTTAGGGGCTAAAACATACAGTAAACTTTTAAAAATAAATCTGAAATTTTTTAAAGCTATGTGTCTATGGACAAATTTGCTAAAATATTGATTTACAAGAAATCATATTTTAGGGGGTTCTAATTTCTCCCTTTTACTCACGTAAAAGAAAGTGAAAAGTATAGCTAGTTGTAATTAAGTAGATAAAGAGAAGAAAATTGGGACTATGGAGAAAAATAATCAGAAAATTATTTTATTCATGATCATCACAAGAAAAGCACAGAATTAAAAAGACCGCAGATATAGCTAAATAAAGGCAAAATCTCTTTCAAATTTTTTTTTCTTTTTTTTTTTGAGAATCAACAGCTTTTAATTGTTTTGCAGAAGAAAAAAATATTTATATATTTAAAAACCTAGTTTGTTTTAATAAATTGTGATTTTTGAGAATATTTTAAAGTAACTACTATTTCTCTATCTCCTATAGACAGATGTATGGTCTTGCATAATTCACAAACTATGTAGCTTCTCTATGAGTTTATATTTTGTCCCCTTCCTGTCATATGTCTGCCAGGTCAATGTATGTGCATGTGTAAGAATGTTTGGCTAAAATTCTTAATCCCCAATAGTTGAAGTCATTTTACCAAAGAATATGCTTTAAAAGAGTTCAGATGTGGCCTGGCACAGATAATTCTCCAACTAGAACAACAGATCCTCTACAGGTCATCCTCAGGGTTTCCTTTGCTAAAGGAATTTAAGTATTCTCCATTCTGAAGAAGCTTCTGGCTTATAAAATGCAGGTGAATATGGCCATCCTACCCACCTTCCTGAGATGTCCTAAGTCTAAAGCAAATTCACATGTGAAAGTACTTTTAGGAGTACAGAGATCTAAAAGCATTGCATAAGTCTAAAAATGTTATGAAAAACAGAACTCACTCCTGAGAAACCTTCTTTGTGTACTTGGGAATTTAATTATCAATAAAATTGGTCTTAACAGAATTTGGAAACCATTTTTCAACATTCTTCTCAAATATGTTTAGTAGCCCCAACAATATACCTAAATGAAGACAAAATCTGCCGAAATAATTTAGTTGCCTCTAACTAGAAACCATTGAGAAGCCAGTAGAGCAAGCATCCCAAACAGCACCTGTGCCGTGGTTCATTAGTTTGGTGATAAAGATACACCACAAGTAAAATGGCAGCCCCTGCAGCATAGTAGCTGTGCACAGGAAATTTTGTGCATTAACAATTCAAAATTGGGAAAAGGGCTGGGCCAACATGGAAACAATTAATCTTTTAAAGTAATTGAGCTTATTATACAATAACTCATATGAGACCATTTCTGTCACTTTCACTGGGAAAGTGCTTTAAATTTTGATTTTCGTGTATTTTCCAGTGGGGGTGGAGGCTCCAAGAGGTTTCATTTCCTTTTCATTTTATTTTTATAGGATTCACTGGGGTTGACGTCCTTTGTGTCCTCATATTCAGTTCCATACTACAGACGTCAAAAAGAACCTCATCTGCAATTATGAATCTCTGCCTATCTTTCTATAGCCTTTGACCCCTTGTCTGTTGTTAATGATTATGACCATCTCAACAACAGATTCCTTTTCGCTTTTGTGTTCCTCAGCATGATTTTAGAAGTGGACAACACTTCATGACCTTTTTTATTTATTTTTTTATCCTCCATGAATTTTTTTCTGAAAAAGTAGCTGAAACATAGCACTTTTTTTTTTTTTTTTTTTTTTTTTTTTTTTTTTTTTTTTTTACTGGAGTCTTTTTAACCTCTCTTAGGGAAAATTCTTCATCTTTAGCAATCATGTATCATTAATTGTGGAGCAACATAAAGGTAAGTCATTCTTAAAAGTTGTTCCATTTCCTGAAATTCAGGCTATGTTATCATTTTACTTTATTATGTGAAGTGTTTCTAGTCTGGACAGATTGATTATAAAATACATATGAGAAGAGTATTGTGTTTATCTTCGTATTATCTTGTGAAGAGACATTTACTGCTACAAACTAATTTTCTTTCACTTTTTATGTCATCAATTACTGTCTTCCAATAGGTAATTCCTATGGGCACACCAGCATGGTTTGAGAGCAGCTATGTTAAGAAACAAAAAACAACAGCAACAGCAGGGAGAATTCTCATGCAGAGAAACCTTGATCCCCAACTCCTCCAGCTAAGATCCCAGTTCCCTAATGTGTTTCAACACAAATCCCTTAAGCATATCTCCTACCCTCCCTGTGTCCTCTTGCTGGTCACTCAGTCCCTCTCCAGGCCACTCAATTGGACATTTAATCCCAACATCTCACTAAAATATCTCTCACCTAGGCCACCAGTGAAATAGTTATTATATGTCAGAACACATGGTTAATAGTCTTTCCTCATCTTACCAAAAACTCATATACTTACTTAGAGGCTGATTATTTGATTCCTTTGCTCTAGAATTATTTTTTTTCTTAGTTTTCATGACCCAAACTTTCTTCCATATCACTGCATGCTCCTTCTCATGATCCCTCCTTACGTCTTACTCCTCTGACTCCTTCATAAAATGTGATGCACTCAGGGTTATGTCCTCTGCCATTCTTTCATCTCTACTTACATTCTCTCCCTTGATATTTTGTGTCATCAAGTAATACATAAAAGCTAGTGAGACTCAATTTATAACTCCAGTCTACAACTCTGTCTTGAACTACATAGTCATTCATATATTTTATTTTATGTTTGCTTTTGAGAGTCTAATAAGCATGTCAAATTATTTTGGTGTAAAAACGGAACTAGTATTAGACCATATGCCCCCAGACAACTCTTCTGCAAGCTTTCTCCCATCTCAGTTAACAATGTATCTTTTTACTCAGTGCTCTGTCTTAAAACTTAGAAATCATCTTTGACTCATCTATTTCACTCATAATGGACAGTTAATGAATCTGCAAGTCCAGGAGAATGTACCTTCAAAATATATCCTGAATCTGATCAGTTATCTTTATTGCCACCATTATACTAAAAGACATTTGTATTTCTTACCTAGAACAACATAGAAGCTTTCAATTGGTCTCTCTGCACTGCTATAGCCCTTTATTCTGTTTTCCACCTAGAAGCCACAGTCATCTTTTAAAAGCAATCATTAAATCATAAACCCTACTGATTAAAATATCAATCTATGGTATTCCATTATACGAAATCCAAAATAATGCCCTAAAATAAACAGGGTCCTTTTATATTGGCTCATCTGATCTCTCTTCACTCTTCATTCTATGCATTGATTTTTCAGCCACACTGGCAGAAGTGTGTTCTAACACACAAAACTTGCTTCTGCTCAAGACTTTTTCCCTAGTTAAACCTCTTATTTAAAATGCTATACTTATCATCAGTGTGATCTAGCTCTGCTTCAGAAAGATCTTCCTTTATCATCTTTGCTAAAGCAATGCCTCTCACCCCCTCTAGCAACCACAAACCACTTTCTACCACTTAACCTACTTATGTTTTCTTCACAGTGTTACCAGTCTTTGAAGACACTTGTTTGTTAATTATGTTTCCCTAACTAGAAGTGATTTTTAAGAATAGAGAAACTATATGTATATTATTCTCACTTGTCCTCAAATCCAGGAATAATACCCGACACAGTAGTAACTCAATAAATTTCCCTCTGAAATTGTCTTCTTTAATTTTGACATAATACAATGAAAGGTATTGCTACTATACAATTGAAAATCCTCAACACAGTTGCTTCACTCATTTGTTTTAGGTTTCAGAACACTTCTTTTGGCAGGTTTACAATGTATTAGACAGGCTGCTAAGCACTTCATTCCCCTTCTGTACGTCAATCCTTACAAAACCCTAGGAGAACTGTATGATATCACCCGGCCTGCTTTTCATCCAGAGATAGCTTTTTAAAACAGTCATGCACAAATAAAACATAAGCAGATGCTTCTTGGAAATTGTTTGTTGAGAAAGTACATTGGAGCTTCATTCCCTTTACCTTAAAGTCTTTGAGTATGATATCTAAATCTGTAGTAGCTAACTCATACCATAAGTAAAGGGCTAAGCAAATCTGAGAGTCACTCTGACATAGCTGAGCTGTTAACATGATGCCAGAAGCTAGCTATCTTCAGACTCATTATTATTTGAAGAAGAAAAAAGCAAATCCTTATTTGTTTAAGACACTGTTGTTAGATGGATTTACTTGAAAGTAAAATCATTGTGACATTATTCAATTGTCAAGGTAAAAAAAATCCTATAAATGAATCATTTTTGTTTCAAAAGAATAAGCTTGCATTTGTATATTAGGTATATGTATATTAAACAGGCATCTGTTTTTCTGAAATGAGTTGAGGTGCAACAAAGTGTTCCATCCTTCCATTTTGGTCATTCCACACTGGAAATATCAGTATCAATTAACATTCTTTTGGGCAATGTTTCTCAAATTTAAGTATTCTTCATAATTCCCTGTGAAAATTTTTCAAATATAAATGCTTTAAAATACTCCAGTGTTTTAAGATTCAGGAAAGGATTAACATATAGATCAATGACCTGGGAAATTCTGAAATACATTGTAGCTTGAAAAAATCGCTGCCTAAATCTTGTACCATATGATTATATGTAGATAATTCTTTGGTTTGATAACATTCCACCAAAGAGAGTATTTTATTTGATTGGTGAGTTGTCTCCAGTCTGAGTGGGGACCTGCAGGAGATAGGGCTAGGTTAAATATTATAAAATGGTGCATAGGATTTGTAGATGATCCATGGAAATGGAAGCCTAGCTTAACAGCCTTAAGCAACAGGTACACAGGAGTACTGAATGGAATGAGGGAACAGAGAAGAAGATGGTTGACAACCATAGAATCTCTCTACCTTAAAATTACTCTTGCTCTTACTATTACTCAGCTTTCAAGCATATCCCAAGTAGGCGCTTATTTTAATACTTTACATAGTCATGCCTCAGCTACTTTGTTTGGCAAAGAGAGTTAACATAGACAGCTGTTTTATATCAGTTAGCTACAATTAGTTGTGCCATGTAACAACCCCCCCGGCCAAAACTTACTGGCTTGAAACAACTATTTATGATTTCTTCTAAGTCTATGAGTCAGCTGGGTCCTTCTGCCCATCTGGGCCAGGCGTGGCTGGTCTCAGCCGAGCTTGCTCATTTATCTATGTCAGTCGTCTGAAGGTTAACACTTCTAGGACGTCTCCCATTGAGATAACAAGGCTTGTAACACATGGTCTCTCTTTTACTAAGAGTCTTGTCTCGGCTTCTTTTCATGGTATGACAGGAGTTCAAAAGAGGAAGTGGAAACACACAGTACTTTTTAAGCCTCTGCTTGTGGCGAGTTTGTAATTATCTCATTGGCCAAAACAATTCACATGGTCCAGCCTAGGAGCATACCAGAAAGCATGAATAAATGGAGGTTGGAAAATCAGAACCAATCAACACAATAGTAATTTAATTCTATACTTTATAGATTTATGGTAATTTTGGAAGAGATTGATAGTTTCCCATCACGATGTCCAATCTGTCCTTTCTCCTTAGCAACAAAAGGATTGTTTTTAGCTGGGGACATACACACCCAGGATTAAAGGTCATATTTCCTCCACCTTTGAAACCAAGTGTAACCATGTGACCAACTACCAGCCAAAGTAGTATAAGTAGTAATATCTAGTGCCCATTCTAGAAAGATCCCTTTAAAAAGACTTCATCTTGCTTTTGTCACCCTATCATTTATCTTCCTTCTTGGCTCCAGCACCAATGTAGGAATCAAACAGCATCAGCGTTTTTTTGTTTGTTTTTTGTTTTACTATGAAATGACCATGAAGAGGAAAGCCACATGTTATAATGATAGAATAGAAAAATAGGAGCTTGTGTCCCCAGTAATACTATGGAGTCATGATATGACCTATGCAATATCTACTTTTGGACTTGTTTTACCATGAGAATGAAATGCACTTCTATCTTTTCCAAACACTACAATTTTCTTGTCATTGTTACTTGAAGCTAAATCTATTTTGATATAGATCTGCAGATCTTCAATATCTTGTAAATGCTAATAAATTGTTCATTTAAAGAAAGAGGAGAGTCATACCAGGAAAAAATCTCTGGTTATAAAAACATTTTAACAAGTTCCTTCTGTGTAGCACTTCGTAAAACTTTACAATGCTAATGAGCAGATTGAATCTCTAAGAAGGACATAGCATTTCATGTTTTCCATTATATTGTGGAGTCTTTTTACCAGGATGAGCGTTTTCTGGAATAGAGTTTTGGAAAAGCTTTTTTGTTTAGATGAGCTGTACCAATATCCTAGAATATCCATAGTTTCAACTATTTTTTCTAGTTATCACCATAAATATTACTTATGTCAACAAATACTATTCTGTAAGAAAATACGGCCATTAATGCCATTTGACAACACGTTATAGCATTGTATGAGAAACACTGGGAAGAGTACATCCCAAAGTGGATAGAAATAGAAAGAGAAAAGCTTTGTTTGTAGCAAAATGCTTGTGATAATCTCACCCCAGAGTCTGCAACATGAGAAAAACTGACATCTGAAAAGAATGAACTGTGCAATTTGTGCCTATTTTTCCTGACATCAAGAGACACCAGACCAGAGGAAAGGAAACAGATCAATGCTAAAAAAAAATAAACTCACAGAAATAAAGGAAAGGGAATTTTCTGTTTGTTGTTTCCTAGTTTGCTCTGGAATATTTCTTTTTTCTTGGAATTTATTTTAGCTTGGCATCAGTTTGTGAAAAAGGTGATATCTCAAACTAGAACATTTGCTCAGGCTTCGACAGCTGTAAAAATAATGAGTGTGTTTTAGAAAAGGACCAAGTAGTTCCTGAATATGGCCTCTGAGGATGAATACTCTGGCTGTAGTATTTTCTCTGGTGAATTTCTGACTATTTAATAACACTATTTCACAATTTCTAACTCCTTTCAAACTTAGCTCAGTGTAAATGTTCATATTTTAAATGCAACTCAGTAGTAATTTATCCAAAATCAAATATTCCCAGAGCCCTGTATAAGATGCAATGGAGAATGTACTTTATAAGAGATTGGCCCTCAAGGAGTTTGTATTCTAACTGGGTTGGCCAATATGATAAAAAGGAGAATATGCTCTGAGCAAGCTAGAAGTAAAGGAAAGCACTATAAATATGAAAGAGTGGGAGAGAAAGACAGACAGACATCTGGTAGAAAATAAGGGCAAGATTTAGTGAGGAGGGATTATAAAGAAAACTTGAAGTATAAGAGAGATTCATATTTCAGAGATTCAGAAAAATCATATCAAGCAAAAAGAATCACATAAATAAAGGCATGAAAACAAGACAGCCAGAGATACATTTGAGTAATAGAAACTAGTATATTTTAGGAGATCACATACTTCATAAATTTTGATAAAAAATAGATATATTTTGGAAATAAAATAGACAACAAAAATATATTAAAAATTTTTAAGCATGCTTAAAACTGTGAAACAGGATGATTAATCTTGCAGTGACTTATATAATGAAATGAGGGGAAACCAGAGGCAAAAATTTGCACTAGAGGATGTTGCTGCATTTTGAAAATTTGGGGAATTACAGATTGAAAGGGAATGTTAGCAAGAAGGTATAAAAAATGAGTAGAAAGCAAGAAATGTTAAAGGCACAAAATTATAGTATTTTTGGCATCAGTCTAGCTCACAGCAACCTCAAACTCCTGGGCTCAAGCAATCCTCCTGCCTCAGCCTCCCAAGTAGCTGGGACTACAGGCATGTGCCACCATGCCTGGCTAAATTTTTCTATATATTTTTAGTTGTCCAACTAATTTCTTTCTATTTTTAGTAGAGACGGGGTCTCGTTCTTGCTCAGGCTGGTCTCAAACTCCTGAGTTCAAACGATCCACCTGCCTTGGCCTCTCAGAGTACTAGGGTTACAGGTGTGAGCCACCACATCCGGCCGGCCTTGATTCTTGATTTTGTGTGATTAAGTGTTGGTGTTGGGGTTGGGAGAAGTATGAAAACATTGGTGGAAAATCCAAAATTTTACTTGATTATCTGAAATAATTAGTAAATGTTATACACAAAACAACAATACACATTTGAAAGAACACAAAGAAAACCCACAAAAATATACTCATTATGCATACTAAAATGCTTGTCTTGGGAGGGAGGAGTAATACATAAGGTTATAATGATAAACAAAAATAAATAAATGAATGAAATATAGAAAAAATTTCATATTGTGCTGAGACAGCAAAAGAAAATCCAACTGATTAAAGGCAAGAATCATTTAACCCCAAATACTTGTTGGAGGGCCATAAACCATACTAAATGTGCTCTTGGCCATAGGTGTTTTCTGTGGTCTGATTCGGTTAAGGGGTGTACTATATAAGGCAGGAAAACTGCCCTGTGTCTTTGTTGTAACCTCAAATGAACATATTCAATGTACACAAACAGCAAACTTGAAAGACACAAACTACTGGAAGTAAAGGAATAATAGTTGAAGGCAAACAACAAAGTAAAAATAAAAGTTTTTAAGTATATTTTGGGTTGTTTATCATAAACTTCCATAGACTGGGTAGCTTACAAGCAACAGAAATTTATTTCTTACAGTTCTAGAGGCTGGGAAGTCCTAGATCAAAGTGCTGGCAGACTTAGTGTTTGGTGAAGGCCCCCTTCCTGGTTCATAGATGGCTGTCTTCCCTCTGTGCCCTCGCATGGCAGAAAACGTGAAGGAGCTCTCTGGAGTTCCTTTAATAAAGGTATTAATCATATACCTGAGGGCACTCTCATGACTTAATCACCTACTAAAAGCCCCACTTCCTAATACCATCATATTAGGCCTTAGGATTTCAGCATATGAAAGAGAATAATAAAGAGAGAGAGAGAGAGAGAGAGAGAGAAAACAGGAGCCCATGATGAAAGAAGAGAATTGTAGTGAGCACTGTGATATGCCACCGAGATCCACTTCAAGAAAGGACTCAGCCACCTGCCAAGGATGCTGTTGGCTACAGCCTGCAAACTGGCGGGCTCTTCAGAGGTTGCCTCACTTGTGGAAAGAGACAACCTTCCTACAAAGACACATAGTGCAAAACTAAAAGCCTGGGTTTTCAGCCTAACTCAGGATGTCTCTGAAGAATGATTCCATCTCGGAAGCTCCCCACTGGGTGGTCCAAGGCCATTTCTAGACCTGTTTTGCAACTCTACTTCTCCCTCTGCACACTTCTGTATCCTTCTCTTCCCTTCCCTTCCTCACATGTCAGTTACAAATCTTTAATAAATACCTTGCCCATTAAACTCCATCTCAGAGCCTACTTTTCCAGAAGTCAACCTGTTACGATGGTTCTTATATATTTGTCTGCAATAAGAGTCATCCACAGAGTAGAAATCATCCTGCATCCCTCTCTCTTCAAATAATATCACACTCACCCTCACAGGATGTAAAGAAAATCAGTCAAGAAAATTAATCCTTAACCATGGATCTATTCTAGAACATAAGAATCAAGAATGACATTCAGTAGGCAAAAATGTGAAAAGAAGAAAAGCCACAAACAGAATTGCAAGATGAATCCTGGGAGTAGTGTCAAATAGTATGGTGGGGAATGTTCATCTGAGAGGTTGAGAGACTGTATGCTTGTGGTAGCCAGAGTAATGGCCCCAAGGATATCCAGGTCTTTGTCTCTGGAATCTGTGAATGTTACCTTACATGGCAAAAGGGATTTTGAAGATAAGGTAGAGACTATGAGATGGAGCAATTATCTTGGATGACTCAGGCAAGCCCAATGTGATCACAGGCCGTGGTCCCCAAACCCCAGGCTGCTGGCCACTGACCACTGACTGCTATCAGTCTGTGTCTCATTAGGGACTGTGCCACAGAGCTCTGCCCACCCACCCCCTATCCATGGAAAATTGTCTTCCATGAAACCAATTCCTGGTGCCAAAAATGTTGGGGACCACTGATCACAGGGATTCTTCAAAGTGGAAGAGGGAGGCAGAAAAGGAGCATCAGAGGGAGATGCAATGACAAAATAAAGGTTGGAGAGATGCAACAGTGCTGGCTTTGAAGAAGGAGGAAGACGGATGTGGGCCAAGGAATGCAGGTGGCCTCAAAACTGGAAAAAAAAACCACCAAAAAATGGATTATCCCCTATAATCTCCATAATGGAAGACAACATGGCGGATACCTTAATTTTATCCCAGTGTGACAGACTTTTAATGCAGAGAATGGTAACATAATAAGTATGTGTTACTTTAAGCCAGTAAGTTGATGATAACTTTTTATTACAGTTATACAAAACTAAGATAATGCCGACACTAACTGCATGGCAGATACAGGGAAGAGAAATAAAACATTGGGCTTATGGTACAGGGACTGATAATCAAAACTTCATCTACGGCTTAAAACTATGACCTGCATTAGATCACAAAGCATATCTGCACTCAAGTTTTCCCCTCTGGAACCTGAACAAATAATAACTACCTTATAGAGCTTCCCAGAGCATTAAGGGATAAAACAAATAAATGAGTCAGACACTTGCTGGGCACATAGCACATGCTCAGAACATTAGTTGGACATAAGTGGTTGTGTTTGTTACATAAAGTTTCCCCCTGTATCCTACTATTTTTCCTTTCCTCTGGGGTTCTCAAACAACACACCCCTCCATTGTAAGGAGCTCCAGGGAAGTGACACCATAGGGATATTGGGCCTTCATCATTATAGTCCTTCAATTGTTAAAGTTCAGGTAAGTTGGGATCATTGTGGATCCTGAGCATGTTGAAGAATGTATGTTTTTCCCCAAATAAAAATGAGGGATAGGGATAGAGAAAGAAAAAGAAAATGCAATTTCTTATAAGAATTATTTGTCTCAATTGGCACTGGTTTTCCCCCTGAAGAGTATCTAATTGTTTATTAGATTAAGTTGGTATCAATGCTCTTTAACCTGGCAGCTCAGTGCTTGCATTTATTATTCTCAGAGTGGATATTTGCCACCCAACATTTGGTCTGCATTAGTTTTCCTTTAATTTCCTCTACCTTCCTCTACTCCTTTACCCATTCTATCATCTGTGCTTTTCTAAAACCAGTAATCTGAATGGATGTTAGTATCTCTTAGCATTTTACATTCAGACCTCCAGCCTGCATTTTATAGAGAGATCAGAGACTCACCTGATTAACCCAGAGATGTGCCAGAAATAGTGCCTCTATATACACATAATAACCAAAGGATACTATAAAGAGTATTCATTACAAATACATTAGAATTATTTTTCCAGTCTGACAAGGAAGATGCTCTGTAAAACAAAATTTACAAATGCACATATTTATTTATATATGCTGGAGATAATACAATGAATTTTCCTCTAAGGTAAAAGAATGGCAAGTAAGTCAGAAATAATGAAATAACAGAATAGACTTATTCAAAAATATGTGTCTCCACTGGTAATTGGTTAGCCACAGAAGAGTATCTAGTTATTTACTGGGAAGTTTCCTGAGTCCCTGAGTAGTTCCTCGTGGACAGAGGAACAAGACAGATACGTGACTCTTTGTCTCAGAGATCAAATCAAACTTTGGCGATAGTTTGAGTTACTCACATCATGAAATGAAAACAATGGGCAAATCTGAACTATTTAATTTTTTAAAATCACAATTGGAAAAACATCTGCAGTGAAGATAAGGGAGCTTTTGGGAAATGTGGCCACTCTCTCTACATAATGCAAGAAAAGGAAAGAACAACAGGATAGAATTAGAATTGTTCTCCATGTATATGTCAGAATTCTACTGAAGTCCAATGGGTCTCAGCATTTTAAGGGCTGGGGCATTTGTAATCTTAGTTTTGTCAAGTAAAAATGCAAAATTAGAGTAACTCTTTTCTGTCACACTATTCCTGTATTTGGTCAAATGGTATTAATTTATAAACCACATAAGAGTTTATATCCGTTAACTCCTAGAATTTATATTCAATTGTGAAGTAGGCAAATCTGACTTAACTGACCTATATATGTGCACCATTTGCTGACCACTTAGAATGTTCTGCTTTTGAAGTGTGACCTCACACATGGTCCCTTTCACTTTCATTCACCGTTTATCATCCATGCCTGCCATCCTTAGCTGGAGAGTTGCATGCCAACCCAGCTTCTTTGGTCTCAGAGATTTCTGTGGAACAGAGTACTCGGGTTGACCTTTCCAGGTTGGTTCTTGGGCCAAGGTAATGCACTCCTCTTTGCATCTGTACACCTTACACCTTCATGAGTAAATCTAAGTCATCTGGTCTGAGCTTCTTCATCTACCAACTTATGACCTTTAATTCTCTCTAACTACACCCATTTTTAAAATCTTCCTTGACTCATATATGTCCCTCCTCCTAAATTTCACACCTCAATTTGACTCTAAATTCACTTTCTTCCCATCCCTTTTGGGACTTTGTTTCACTAGTTATCTCATCTTTTGTTTGTATCTTCAGACGTCTCCACCCCTTTTCCAAAGGTTTCTCTGGCCTTTTCCCTGTCTCAGAAAACAAAACAAAACAAAAACAAAACTCAAAAATCTGTATGACTGTTTATCCAGTTCAATGATTTTTTTCAGTTTTAATCTTCCTTAAAATTTTTGTCTCTATAAAACTTGAATGTTACCACATAATTATAATTCCATTTCTGCTCTCCAATAACTCCTTCTACAATTCCTCTTCTGGTTTCACCTTCTCTTACACTTGAATTCATCCCCACAAATAATTTGTCTGGTCTACTACATTCTCTTTCCACAATATTCCCAGAAAATATTACTTTTTATATTTTCTCATAGAGTCATCCATCCTTTGAAAGGAAGATTTTCAAAATGGTATTGCAAACTATGACCTCATTCAACTATTCAGTAATAACACATTCATATCCACCTAGTACTTTTTATGATGCAGACATCATGCTAATTATATCATATGCTTTAGCTAATAAATATTATACTAATTACTAATAATTAGTAACTTAAAATATAAACTCATTCTGTTTAATTCCAGAGCCTATGCCCTTAACAATTACATTATAGAAACTCCAATAAGTATGCTTGCACAAAGTATAGTATGGCAACCCAAAAATATTTAAATTCCTGACTAAGGAAAATATAGTTTAATTTTCTTTGAAATTCAAGTCCTTTATTTCCAACTTCCCAATGATTTGCATGTCAACTCAACATTACTTTTCCTAGAAATACTTATCTTCGTTCTGCTTATCAAATACAGCCACGTGTGTCTTAATGACAGAAATATATTCTGAAAAATGCATCACTAGACAATTTTGTCATTGTGCAAACATCATAGAGTATACTTACACAAACCTAGACTATATGGCATAGCCTATTACTCCTAGGCTACAAACCCGTACAGCATGTTACTGTACTGAATACTGTGGGCTACTGTAATATAATGGTATGTCTTTGTGTATCTAAACATAGAAAAGATACAGTAAAATGCAGTACAAAAGATAAAACAGGTACCTAGATAGGCTTTTTAGTATGAACAAAGCTTACAGGACTGAAAGTTACTCTGAGTGAGCTAGTGAGTGAGTGGTGAGTGAAGGTGAAGGCCTAGGACATTAATGTACACTACTGTAGACTTTGTAAACACTGTAAACATGCTTAGTCTACACTAAATTCATTTAAAATTTTCTTCAAGTATAAATTAACCTTAGCTTACTACAGCTTTTTCACCTTATAAACACTTACCTTAAAATATGAGCTTTCTTCTATTCTTACTTTTTTATTTTCTAACATTTTAGACTTTTTTGTTAAAAAGGTACAAAGTATAAGACAAACACACACATTAGCCTAGGCCTAGACAGGGTCAGGATCATCGATATCACTGTCTTTCACCTCCACGTCTTGTCCACTGGAAGATCTTCAGAGGCAATAACATGCATGGAGCTGTCATGTCCTATGATAACAATGCCTTATTCTGGAATACCTCCTGAAGGACTTGCTTGAGGCTCTTTCACGGTTAACTTTTTTTTTTTGAGACAAAGTCTCACTCTTTGCCTGGAGTAGAGTGTTGTGGCATCAGCCTAGCTCACAGCAACCTCAAACTCCTGGGCTCAGGCGATCCTTCTGCCTCAGCCTCCCGAGTAGCTGGGACTACAGGCATGCACCACCATGCCCGGCTAATTTTTTCTGTATATTTTTAGTTGGCCAATTAATTTCTTTCTATTTATAGTAGAGACGGGGTCTCACTCTTGCTCAGGCTGGTTTTGAACTCCTGACCTTGAGCGATCCTCCCGCCTTGGCCTCCCAGAGTGCTAGGATTACAGCCACCACGCCCGGCCACGGTTAACTATTTTTATAAGTAGAAAGAGTACACTCAAAAATATGATAAAAAGCATAGTATAGTAAATACATAAACCGGTAACATAGTTGTTTATCAAGTATTGTGTACTGTATGTAATTGTATGTGCTAGGCTTTTATTTGACTGTCAGAGCAGTAGGTTTGTTTGCACCAGTATGACCACAAACATGTGAGTAATGCCTTGCATTGCATCATTATGACAGCTAGGATGACACTAGGTGATAGGAAATTTTCAGCTCCATTATAATCTTATGGGACCATTATAGATCTCACCACAGGATGATCTTGTTTATACCTTCTGAGTGAAGGAAGAAAAAACCCAAAAAACTGTAGTTTCTTCCAAATATATGGAAATGTGACTAATACAGTAGAATTTTCAAGGCTGATTTTATGTACTATTATATTTCATATTCTATCACGTTTCAGGCAATTACAGATTATGTTGTATTCTAGAGGGGGAACACATTGTAATTGCAATATACTAAGGAATGGAAGAACATTATGTTGCAAGCCCCCAACCACAGTCATTGTGTTTTAGCTTTCCATTTATATTAATTTTCCAAGAATCTCTAGTCCAAATTCTTGCATCAAACTTTGGCTCCCCTTACTCTCTTGAGAAATATATCAATTCTTCCTTCTCATTACATTATATTAACCCATTCCACATATGGACTGTTACCACCACTTTAGCATAAGTTATCATTTACCTGAATAGAGGTAATTGGATGCTGAGTCCTCTCTTAGGAAAACAAAATGTACTGAAAGAGATAGGAATGCAAACAATTAAATGTATTACAAGGTATAATCGAACTTAATGTCAAATAAAAATAGAACGAATTCTGGTAATGCTTCTGTTGGTCTGGCACATTTTAATCATGAGCTAAATTGGTGTCTAATTTAATTTCATTATAGTCAACAACTTCTTGTTTAGTTCCTACAAAGGTATGAGAACTAGTTCATTCTCTGAAGGAGGTATAAAGAAAGAATAAGCTGTGTGTCCTTGCTCTAATTTTTTTTCCTTTTTTAATATAAATTTTTAAATTTCAGAATATTATGGGGGTATAAATGTTTAGGTTACATATATTGCCTTTGCCCCTCCTGAGTCAGAGCTTCAATGTGTCCATCCCCCAGACAGTGCATACTGCACCCATTAGGTGCAAATATACCCATCCCCTCCTCCTCCCTTCCATCTGCCCGATACTCGATGAATGTTACTTCCATATGTGCACATAAGTGTTGATCAATTAGTACCAATTTGATGGTGAGTATATGTGGTGCTTGTTTTTCCAGTCTTATGACACTTCACTTAGTAGAATGGACTCCAGCTCTATCCAGGATAATACAAGAGGTGCTAGATCACCATTGTTTTTCACACACACAGAAGTATTTTAGTAATATCTATGAATTATCACTAGATTTCTAATCTGTTATATCATATTATAGTGTTAAAAATATTATTTAAGTTCACCATCACATTTTGAAAGTATAATAATTAGACTTGCTACTAGATCTTGTTTTTAAGTGTATTAATAATTGTTTATTATGTGACAAACTTGCTAATAATTTGATAACAGTATTTCTATAAAATTTGTTTCTGTTGTGATCCTATGTATACATTATTTAATGAATTTTGAAAACATTTTACTTTCTTCCTAGGAGGGGCTATTAGGTTATACCAGAATGAGAAGTATCCATAAAACAAAAAAAGGCAAATAACATCTGCATGAGATTTTGTTCTTTCGAAGCTCAGAGGAGTGAGAGACTGACAAAACTGGAGTGGGTATAGCATTTCAGAGGCAGTGAAACTCCAGTAACATAAGAGCTTTCGCACAGACATGGAATACAGAATACTGAGAAGGAATCGAAACAGGTGGAATGAAGTATAAAGACACAGAGGCATGAATGGGAATGACTCTTTCAGGTGAAAGAGTAAATGACTTGTTCTCTTAGGGCACAGCCACTTCTGATGGCATAAAGGGATAGACAGAGCATCTGAGCATCTCGTAGTATGAAAAATGTTTTCCCTAGGAAACCACATCTACCCTGGGAAAATCAGATTCAGTGAATTTCAGGGTTGAATCCTTGTCTCAGTGCTATTTTTTGATTCATGTCATGTATAATTTTTTTTAAACACAGAGTTTTGCATCACACCCACTTGGTGGCTATTAGGTGTCAATTACGTAGTACAAGATGTGAACAGAGATGGTTTAAAAATGCAGAGGAGCAAAATGACACAGAGAGGAAATGGGACTTGATAGTGGATAACCCACAGAAAGAAATCAAATCAAGACATGATGACAAGTGGCAGGGGCCGTAGGCTATTTGTTGAATTTCCTGCTCATTCACACTCCTGTTCTAATCCCTAATGGTTTCTAACCATTAAGATCAACCTCTTATTCTTCTTGCATAAAGCCATGTTCCATTATGCTGGCTAACTCCATTTAAGTGGCATTAGGTTACCGATAGACCTAACTATACAGTAGGCAGGGGGAAGAACTTGATTCTGGGCTAAATTGCAATTCAGCTGAATGCTTACCAGACTAATGGTTTTTTTCCAATCTAATCCTCTTTATCATAAATGTGCTTAAGAGAAAATCTATGAAGTTCTCTCCTCTGCAACTCTGTTTTTTGTTTGATTTTTGACATATGTTCACTTGTTATTTTAAAGTAGGTTGTATACACGTTTTCTAAAATCCACATTAAACTTGATTAGCTACATGTCAACTTTGTTACAGAGCAGATCCTGCATTCTTATTTTTTGTGTTTGTTACTTCATATAGAGTAATCAGTGTGCAGAGATAGCAAAAAGATCCCCTTCTGTCTTGGCCTTGAGTCTAGATTTAAGACAGCAGATATAGAAATAATGGAAGCTTGTGGAGAAATATCTTCAGCATGGATTCATTTGATTTACAATATTTTAGACTTTAATTTGTTTATTCAACTTTGAATCCAGTTATTTTTGCCCTGCTCACTTCCATAGCTTATTGCAGCCAAAACTTCCTTGTAAACTAAATGCTAATTGCTACAAAGGGAATTCTGACAGGCACACTGGATGCAGCAGTATGGCAGTTACGAAACTCAGACCTTTATCCCTGGAGCCCGGAGAGAAAGCAAACTCTTGAGGCAAGGTTGCTAAATGAGGTTTGGAAACTGATCCTAGAGAGAGGGTGTGGGTACCTTGCCCACTGTGACTCTTCACTATTGATTGCTTCATCTCCAGCCCGCCTGTGCTCTAGGTTAGAATGGGTTTGGGGCAAGATGCAGACTCTCCAAACACTAATGATTTCCCTTTTCTGTTTACTCCCATGGAAATTTATGTGTCACTCTATTAAAGGTGACATGCAATCACACTGAATTACACCCAGCCCTGGTGTGTGCCTGCCCCCATTCACTGAACTCTGCAATCCACTTTTGTGCCATCAAGTCCCTACCATGGAGACTTCCCACGGAGAAGCTAAAGAAGATTTAGTGTGTCAGTGTTTTAGAGTGTAGTTGGCGTAAGGATCCCACCAGGTTGCTATTTAATAATGGAATTCAGGGTTCAGTGTGCTTACAATCACACTCTGAGAAAACATCAATTCTTAAATCTCTATTGAATATTGAACATGAGTTTAGCATTGGACCCCATGTTATAAAGTGGAAGAAGGAAGAATATATTTTCAGGGAGAGAAGCCTGTCAAATCAGACTGTTAGTAGAATATACATGAGCAATATATGAGAGCATTTAATTAAGTATGATATACTCCAGAAGGTTTATGATAATGTAAAAACCTACATGGGCTGAGTATTAAGAGGAATCTTATTAGCAGTAGATGTTAAAGAAGAGGTGTAAAGATACTCTGTTGTTAGGGGAACAATAAGTGTTCAAATTCCAGCTCTACTACTTGCTAAACTTGTTTCTTCAAAACTGTGTCTCAGTTTCTCACCTACGCAATGAAGATAATAATATTACATAGGCCACATGATTTCTGCGAGTAATAAATGACATAATTGAGGTAAATTTCTTAGAGCAAGGCTCAACACCTCGTAAGTAATCAATAAACAATAGCTGCCGTTTATGTTGTATTAAACTAGGGGTGAAATCCAATTGTGCAGATTCTAGAAAAGCTGTAAAAGCTTAAGTTTGTGGTAATAGGACATGGGGGTCTTGGAAACTTTTAAATAGCCATTGAGGTAGAACATATAGGTACCCTATATGTATAAATCGATCAAATATTTATTCTCCATTTCAAAGCTTTATACGTGAGTGTTATTCAGCATATATTTGCTGAACATCTGCTTTAAGCCAGAAATGTGCTAGGTATTATCCCAGATAGAGTAGTAAGGAAGAGTCCGTGCCCATGAAGCACTTCATATTCTGTGGGAAGGCAAGCCACAATATAGGCATTGTCTAGTTAAGAGTTCAAGACCATTTATGAGGAGGTGCCGAAGTTAGTGATTACGATTAGCATTTCCAAATGTGTGACCTTAAACCTTTTGTTCTTGCTGGCTTGGCTGGAGCTCTGGTGCTGTAGGAGTGACAGATTGGGTAGTGAACCTGAATCACTGTTGGTCAATCAACGGGAATTGTCTTTTGCCCTTGTCAGGAAGTGACATTCTGCAAGTCTGTCAGGAGGCATTTGTCTGGAAGATTCCTTCCCTTAAGAGGGTGCTTGTTTGAAAGAGACAGAGACACGAATTAGGTAGAAATAAAATAGCTATATCTCCTCCAAGTTATATAGGAAGGGAAGTGAGAATTAAAAGCATTTTAAAATTCACCTTAAAAATAATAGCCACCAAAACTCAACCTAAATTTAGTATGTTCCAGGATCTGTTCTAAACCCATTATATGTATTAACTTATTTAAGCATCCCAACAACTCTATAAGGAAGGTACTTTTTTATTCCTGTTTTATAAATGAGGTCCTGAGGCACAGAGAGGTTAACTATGTTGCCTAGGGCACAGTGAAAATGAGTGGGACCAGGATTTTGAACCCAAGCTCTGTAACTCTGAGTCTATACTCTTAAACATGATGTCACACTGCCCCTTTGTGGTACACCTAGACCTGTTCCCTTCTAAAGAGAATTGTTTTTATAACCTGAAACATTACCAAATTCATTTATCAAATCTAGGAGTCTCTTGGATGAATCCATGGGTTTTTCTAGGTATAATATCATATCATCAGCGAAGAGTGAGAATTTGATCTCATCCGCCCCTACTTGGATGCCCTTAATACTCCTCTCTTGCCTGATTGCTATAGCTAGGACTTCG
>VBSM01001124.1:61185698-61217020 GCA_008086735.1 Cheirogaleus medius | reverse complement strand
AGGTATGTTGGACTTTGTCAAATGCTTTTTCTGCATCTATTGACAGAATCATGTTCTTGATTTTATTTATGAAGTGAATTGCTAGCAGCAAAGAGATTCTCATACTTCGAAAGTGTGTTTTCCTAATGCTCTGCAGAAATTAGCAGACTTTTTTCAAATATCTTCTATTTTCTGTCCTCCTCTAAAGGGTTTTCACACTGGAACTCCCCCACCCCCCCAACACACACCTTCCTCTTTTCTCTCCTCCCTCCTCCTCTCTCTCTTTCTCCCCCTACCCCTCCCCTCTCTCTCTTCCTCTCCCACAAGTCTCACGGCAGGTCTTATTTCTCAGGCAATGAGGCCACAGGTTTCATTAGGACACAATCTCCCCCCATAACCACACCAGTGGCCTAAAAAAACTTTCATCCAGAGTTCTTTGGTAAAGTGCGTTGGAAACCTTTTATCCTATTGTTCAAATTTTGTTCAAAATTCTCCTTTTTGACTCATTTTCCTATCTGCCTCTTACCTTGAAATGCTCACAAAAACACACCTATTTTGTTCTCAATACTAAGTTTTTTTCATCTTTATTCAAACATTTCTCCATGTCATGTGATGTCCTGGTTTTGCATGTGCTGTTCGCTTTGCTGAACTCTCCTTTCCACTTCTCTGTCTGGCCGATGCTACTCATAATTGAAGACTCAAATGAGGTGTTATTTCCCATGTTGAAACATCCTTGACCTCTATAGGGAGAGGTGCTCCCAGAGCACTTTGTTCTTCCTCTATCACTGCATGTAGCATATTTTATTTGTGTGTCATTGACCCCCTGATCCTCTTGTCATGGACACATCTGTTAGTCTATGAGCTTTTTGAAGATAAGAATGATGTTTTGTTCAATGTTATATCATTGGATCTTGGCACGTATAAACCTCTATAGTTGCTGCTTGTTTGGGGATTTGTCCATTTTGAGAATTATACATGACAACTTTTAAGCCAAAATGATCTCATAAAACTAGGTTCTCAATTTCTCCTCCGCAGCACTAAACACAATCAAGGAACTAAGAAAGGCTGTAAATTAGTTTAATCTAAATATATTCTTGAAGGTAAGTTTGCTGTCACAATTTACTTAATAATCTCTGTTACACACACACTCATACATTGAATTACAGAAGTTGACAAAACAAGTTGTTGAATTTCATAAGGAAATTCTTCTAATCCACCATGAGGTTTGCACCTTGGCAGACATTTCCCAGGGTTCCTCATCTCTGTACTATCCATTCCTCTGCCCATTCCAAGCTTGTTCCTGCTCCATTTCCAGAGAGCATCCCACAACCTCTGCCAACCACAAGGATTGAACTAGGAATTAATATTTGGCCATAGCTGGGGCAATTATCTCTCTTTTTGTATGCACACCCTCATGTAATCTCTGTAGTTCTTGAAGGAAGAGGCCTAGAGATAACAGCTTGCAAAGAAACAAAAGAGTGAGCAGACAAATGGAGAAGGGAAGCTTATTGTCTGGAGAAATAGTCATAACAACTGTGCTTTCTGATATTGTGGTTCTTTCTTCTAATCTTTCATATGGGCAACTGAAATGCTGGACAGTGGTTCCATGAAATATAATGTTACATTTCAGTAAAGACCCTTTTGTTGCTTAAATTAGCTGGAATAGATTCTTGTTATTATAACGAACATGTGTGATATAATCATTACTGTAATGTTGCTTTCTCAGTCTGAAATACCCATATACCCCAAAGCTACTAAATTTCTTTAAGGCCAAACTCAAATCCCACCTCTGAAGTTGTATCATTCTATAGATATAATTTCTTGCATTAAACTTACGAATTGTGTTACTTATTTTTGTTCAATAATTTATTCCTCAATTTAACACAAATTGCTGAGCACCTATCATATTGCAGGCAGCGAGCCAGAGATATAAAGGTGAACAAAATTAAATCCTTGTTTCCAAAATGCTCAGAAACTTTTGCAAGAGACCATCACCAACAACCAACATTACATGATATATTATGATATGATCTAAGCAGAAGTCTGGAAATAGAGAAAAGGGACACCAGACTTCTGCTTTGCAGGGGGAAGAATGGCCTTTTTAAATAGTATAGTTAGTTGCTTATAATTCTGTCTCTTCTATTACCTTGTATAGAAGCAGAGGGAGGAGTGAGTGTCCATCTTTGTAACCAAATACAACCATCACCATCCCGTACCATGAATACTATCTTTCTCAGATCAGGTTCCTTGGGAAGAACTCTGATATGGAGATTTATATGCAGATTATTGGGCAATATTCTTGGCAACAAGATCTCTAGGAAAATAAGGGGAGCAAGACTGGACAGGGGAAAATGTTGAGCTGTGATAAAATTGTAATGGGAATCTCACCCTCCCAACAGGGAACTATAGATATAAGCTGGCTTTTCAGAATTGCCCTGTTTTGAAACAAGGGGAGCAGGCCATTGAACCCCATGTATGAGCCATTTATTGTATGTGAGCTGACTCACTGGAATGCCCACAAATTTGGGCAAGACACCTTCCATCAACTGAGAAGTACTCAGCTGTGAGTTAGCAGCAGCCTATAGCAGCCGGGAATGAGTGCTAAAGGGAGATCTGGGTGTCACAACACAGCATCTATTGCAGCACCATACAAATGATAGCCACTCGGTAATTACTGGTAGGAGTTCTGTTTTATATATTAGCTCTTGATGTTTTAAAATTTTATTTTTCAATACTGGTGTGAATATTTCTACCGGAACATTGAATTCTTTGTTATTTTCTGAACTTTACCTCTGAGCTCATCTGACGTTTATAATTGTGGGGAACTAAGTTCCCCAGGGATAGGAGAAGATTCATATCCACATCATGTACCTTGCTAGTCAGTAGGCAAGGGCCTCCCCTGCCTGTATCACTCAGCAGTTGGAATTTTAATCAAGTCATGGTCTCAAGGAAATCAATCATGATCAAGACATCCACATTAACAAAGATAACAATTAAGGTAAAATGGCATTATATGCTAACAAGTTGGGGGTTCCTTAGAATTAGGCCCAAATTAGAGAGAATGATAACTTTTTCCAAAAATCTAAGTCGAAGGGTTTTTTTCTTTGGTATAGGCAGTTTAATCAAAACAAAATAAAACAAAAAGGCAACCAGTGAAATGGTTAAGTAAAAATATAATGCTTTATAATCTATGCCAAACTAGCCAGCTTAATTCATTTTACTGGAAAAATCTAGATCCTCTCCTGTTGGAAAAGGATCCAACAGCTCTGAGTACACGTCAGCCTTGATCAGTACATAAGCAGGTGTATATTACATATTTTGCAAAGAAGTTGCAAAAGTAGCACTGGTTGTCCAAATGGTTGGCTTACTGAATATAACCTCAACCCTATTTGAACAAACTTTCTGACAGTTGACTTGGTTTCTAAACTCTGAAACTCCCACAAATTCTACTGGGAGAACACCCTTTTGCGTGGGGATGGGGAAATCTGACACTAAGAGGTTAGAAGACTTTGTGTTGGTTCTTATTACATTACATGAGTAAACAGAGAGATGGGAAATTTGCGGGGAAGTCAATTTTGATCAATCTGTGATGTTCATGGGAGACTGGGTAAATTCCATCATTGCCTCAACTTCTCCCTCTACAAATTGGGGTTATATCTTTCACTGCCTCCCTTCAAGGTTAAGATGACCCCCATAAAACAGGTTTGGCAAAGCTGTTAGATCACAGATTTGGGAAACACCTATAGATCGTTTAATTTAATCTTATGGTACAAAGTTCCCCCTTCCCCCAACATCTTCTAAAGGAGTTGTCCAGCTTCAATTTAAACATTTTCAATAACAGAACGTCACCACATTTGCAGACAGCTTACCCATTAATGTTTATTGAGTACTAACAAAGCATCAGTCATTATTCTTGGAAGAGAACCATTTATGGATAGCTATAGTCTTTGGAAAAATCTTTCTTTCTTTGAAGTGGAGCTCTTCCTTCTGTAACTTTCAGACACTGACCCTAGTTCTACTTGTTATGATCAAAGAGTACAAACTTTAGTTGCCCATACAAGTAGGCAGTATGACATAGTACTTAGGAGGTTTCACTATAATGTCAGAAAATTGAAAGTGTTCCAATCCTAACCTTGCTTTTTTCCTATGAAAAGGACTAGATACTTAAATACTGAATACTTCTGTTTTGTTCCTCTTTAAAATGGGGTTATAATACTAGCTATCTCATAATTTTAAGATGACATCTGCTATAGACAATACCAAATCAATAAAATGATTCTTTTTTTTTTTTTTTTTATTTCATCTTGTAATGGGGGTACAAATATTGTTTGGGTTACATACATTGCCCCTCCCCCCCTCCCCCCCACATGCCAGTGCTTCAAGCGAGTCCAATCCCCAGGTGGTGCGGATGGCACACATTATGTGACTCTACACTACTTCCCCCCTCCCGCCTGATTCTTGTTCTGATAGAGATCACATTCTAGACAGTGAAATAGGTACCTATATATACTATAGAAAGCCAAGGATGCATAAGGAATTTGTTTCAGAAAGCCCAGAACACTTCAAAAATTGCATCTCTTCCTGGAGCAGGGTTGAAAATTTTACCCAGAGTTAATAAAAAATATTTTATGCAAAGTCCTAAAATATTAAAGATTTAAAAACTTTCCTGAAATGATGTATTTTTTTTTACTTTTTTTGATACTTAAAGACAAATATAATACTGGTTTCATTTTACTCTGTTGCTAAGTTATAATCTCCCAAAATGTGGATGTATATAATTTCCCTCATTTTTCTCCCCAGAACAGACGTATATTTGGGTAATGGCTATTGACACAGTAAACTGGGTAAGTAATGCTCTGTGTAAGGTCATGAGAGTAAAGTAGCTGATTTTGCTTTGGAACAAAGCATGCCTAACATCCAGACAAGGAAAGGCTACAGGATCTCTGACTACTTACTCCTGCTCAATATTTTCATACAAAACCATTAAATGTCAAAGTCTTTTAGGAAAGAGGCATAATAAGTCTTTGTTTGTTGCTGAAGCAACCCTTTAGGGACTTAGATCAATCAAAGGGATACCTCTGGGCCATGCATTCTGGGAGGAAATCTTTGAAGGTATTGTTTTTAGAGGCTATAAATCTACCCTGTGTTTTCTGTCTGTCCAGACCAGCTTTAATCACTTACCAAACAGAATCATTTGTAAGACCAAAGAAAAGACAGGCATTTCCAGAAGTACTTTCTTTCTCTCAAGTCTCAACTTCATCTCTTACAGATCTCACCAGGATATGACAAGAGGCTTAGTTCCTTAGTAAATCAAATATATCTGGCTGGATTCTGAGACCAGAGAATTAAGAATCAATAAGATCCTAAGATATGAAGCCTTCTGGATGATACAAAACCACCTAGAAGCCAGATTCAGCAGTAAGAAAAGCAAATAATACTGCCTAGGGCCCAGAATAACATGCTTTACATTAACATGGAAGAAATAGTTCCAAATCCTGCTTTCAGACAAGAGGGCATGAGGTTCTCATTAGCACTAAGGGGGTGGGGCATGTGAGGAAAACCAGAAAGACATGCTTTGAGAGGCAAATTTAAATACTGAGAGTGGTTACCTTGCACAGAAGAAGTTTTCACAATTATTTGCAAAGGACAGTTTAATTTGCCAGTATCGTAGGACAACCAGCCAATTGATACTTCTGTGACGCAAGCTTTGAAAATCTTCATTCTCTTGCATTTAAGAGACTATGAGTTGCTTGGGATCTCCTCCTCAAAAAATCAGGTTCGAAGGACAAGCAGAAGTTGAGGCAGGGACATCACATCACAAAAGACAAGTAAAATGAACAATTTAGATTGATAACTTTGTAAAGAAAGGAAGAATGATCACAAGAGCAAGTCATTTTACAATGCTTAAGTATAAAGCTGTTAATTGGCAAGAACCGGCTTATGATAAACTGAGGATTATTGCAAGAATATACAGGGAGGTGAAAAAATGATGAGAAACCTTTTCAAAAATTTTTAAAGAGCTAGACCTTAGGACAACTGTAAGTTTGTTTAGTATTCGATTACATCTTTATTGTGCTGCTCTTGTTTTGACTCTGTTTCCCTGCTGTCCCTCTTTCTTAATATTCCTACCGAGGATATTGGCCTTTGAGACAACGATGCTGAGGAAGTATCCGTACCAACTTTTCCTGGAAATACGGACAAAGGCAGGCACGTTTCGTATTTAAATTCTAAGTTCCTGGGGTAAAGGGTTAAGTCTTTCTCATAGTTCTAATCAGAATTCTTTGCATATTTTGAATTCTATATTTGTTTAATTAAATTGATTTTTTTCATTCTCTTATATAATAAATAACATGAATATGCCCATTTCATTCTATAGTGAAATGTTTAGAAGAGGTTAACAGTTAATTGGATGGTACCGAGAAGTAAAAGTAAAATCCTAAACCTCCCAACCAACTGAAAAGACCCCCTATTGGCCAAGGGGACCCCAGAGAAGCCTTAAAAACTGAGCCCACACCTGTAATCCTAGCATTCTGGGAGGCCGAGGCAGGAAGACTGACTGCTTGAGGTCAGGGCTTCAAGACCAGCCTGGGCAAGAGCAAGACCCAGTCTCTATTAAAAATAGAAAAAAATTATCCAGGTGTTGTAGCAAATGCCTGTGGCACATGCCTGTAGTCCCAGCTGTTGGGGAGGCTGAGGCAGGAGGATGGGTTGAGCCCAGGAGTTTGAGGTTGCTGTGAGCTAGGCTGATGCCACAGCACTCTAGCCCAGGGAATAGAGAGAGACTCTGTCTCAAAACCAAAAACAAACAAACAAACAAAATCTGAGTTCCCAGTTATGACCATGATGAAATGGGAAGTTGGACATGCCTCATTATTCCTCTTCACTCCCTAATCATCCATTAGATTTTCTTTCTTAAGGATTCAGGAGAAACCAGTCCTTGCCAAACTCCGCTCCCTGTTTTCAGTTTCCACACAACAGCCAACCAGCATTCCTTCACGGTAAGAGACCACCAACCGGACCACAGACTATTTCTGGCTGGTTTACACAGGCTGCACACAGGACGCCTTAGTGCCCGGCTTGGAGGAGCAGCCCTGCAGGGCTAGCACTGACACCCTGAAGAGCAGATGGACCCATTTAGTGCTGGTACTTCTGAAAGTGGACGGTGAGGCCGATTCTGGGAGTTGCACAGAAAAAAATGCTAAAGACCGGAACCAAATATTTCTGCCAGGGTTGCAGGAGCACAGGAAACTTCACCCCAAAATATGGGTCCCTGGTATAATGAGTATTTTGAATTAAATACCTTTAGAGATCAACAGATGCTGGAAGAGACTTTTCTCCAAAGCACAGGAGGAAGATGTTCTCTGAAGTCCTCTTATCTGCCTAAAGTCTGGACCTACCAATGAAGAAAGCAATGACCTTCGGTTCCTTCCCTGGGTTTTCATTAACTGAACTCGTATCTCTGGAAGAAAGACTAAAGTCTGCGGACAAGCCTGACCAGACTCTTGTCACAAACGACTATCTGCTCTGCAGGCCCAACAACTTTGTCCCAGGCCATTACATAGTAAAAATCATTTACTATTCCCCTAAAATTATTCATACTCCCCCATCTCCCTTTCTTCTAAAATAGGGCATATAAGCATGTGTATCCCATTGGAATATTGGGTGATCCTGTTCTCCCCTGTGTAACTACTAATAAATTTGTCTACCTTTTCTCCTAATATTCTTCCTTTTGTGAGGTGAATTTTCAGTAAACCTTCAGAGGATGAAAGAAAAGTTTTCCCCTGGCCCTAAAGGGAGAAAGATCTAATAGAGCTCCAGCTGGCAAAGGAGAAACATGAGAACTAGACCCAGCATCACAAAGCAGATTATAAAAGAAATTTTGCTGAGAAAAAATAGCTTAATAACTGGCACACACACAATTCTGAAAATATACTCAACATTTAAAAAAATACGCATAGCCTATGAACAAACACTTCCAACTATAGGGATTTCTAGTAAAGAAATGAATTTGGACATCCATAGCCAATCAATAACTAAATCCAGTAAATTCTACTCTCTTGAATTTTTTCTTGTACATTTCTAAAATCTCTTCCTTAATTTGGAACTAATATTTTCTTTTTTTTATATGTTCAAATATAGCATACAATTGCCCAGTGACATTTCTAAATAAAACATCTAGTGGTGCCACGGCATTACTGAAAATTTTTAAGCTGCTCTCTTTGGTTTTTGGATGTAGTTTAATGCTTAAGGCCTTCATAGTCTCATCACCACTTGCTTAAATGAAGTAAATAAAAAGCATATACTGAATAAGGACAGCATTAATAAATATGGTATAATCATAAATATGTAATATGATATATTATAATTAATATTTAATCAAATGTTAGATTCTAAAAAGCATGCTAACTGTCTTTCATGTATCCACTTAATAAATCTTCACAACTATCTTATGAAGGACATAGCGTTAAAATTTTTATTTTAGATATGGGGAAACTGAAGCAGACACACAGATGTTATGTAGCACACCTAAGGTCAAAAAACAGAGCAGGTGCATGAACCAAGTCAGTCAGGTTCTGAAACCTACAATCTACACTCCATATATTCTGGACAAAAGCGAGTTCCTTATACACATAAAATCCAAAACAAAAACAAATCATTCCTCCTCTCTCATCTGAAAAATTACAGCCCATTGAAAGCCATTCTTTAAATACTTAATAATTGTTGAACACACTGCAAGGTACTATAGGGATATAAAGTAAAAGATGGTGGTTCAGAGCTTTGCAATCAGATGTGAGCTCAAAACTCCATTCTGTCTTATATAGTTATGAAATTAAACAAGGTGGTAGCCTTGTCAAATCTCAGTTTTTGATCATTTTGTTTGTTATTTATCTGGAATAGGGATAAAACACATCATGGTGTTTTATGAGGAATAACAGAATATTCATGTATTTAATAAATATTTAACAAAACTCATGTTATTTTTACATATGTACATATATATCCTTCTATAACATACACATGATAATGAATTCCTGGCAAGCTTAAAAGTTTAGAATAATATTTAATATGTCAAAAAACCTACAATTAAATTTTTCTTAAAAACTTACAAAATTCACTAATCTCACAATCTTTGATAAACACAGTATAGTGCACTTGCAATTAAAAAACAAAAGCATAATGACCTTTCCATCTTTGGTTAATCCAAGTTATGAAACATTACTTGTTTCAGCTTAGAGAAATACAATTCCCAATATACTTACTCAATTTTAACATCTATGTGTAGAGTTAACTTATCCTAAATGCCCTCCCTCTACAAATGTTTTTATTGGAGGTTCTTTCTCCTTTTCCTTACAATGTCACAGCAACATTCGTGCAATACTGCCTTGGAGCACGGAGCGATTGTCCAGATAGTGTGGTGAAAACCCCCAGTGGAGTCTCCACATGAAACTGGAAAAGGATTGAATGAATCTGTTGTGGCAACTCATCAGCTCCCTGGAGGTAAGGTTTGATGACCCAATACAGCTTGTTCATTCGCAGTTTCTATGATTCTTAAACAAAAACAAAACATCGTCTCAATTGAAATAGGGGAAACGCTGTTTTCTAAGAAATGTTTTTGCATGTTCCTGCCCTGTGTGGTCACTCTTTGGTGACCCTGCCCATAATTTCAGCAGCACAGATGGCAGGCTTCTCTTCCTTATAGGCAAAATATTTAGAGACATCTTCGAGGCAGGAACAGGTGGGAAAAAATGGATTTTTCTGGTTTCTCTATTCAGATAGGAGACTCCTTGAGTCGTGGACTCTTCCTTGCAGTGGTATAAGATCTTACTCCAGACCTCCTCTTTCTACTAAATCGGTTCTGATTATGTCCTTTTGGGAGAATGGTCACAGCAGAATGGTGGAGTCAAAGCCTGCGGGGAAGAGAGATCAGTGGGTGGGAGAATATCAGCTCATGAGCATCTTTTGAACTCCATAAAAAGATAAAATAAAATGGCTGGAAAGAACCTCAGATATCGTAGAGTCCTGAATTTTACAACTTAAGAAACTGAAGTTCCAGAGAGACTTTTTGACCCCTGAGCTCATTCATCAGAATCCTGCCCAGCATCTCCTCCTTTCAGAAGCTGCCCCTGCCCTCCTGTTAGCAAAGTTCACCATTCCCTTCTGTGTCCACCACTGGGACTAATGCATACCTTTAATATTAACAATTTGCGTATGCATTTCTCTCTTCCATTACTTCAGGCCTATGTGGTTTACCTAGGTTAGGCTTATAGCTCTCTAGAGGGTCTGTGGATACCCCTCATTTGGGGAGGAGGGTGTAATCTGTAAACCTTTGAAATCGTAAACAGAATTTTATACACAAGTCTATGTCAACTCTACAGTTTTCTTGGACATAATCCAAAGGTAGCAAATGATTCTTGAAGGAGTGTGTAATTCATAAAGCTAAAGGATCCACTGCAATTGACCATTAATCCCTTGAAAGCAACTAAGTCCATATCCCATTTATCTTCTTATTCTCTTGTTCTATCTCAGTATTTGTCACATAACAAGTTCTCAAATTTTGTTTAGTAAATGAATTAAAATTTGGCTTATAGTTACTGGATTATTTGAGGGCAAAATTTGTGCCATCATGTAGTCTTTAAATTCCTTACAAAGGATATTTGTATTATAGAGATTATTTTTTCCTTAAACCATTATCTTTTCAAAACTGAAATTAACTAATATGTTTCCAAATGTTCCGTACATTATCTCTATTATCTTTACAGTTTGTGGCCCAGGAAATCTTAGCAGTATCTTGAAAACAAGAAGATTCAGTAGGCACTGCTACAGTATTTAAGAAGGAATGTGGAATTTCAGGCCAAAAGAAAAACACTCAATCCCAGCTCTTTCACTTTTGAGCCTTGAGGCCTTCTCTAAATCCTGTAATTTTCAGCATCTTCATCTCAATGGGTATAATCACCCTAATTAATATTGATTTGTACACGTTAGTTGATGGGAACACATAAGTAACACATCCAAATTCAAGGTCTTGTTAGAGAATACAAATTTGGGGGGTAGGAGTGGGAGGGAGAAAAAAGGAAAAAAAATAGAAATAAAGTCTTAAAGTTGTACCTATGCCTAAACTTATTATCTGTGAAACTCCACTTCTATACAACTGCTTGTCTATGAAACTCCATTTCTACTGCATGCAAACACATTATTTTACATCCTGTTCTTTATGTTATTTTTTTAATATTTTTAATGTTTTGTGGTCTTGTCATCTCTGAGGAAATTTCCTCACCAGGACAAAACCTTGGCCGTAAAGTTGCACTGACCCAACTATAATTAAAAGGTCTTTATGTTTAATTTTGTAAGATACTTTCTAAAAATTTAAAAAATATTTTTATATAGTGGTATTCCCCACTTATATAGTGGTATTCCCCTTCTCCCCACTCCCTAGGAGTGGCATCTCTGTATCTTCAGGATATGGTTTTTGTACATTTGGGAAGGATCATTCCTCAGGCTTTTCTGGAAAGTCCAGTAACTCCTCATAAAAGACTGTGATAATTTACAAATCATAAATGCAAAACTCTTTAGAATGGAGCATAGGCCTGGGAATAGTTTGCATCCCTATTGTCTAAATTCTAAATTAAACTTGTAAGAAGTCCACTGAATAATTATGCTCATTCTCCACACTGCTTATTTTTACCCTAAATAGGGTAGGCATATGATACTTCTACATTTTTCTGAATTAACAGTGATTCTTTCCAGATAAATATCATATTTCAGTCTGATCACAATCCCATGATGTTAGAAGAACAGATTTGAAAAAAAAGCTCTGGCACGTGGAGGGGGAAGGATGGTAGGGGCAATGTATGTAACCCTAATAATATTTGTACCCCCATTATATGATGAAATAAAAGGGAAAAATAAATAAATAAAACTTAAAAAAAAAGAAGGAGAAAAAACTGACTTTATTTGAGAGTATATGGTTGAAACTATACAACTTCAGAAGAATTAATCAAAAAAGAAAAAAGAAAGAGGGAAAGAAGGAAGGAGAGGGAGAATAAGAAAGTTTAGTAAGGTGTCTGGATAAAAGATCAATGTACAAAAATTAAAAACATTATCAATTTGAAAGTAAACATGCAAAAAAGTTTCATTTACAATAGCAGAAAATATAAAATACTTAGGAATAGAGCTAACAATCAATGGGTAGACTTGTACTAAAAAAATGAGAAAACTGTTTTGAAAGATATAAGACATTGGTAAATGAAGAGATATGCATTTTTCTGGAATAGAATAATAAACTATGAAAAGATTTCAATCTTCTCAAGGTATAATCCCAACCAACATTTTGCTAGTTTTTAAAAATGTGATAAGCCAACTTAAAAGTTTATATGAAAGAGAAATTTGTTGGTAAAAAACTGCTTCCCTTTTTTTTTTAGCAAAGAGAGAAAAAAAAATGGAGAAGGAAAAAAAAAGAAAACAAAAACTTTTATTTTATGTTCAAATAGGAAACTTATAAAATCTTAGAGACATGATCAACCTCCTTTGATTAGTGATTGACAGAAAATTCTTCCTGAATCTATGTCCAAAGAGTTTTCTAATACACTGTAATAATCCAATAGAATATAACTAAAAAACATATTATTATTTTATCACTTTCCTGCTTAACACCCTTCAAAAGCTTCCCATTGGTCCTGTGTAAAGACTAGACTTTTATTATGATCTATAAGAATTTTTATAATCAGATTGGAACTGATAACTAGAATTATGTCTGAATGAATTTTGTTGAGATATTAGCTGTTACTTTTTAATCAAATTGACTTGAAAACAATCTCCTGTGGTTGTTTTAAATTTTATTTCTCATTTTTGACACTCTGCTTGTTCATTGAACAGGTGACTCAGTACGATTTTATCTTTTATTAATCCTGCTCAAAACGTAGTCTGCTTAAAACTGAGGAGACATATATGTCATTGTTTATTGAAAAGTTTCTACAGTTATCACTGTGACTATTGCACCTTCCCCAATTTCTATATTTTCTCCTTTTGAAATGCATGATTAGTTTGTTGGGCATTATCAGTTTAATCTATGTATCTCTTAGGCTTTCTTTATTTCTCTTGGCTGCTTTTGGCAAAATGTCTTCATATTTATCTTCCCATTTACTAATTCCTTCCCCAGCTGTATCTAATCTGTGATTTAATACCTCTATTGAGTTTTGAATGCCATTGAATAAATTATTTTAGTTTTATTTTCATGGCTCAATTTCAAGTGTGTTTGTGCCTTTTTAATGATAATTAATTTTTCTTGTTTAAATTTCTCCTTTTATTTCTTCAATCATCAAAACCCATAAGAATTCACCCTTAGTGGAGTATTTGTTTGTTTTGAGTCAACATTTCTTTTGCAAGGGTAACATGTTATAGAAATATTTTCATATGCTCTTGCTAGATATATCAAAATATTGCCTGTCTAGAATGATATTTTATTTTCATTTCTCAGACGTGGCTGGTTGTGTAAATTTGAACATCAAGCACATACAAAAAAACAACTAAAATTTGATTTGTTAAGGAAATAGCTTTTATTAATGCAGATCACAGTGGAGAGAAACAAATATTTTTATCTGGCTGGGTGGTTGGTAGATTTTTTTTTCTGTTACATATTTCTGAGAACATAGTTCTTTGAAATCCTTATCATTGTCTGTTATTTACACATTCCCTATTCCCTGATAGACGTTGAAACACAAGCTGTAGAGTAAACCAACTGTAAACTCATCAAAGTGGCCAAAGCTTCAGGTCACATGCTTAGTTTTCTACTTTTTAGTTACATCTCTATTTCTAGTTCCCAGCAATCTCTTTTTTTGTCTTATAAGTACAACTATCCGTTTTATGTTTTGTTATTTTCTACCATACTGTTTTTTTGCAACTTTTAGTAGAAGTTCCCAATGACTTAGTCTATCTTGCCTGAACCACATGTTCCCTACTTTGTGATTCTTATCATCAAACAAAATGATGAGAAATTGGTTCGTGGAGCGCACATTTTCAGCTCAAGTCAATATTTGACTTCAGACAACTCAGTTAACATATGTGGGACTCAAGGGTCCACATAGACAAGTGAGGACAATAATTCTTATCATCTTTACTCACAGGGTTGTGTCAATATAAAATGATAAAATATATAAAAGTACTTTGGACAGTAAAAAGTGTGACACAAATACAAAGAACTGCTATAACTTGGTCTTTAATAATTTGGTGTTAGAAACATCTTGTAAACCTTATTTTTTCCAATATAGTGTAGCATTTAAGAGTATAAACTTTGTAACTTGAGTTCAAATCCTCCCCAAGAAGGGAGGAGTCACCTAATGCCTCATTTTCATTGTTTATAAAATGGAAGAAATTAAAGTACCTACCTCATAAAATGGTTTGAGGATTAAATATGTTAATATGTATATTCTGTTTCAAGCAACACTACCCAAGCATGGGCTACAGATAAGACTGGTTCACAAACTGTTACTGCTCTTTGTTAAGTATTAATATAAAAATTGAGGGCAAATATTCAGGATTTTTTATAAGAATTTGACAATAATTTATGTTTGTTAAATATAAAAATTAAAAATGCACATATGTTTTGTGTTTTATTTTTATTTTATCTTATTATATTTTATTTGGTGAAAGCACACCGATCCTTTATCACAGATAGCTTGGGAAGCAATGTTTATGAGGCTCCTACATAGAAAGTGTTATGTAACCATTAGCCATTATTATAATTATTGCTATTACAAGTGAATAGAATAACCATAGAACAGTCTCTACAAATGGGATTTTTCCACCAGTCCCTCTTTAGAGACTACAATAAAAAGCAGGGTGGGTCAGTTTCTCTGCGAGTTAGAGATCTCTCAGACCCCCACAGCAGTGAGGCTTGCCTCACACACACAAGTAAGAAAGCATTTCCATTTAGGGCAGGACGGCATTCAGCAAAGACTGATTTCTTGACAAAGCCAAGATATCTGCCTCTGGTCTAGACCTTGGGAAAAACTGCATAGTGGGAATGAACTGTTGAATCTTATGAAGCATATGTTTTTGCCTCTTCAATGGATAAGAAAGGAAGCCGGGAGAGGAGGAAAAGACATCCTATCTGGAGATTGATTAGGAAACTCTGAGGAGGTAAGATGGTCTGCAGGCCATTTCCATTGCTATGGAAGGAGAGCTCGATTGGAGGGAGTTAAAAATACATTCTCCCTTCAACCAGTAAGCACGAAAACAAACAAAGGTCTAAATATCAGACAAGGTAACACAGCTGCCAGTGTAGAAAACCATCATTTCCCACTCTGACATCACTCATTCTTCTGAAAATACTCCCAATGCTCCATCTGTCTGCAGTGATTAGCAAAACCATTCAGGAAAACACCCATTTTCCCTTTGTGCTAAAACTGACTCTCAATTAACCAAGTGAAAACTATCCTATAGAAATACTAATTCTAGCATGTCGGTCCTTTTGTTCTTCTGAGCCTTTCATTGTAAAGTAAGTATGGAAATTTAGTGTTGACTCTACTATGATTTTTTGAAGCCCTAATTACATTGGAATCATTAAAGAAGAGCTAAATTCTAACCATAATTTTAAAAATTATGTAAATGAAATAATAATAATATTTTTAATGATAGCAAACTACTACCTATCAAGTGCATATTAAGTCCGGTACTCTATGTTACCTTACTTTACACTCAAAACTATCATGTGTGGTTTGTGAACTTATCTTGCAGTTGCAGAAACTGAGCTTCAGAGATGGTAAGTAATATGGCCCTTGTCACATAGTTAATAGTTTTATATTGAATCTTCCAGATACCAGAGCCAGTATTATTTTAACAATGCTACTTTTATTTTTCTTTATTGCCTAATGGAAGCCTCAGTTTTAAAATTTGTTAAGTGGGCATCAACAGTAAGGTTGATGATGACAACAAAAATGAGGATAATAATAATAATAATAATTGCATACATTTGTTGATAGTTTTATATGTGCCAGATACTTAAAAACACTTTTTCCTTCATTATTTCATTTAACCTCATAAATCCCCAGCAAGGCCGATACTATTATCCACAGATGAGGAAATTAATGCACCAACATCGTTCAATGACTTGCCACAGTGCATACAGTTGGTAAATGATGACTCCAGAAATTCAATCCAGCTGATGTAATTACTGCCTCTATGACACACAAACCCTCTAAAGTCAACTTTACCATCTTAATATTGTAAACTCTGCGCTACTCAATTTCACACTCATGCTCGAACTTCAGGCACATTAGATTTACTGTTTTCCAAAATACATCATCACATTTGCTTTCATGCCTTTGCTCATAGTACTATTTTCTCTTATAATCAACTGCCATCTTCTTTTCCTGCCAAATACTACTTATTTCATACAAAGATGTACATATGAAGATGTTCACTGCAGCATTAGTCATAGTAGTAAGAATTTAGAAATAATCTAATTATTCACCAAGAAGAGATTTGAGTAAACATTTCAAATTACACACAAGTGTTATGAAACTCCTAAAATTATGCTTTCTAATAATATTAGAAACACATTTGAAACATAAAAAAGTACTCACCTGTTTGCAATTATGAATTGTGCTGCTATAAACATTCGAGTGCTTGTATTTTCCTGGATAGAGCTGGAACCCATTCTATTAAGTGAAGTATCCTGAGAATGGAAAAATAAGCACCACATATACTCATCAGCAAATTGGTATTAACTGATCAACATCTAAGTGGACACATAGGAATAACATTCATCGGGTGTCGGGCAGGTGGGGGGGGAGGGGATGGGTACATACATACACAATGAGTGTGATGCGCACCAACTGGGGGATGGACACGCTTGGCTTTGACTCGAAGGGGCAGGGGGGCAAGGGCAATATATGTAACCTTAACATTTGTACCTACATAATATGCTGGAAAAAATAAATTAAAAAAATGCTCACCATATGTACCTAAAGAAGGGTATAAAATATTGACTTCAGAAATAATGTTTAAAAAATGACAGGAATAAAATTATAAGTGGTCATTTTCATTATTACACATAATACACTACTCTTTTTGCTTCCTTTCTTTTTCCTGATAAATCAGTGGTCCCCAACCTTTTGGTACCACGGACTGGTTTCATGGAAGACAATTTTTCCATGGATAATGTGGGGAGGGGTGTGGGGTGTGCTGGATGTGGGGTGGGTGCAGAGCTCAGGCGGTGATGTGCGCCTGTGCCCTAACAGGCCACGGACCGGTGTTGAGCCACGGTCTGAGGTTGGGGACCACAGTGCTAAATAATACTTTTTAAGGTTCTTGTTTCCAAGGGGATGTTGCACTGGGGATAACAGTCACTGTTCTAATAAAGCAGAAGTAAAGACATTTCTCTGGCATTTCGAATTCCTTATGCTGTGTTAATACTCAGAAAACCAGACCCCAAAATTAAGGCCTCAAAAGCAAAAGTTATTTTCCAAACCTTCCCATCCTCCTCTCTCTAAGTCTCATTCTCCCCTGAGGTTAGCCATAGAATGTACATTCCCTCTTCCCCAAGAAGAGGCCATACTGGTCGTATAGAAATTATTTGTCCTACCTTTTTGGCAGTTCTCCCCATTGCAGAGAGCGTCCTACCCCATACCCAGAAGGAAGGAATGCATGTGCAGAAAGGCCAAAAAGAATCTAGACAGACAGGCTTTGTTGGGTTTCCCCACTCAGTCTGTTAGCATTAGATCATACCCTTTTTATCTAATTATATTTCTACATGGCTGTCCATATGTTGTTGAACACAAGCATAAAAATGGACAGTTTCCCCTGTATATTTGGAGTTTCATTCTGAAGGCACCCATGTACATGTTAAATAAATTTATATGCTTTTTCTCCTATTAATCTGAGTTAATGTTTGTGAGTTGATTTTTCAATGAACCTTCAGAGGGCAAAAGGAAACTTCACTAAACTTAATAAGCTGAGAAATAATAACTTTAAAGGTCTAGGTGACTGATCCTGATTACCAAGAGCAAATTGGTTGCTGATACTCAGTGAACATCTTCATATGTACATCTTTGTATGAAATAAGTAGTATTTGGCAGGAAAAGAAGATGGCAATTGATTATAAGAGAAAATAGTACTATGAGCAAAGGCATGAAAGCAAATAGCGAGGGAGACAATGCTTATAGGCAGGTGATTCATTGTGATGTAAATAGTAATAATGATCTAGTGGAATCTGTATTAATGTAATAGAAATTGGACCTCTTAGGGTTTGGATCTTATGGAAGTAAAGTTTAGGGTCACACTTCCCCCTCCATCCCCAGTAAAGAACGCTGACAAGCTGACATGCTGTGTGAGAGAGGAAGTGAAATGTGGAATAAGTGGTGGAAGAAGAAAGCTCTAATTATCAATTCAGGCTTCAGGCTAGCTAGGAAAGGGCAAAGAAACAGTAGATGGACATGATATATAGTTGTCAAGTCCACTGTTCCAGCTACCATATATGTAGAGTACTGGTGGTGATAGCTAAAATATAATACAACTTATGTTCCAGGTGAGAATGTGACTGAATTGGCATCACCTCTTGATGATATGGTGACTGTTGAGACTCTAAGTCATTTCCTTCCAGAAACCTGCCATAGACACATTGTCAACAGTTTGGTGTGTGTCCTCCCTCAGTAGACAGACTTTGTGGTCCTTCCCTTTGAATGTGGGTGGGCCTGTGTGAGTGCCTCAATCAATACAAGGTAGCAGAAATGGTATAGTGAGACTTCTAAGGTTTGATTAGAAAGTGCCACACAGCTTCTGCCAATTTCTTTTCAGAAATGCACCTTTTCAGTTCTGAGCAGCTGTATAAGAATACCTGCTTCCCTGAAGTCATCATGATGAAGAGAATAACATCGATGCCCAAAAGATGCCTAGAGAAAGAGATGCTAAATAGCAGTTTAGCTATTCCCATATATGTGAGAGAATGAATGCTCAAATGATTCTAGCTCCCATCATTGTCTGACTGCTACCACATAAGAGATGCCAAGCAAGAACCAACTAGCTGACCCCAGTTAACTCCTGGAATCATGAGATATAATAATGAAACAATCGTTTGAAGCCGCTCAATTTTGGAATCTTTTGTTATGCAAATAAAAAAGAATGTTGGGCTAAGTCAAGCATCTGATTATATTTTAATAACTTTTATGAGACCAATCCTTCTACCACTAACAACTATAAAATCTGCATAAAAGACAAAAAGGAAAAATGTTTTAAAAAGCTGTTTAATTACACATCTTTGCAATTGTGAATTGTGCTGCAATAAACATTTGAGTGCAGGTGTCTTTTTGATGTCAATGCCCGTCAATTTATGAGTATATTAATAAAATGCAGTATATGTATACCATGGAATACTATTCGTCCATAAAAAACATGAACTAATACCTTTTACAATAATTGGATGGAACTGGAGACTATTTTCCTAAGTGAAGTGTCTCAAGAATGGAAAAGCAAACACCACATATGCTCACTATTAAATTGGAACTAACCGATGAGCACATGTGTGCACAGAGGGAAAGTAAAACTCAGCAGAAATCAACCAGGGGGCATGGGGGAAGGAGGAGAGGGGCACGAACCACCTATCAGGTACTATGAACACTATTTGGGGTGATGGGCCCATTACAAAAGTGATCTGTGTAACCTAAAACATTTGTATCACCTTAATATTTTGAAATTTAAAAAGTTAAAAAAATTGAAAGAAAAAAAGAAAAACCCTGTTCAAAGCACCAGAGAGAAACCAAGGAAGCCAGAGCATCAGAAATCAATAGTCTGGATCAAAGAAGGAAAATACTTTGAGAAGGAAATGCTGTATGGCAGAACTTTGGGATGGTATTTCTAAACTTTTGAAAGAAAATAACTGTCTTATTGCACAATTTTATCATTAGGGGAAAGTAGGTGAAATGTCCAGGCGATCTCTCTATTATTTATTACAAGTTCCTGTAAAACTACCATTATCTCAAAATAAAAACTTTATTAAAAAATCAACAAAACCCAATAAATTTGATAAATCTTTGGCATACTTATCAAGAGATAAAGTCCTAAAATACCAGTACCAAAAATTAAAAAGAACACATCATCACATATCTTTGATTGTAAAGAAATAAAAAGACATTAAGGAAGAATTTATTGTAGTATATTTGATGATTTAAATTAAAACACAACATACTAAAGTTAACATAGGAAGAAATAGCAAAAATGAATGAATTTGCTGAATTCTTTTTTATTTCATCATATTAGGGGCGAAAAAATGTTTAGGTTAAATATATTGCCTTTGTCCCACCCAAGTCAGAGCTTCAAACATGCCCATCCCCCAGCTGGTATGCACCACACCCATTAGGTGTGCGGTGTAGTAATACCCGATGAATGTTACTACTATGTGTGCACTTAAGTGTTGATCAGATAATACCAATTTGATGATGAATACATGTGGTGCCTGTATTTCCATACTTATGATATTTCACTTAGTAGAATGGGTTCCAGCTCTATCCAGGATAATATAAGAGGTGCTATATCACCATTGTTTTTGTGGCTGAGTAGAACTTCATGGTACACATATACCTCATTTTATTAATCCACTCATGTATTGATGGGCACTTGAGTTGTTTCTACATCTTTGCAATTGTGAATTCTGCTGCTATAAATATTCTAATGCAGATCTCTTTTTTATAGAATGTCTTTTGTTCTTTTTTGAAAACATTTTGCTAAGAAATCTCAAAACCCAAATGTCTTCATTAATGAATTCTACCAAATATTTGAGGAAAATATAACACCAGAGAATAGAAAAATAAGAAACATTTGCCAACTTGTTTTATGGGGTAGGCATGAACTTAATACAAAACCTGACAAAAACCATGCAAGAAAGAAAAAATAAATTATAGGCCAACATCTCTCATGAACATGAACACAATAAAACCTAAACAAAATATCAGAAAATTAAATCCAGAAATATAGAAAAACAATACTGTATTATGAGCACATTGAGTTTATTTCAGCAATGAAATGTTGGTTCGACATTTGGAAATACATCACAAATTAACAGAAAAAATGATAGAAACCATATGAAATTTTCAATAGATGCATAAAAACCATCAAAAACATTAAATGCCTTAGACTAAATTTAATAAAAGTCATTTCATACTTTTACAGTGAAAAGTGCAAAATATTACTAAGGAAAATTTTTTGAAAGCTCTAAATAGATGGAAATATATATCAGGTACATATATTAGAATATTTATTATTTTAAAGATATCAATTCTCTCCAAATTGATATATGGAATCAATACAACTCTAATTATAAATCCCATATGACTATTTTTGTATAAATTAGAAAGTTAATTTATAAAATATACAGAAATAAAAAGGTACAAGAGTATCAAAAAATCTGAAAGAGCAATGTGGGAAAACATGCATTAACAGCTCTAAAAAGAAAACAGCAACAATAAAACACCAATTAAAAACCACAATTTTAGCACAAAGATATGACAAATAAACTAATGGAAAATAATAAAATACCCAGGAATAAACCCAAACACTGTCATTGATTTATAGGAAAGTACCATGGTAGTGCAGTGGGGGAAAAGGGGTCATTTTGATAAATGGCTCAAGATTAATTAATATACTTATGAAAAAATTAATATGATACTTTTCTCATACCGTATATGAAAATTTATTCCAGATATACCTTAGACCTAACATAATTACAAAGCTTCTAAAAGAAAACATATTGGAACATTTTTATGGTCTTGGATCCAAAGGTTAGGCAAAGATTAGGCAAAGATTTCTTAAACAAGAGTACACACACACACACACACACACATAAACATGCACAATGCTAGTCATAGAGCAAAAGACTGATGAATTAGATTTAATTAGAATTAATAATTTTTACTTATCAAAAGACACTGTTAAGAGAGTTAAATGCAAATCTCATAGTGGAGAGGAAATATTTTCAATCACATATCTGATAACCTACATCCAGAATTATTAATATAAATAAATTATACAAATTAATTAGACAAATACAACAGATTCATTTAAACATATGGCAAAAGACTTTAGTAGGCATTTCTCCAATGAGGCTATCCAAGTGGCCAAATATCATAAAACAATGTGTTAAATGAAGCAAGATAAGATATAAACACAAATAATAATACAAGGCAAACAGTGATGGTAACCACATACAAACTACGAAATGGGCCAGCAGAAGTCTTCAAGAAAGAGGTGACATCTGAGTTGAACTTCAGAGTTTCAGTATAATTTCAACCAGTGTAGATGAGAATTTTTTTCCAACGGGAAAAAGAGAGAGCTCAAAAAACTGTGCAAGTGTGAAAATTTAAAGAGTATGTGTGCATAGTGTGTGTCGTTTATGTGAAAATGCAAAGTATGAAAACTTATAGGTGGCATCTCTAGTATAGCATGTGACTTGTCACTGAAACATCAATACACTCAGCATCAAGAGTTAGAAATTTATTGAATAGTTTCTAATGGCAGAATACAGATTTTATTTTCTCTAATTGCAATTTCAGGGTTTGGGAAAATCATAAACTGCACACCAGTGGCCAGAGTGTTTAGAATGGAGCAGGCCACTTAAATGGGCAAACTTGGGAAATATTTCAAATATAAAAATATATAAGACAAATTTTCTGGGATGTAGGCCTTGTACCCAGAAGAAGTAGGCAACAGACTATGAATAAACAGCTTGAAATTAGTTTGTGGAGGGTCAGGAAGTCTAGGCTAAGGATTTGATATTATAGTGATGATTAGGAGTGACTGATGGATTTTGAGCAGGGATATGACATAGCAAAAGCCACACTTGAGGACAATTGACCTGACATCGAACAGAAGAATAGATCTTCTCTAACAACTCATTAAACAAGTCCAGGGCACAAGTGATGATAGGGTATGTGCTTTCTATATGCATATCTCTTCCCACACATCAAGAATCAAGAGAAAAGGAGGCAACTAGGGAAGGTGGAAATGCTCAGAACTCAGTTTTGTAGGTGGTAAAACCAGGCCTGCTCTCTGCTCCAATCTTCTGGGGTCCTCAGGCATGGAAGTGACTGGGAAACCCTGCTACATAACAGGACACATATGTGCAACACAAACAGATTCATGTGCATGGCTCAGGTCAGGCAGCAGAGGGACCTTGACAGTGTTTTCCTAGAAATTCTCTGCTCAAGCTATGATTTAGGGTTAGGAGAGGGGAGGAAATAGTGTTGTCATGGGGCAGGGGATGGGACAGAGAATGGGGATGGGAGAGGGAAGGAGACATTGTTGTCTTTAAAAAAGCTTCACTATGACTTTGCCTGATTTTATGACTGCAGCAAGTCTTCTGAAATTGATTTTAGGAATTGTACCTCAGGTCATCTTCCTCATAGTGGTTGTTTTAAAAATTCTTGGAAGATGCTTTTTGCTCTCTCCACAGTGTGAGCCCTGGGCAATGGGCCAAAGTTGTTTTAAATGTTGAAAGTTCTGGCTCTTTGCATGTGAACATGTGCCAAAAAGAAGTCTAATAACTTATCAAGTTGAGGCACCCCAGGGAGGTCCAGAAGCAGATATTTTTGAGAAGGGGTTTGGGGGTGAGGTTGTTAACCTTTGACCTTACTATAGCCCTTTTAGGGCTACTATTTGTATTTGGTTAGTTGAGGGCTATTTTGTTTGTTTGTTTGTTTTTTGCAAAGATAATCAGCCTAACAGTCCCGAGGCCTAGGTTTATTCATTGAGACTTGTTAATTAATTGTGTCACTAATCAACTGCAATTATCACTCTATGCCTCAATTTTATTTTCTGTGAAACAAGGATAATGTGTATCTGGCATACTTCATTAATATGTCTTTGAAGTGAAAGTTCCGTAAAAAAACATGAAATAAATTCATCTTAGCAAGCTATTTATTGAGCACCTCTTTGTACTGTACTAACAGCTGCAAGAAATTCAAGAAATACTTAGGACATAATTTCTAGTTTCCAGGACATAAAGACAAGGCCTACAAAGCAAAGTATACCAAATTCCACACAGATTGATGTAGCAGATACTGTGGCATATTTCCACCTCTGCCTCCCATCTTTTTCAGGACAGAATCAGATGCTGGGAGCAATGACAGTGACATATCACAGTGGAATTCTTCCTCTCTGCTGCTGCCCTACATGGGAGACAGGTACCTTGCCAAAGGTCCTCACATCCAGTGGCTGGTGAACAGAGGGATGGACAGGTCCAGCCCCACTTGCAATAGTTCAGGACAGTCCTGCAGGGCCACCCCAGCTCCAGAGCTCTCCATGGGGTTGGATGTGGCCCTTGTAGAGACAGCATTGCATTGCAACTCCTTCTCTTCTTATTCCTGCTTCCTTCACTTCTTCAGACCTATTGATCCCTAGAAAATGCCCCAGTTCCTTCATGCAGATCTCCATGTCAGAGTCTGCTCCTCAAGGAACCTGACCTGTACTTATTAATTGGGGTGGGAGGGATGGGGGGAATGCCATGGAAATTTACAGAAGGAAGGAAACAAATCCTGTCTTGAAAAGATGAGGCAGGAAAAGCTGCATGTGGAAGATGAGATTTATTAAAATAATTTGATTTGATAAATATGTGGGGATTTTTACTGGAAGAAATGGTGGAAGAGGAAGAAAAGAAACATTTATTACTATATTAGGAAGGAATAGAATATTTGAAAACTCAGAGATAAGAAAGTGAGAGATGTGTGTCTGAAGAGTAAAGCTAAAAGAGCATGGCTGTTATGCGTGGATCATTTATGGGACATTAACAGATCAGAAAGAGGAGGATGAGTGTGTAGAATGGAAAGTCCTAAAATCCAGGCTTCGAGTAACACACTAAATCAGAGAGGAGAAGGACAAAGCACCAAAGGTGTATTTAGTAGAGGAGTTATACATCATGGGCTATGCTTTCAGAGAATGATCTGGGAGCAAAAATAATGAAATGCTCTAAAATGCAAGACGTTGTTATGATATTTAATGATTTCAACCATATAGGAAATTAAAAGGGTTCCAAATAAAATGAAGAAAAACATATCTTTAATATGGAAGCAGGTTGAAAAATATAATTCCAATGTCTGCAGTATGCTTTTTTGTTTGTTTTTTAACTTAATAATTATCCAGGCCAGCTGACTTGAGGATTGCTGGCAGGGGAGAGGAGAGAGAAAGGGAGGGAGAGAGAGAGAGACTCTCCCCTTGTACTATTTTTTCCTCTCTCTCTTTTTCTTTCTCTCTCCTCCTCTCTTTCCTTCTCTCTCTCTCCCTCTCTGCCTTCCTCCCTCTCTTTCTCTTTTATTATTACTTTCACTCCATGAAGTTTTACGTTATGGGACCACAGATCCCCAGTTCTGCTGCTCTGCTACTCTCTTTCATGTATGTGACATATATGGAATATATGACATTTCTACTCAATAGGGAAAGATTGCTTGGGCTATGTACACCTTATGAATCTCTGAAAGCAAATGAGGGAAATATTTATATTAAATTGATACCCAAATTTTGGTCTTACCTCTTGTCCTCCACCTGGCTATTACTGTAGAAATCGTTATACACGTTTGCAAGTCATAGAACTCAGAGTCAGAAGGATTGAGCTCTTGTCCTGGCTCTATCCGTAAGATGTTTATGACTTTGGCAATTCAACTGCCCACCCTGAATCTTGGTATAGTCATCTGAAAGCGGTAATCTGTGGTGAGCTTTGGATGAGATTACAAAAGTGTTCTGTGGATTTCAAAAATGTAATAGGCATATGAAGTGGAGTCATGATTCAACATTATATATCAGACTGCTCTGACCAGAACGTCACAACTTCTGGACCTCCATCAATAGGTATCTGTCCAAATATGCAATACATAAAGGAAAAAAGACTCAACTTACATTACTCATTGAGTGCTATCCTTTATGTGGTTTCCAGGCAAACATGCAATGGTTTATCTGGTGAGGTAAGAATGCCTTTAATCAATGGCTAGAGCCCAGAAAAAATATCTTTACTGCCTTTTTGAGGTAAATTCTTGTAAAAGGCTATTGTTGATGCCATGAGGGATGTGTTTCTGTTCAGAAGGGAAAAGAAAGAACTTTCAGTTGGCTCCTGAGTCCCACCATCTTCCAGATACCACACTGAAGGTTTACTTACCTCCTTAGTGGAGTAAATCTTACCCTGCTTTAAGAGATCAGCCTGTCCGTAGGCAAGAACAGCAGGGCAGATGTGCATATCTCTATAATTTCTCAATGTTCCTACCACTTATCTTTGTGTCTTTGAGACAAATTTTTTGTAACTGGACTTCTTTATTTTTCTTAGGAAAGCATTGGAAAAGAAGGTAACTGTAGAATAAAAAAAGCTAAAAGGCTCTATGAATATAAATAATTGACTTTAATCTCCAGCATGTCATCTTCCATTTGGAATCATCACTACTTTGTAGAACCTAGTTATCTTCCACATGGCAGAAGCTAGCTCCCTAGGGCAGGGAACACTTTCCTGAATGTCCAAACACCTCAGTGTTTCACTGTTTTCCTGCCTATGGCTTATTGATAGCTAGTACCTATCCACGGACTCTGCTTCCATTGAGAATACTGCAGCCACAAATAACTTCTGCGTTTGAGAGAATGAGTTACCTGTCTAGTCAAAGATATGTGGCTTCTCTACCATGGATATTTCTGAACACAAGCTATTACCTCACATTAGCCATTAATCCCAAACAATGCCCAAGTAGAATAAATGATGAGTTGTTCTTAGGCAATGAGACCAAGATATGGTGAGAGCCAGTGAAAGGAAATTTAGCATGAATGATTTAGCGACCAAGTTAGTCTCTTTCATGTCTTTCATGCTTTTAAATATTCAATTACTTTTATTTCTGCGATCAACATGAACTTTACAATGTGGCCAATTAGGTAATGAGTCCCCATTTTACTGATAAATAATGTAAAGTTCATAGAGCTTCAGTGCCATCTCATAGCCAGAGTATGTACACAGTCTTCTGTCACTGGATTCTGGACAGTTTCTCTTAAAGAACGTCTCAATTTCTAGATCAATTTATTCTTATAGAACACTTTCCTCACTCACCTTGAGGACTCATCAAAGCTATTGGACAAGAACAAAATAACTCCATCCTTATGAGAGTAAAAAGTAATCTCACAGCATAGGAGAAAAAAAATTTTATCCATTGTATTACCTTTCATAATCTCTGCCCAATGAGAGTATATCCAGTGAGTATTCCAATACAACATATATCCATGGTCATATGATTTTAGGATCTCAAATTAGCCTACTATATTAAAAATATCATGCTAATTGAATCCAGTGAAGACCCTAGATGACCTAGTAAAACATGCATTCTATACTGATTAAAAGTTTAGGGGTCCATTGATCTGGAGCATGTCAGCAATCCCTCTCAAGAATGAATTGCTGTACTTTGTACTTCTTATTGATGAGCCTTTTTAGATTATAAAAGCAACAGATACTATACTCAGGGAGACTAGTCAACCACTTTACTGGATAGCATGGGAAGCTGCTACATTGAAGGCTGCTCTGCCTCTTGAGCAATATGATCTAGCAGATCTGATAGTATAAAAGGTAATGGTGCTGGATAAGAATGCTGTAAGAGTTCCCTAATAAGAAAGTCACGGTGCAGACCTGTAGTTCCAGAGCAAAGCCATGTTCTCTATAGTAGGAAACGGTTCTCCATTTGCAATGTGGCTCCCAGTGTACCACAAAGAGTAGAGACTGAGCAAGTGACCATGGAATATTATACAGCTATGTGACCTCAGCTGCTCATCATGACCCAGCTGCTACTGGATCTATCAAGTCCTAAAATTTAGTATGCATAGCACCAAATCCATTATTCTATGGATGGAATGCATTTGAGATAAGACTTGAAAAGGTCTGAAAGGCATTAGTTACAACATAATTACCAATTACTTTGTATTAATTAATTAATTAATGTTATTATCAATTACAGTCTTAGAACCACCTTAGTAGCAGAACACTGTAGGTTTTTTCAGTGTCTTATCACTTTAGACCTTCAGAAGGTGACAACTAGGTATGATATTGAAGACGGTTCTGTATCTTATTGGACTTGTAAATATCCTTTTTGAAAGGAGTGAAGGTGTCTTCATTCTCTCAGAAAAATAATCATAAATAAATTTAAAAAGATGTTTCATAATGATATAGTAGACAGGCATTTTGAAGAGCATGCGCTATGGTACAACAAGGAATGTGTTCTGCTAAACACGAGCTGTTTTCTCCACCTCAGAGATCCCCGACTGCCTTATTTTTCTAAGACATCACCTGCCTCCCATGTCACATCAATACCACTGCTGCTTGTTCTGCATCTTAATTTTAAGCCTCAGGCTGAGCTCTATTCATACCATGTACCTTTCTTTGGACTTGGGTGAAACATACTAAGGAACGTGGGATCTGCTTTACTGAGTGGTCACTGAGGGTCAGATGAGACTTGGAGGTTTAAAAGAATCAGCCCTCCATGGGGTAAATCCAGACCAATGTGAAGCAGGAGATCAGAGGGAGTTAGGAAGATAAATCTCTCCTCCTCTCCTGTGAACTACTGTGAGATGCAGTTTTCTATGTAGTCCCTCAAGATAAAGCGCTATGTGCTAAAAGTCATTCCTCACATACATCCAGTGATTTCTCTTTGAAGCTTATAGTAAAGAAGTGGCCAACAGAGGAACTCAGAGAATTGCATTGTAGCTTTTCCTGCTTCACTTCTATTTTGCTTTATGCGTCTCAGTTGAGTTTATACCTTGCTTTCAAATGTAGCGCCAATGTTTTTATCCTTTTTCTGGGCTTTGCTTTTAGAGAACCTAGGCTGAGAGTGTATCTTCATTGTTTTAGTCCATGGTGCTTTGTACAGTTGGGGGCATATTGTACTCCTCACTAAATTTGGAAATACTAAGTTAAATAGAATACTTGCAATAAAACAAGTCAACTATTACTAGGAGTGTTGGCATTTGCAATTTGGTTCTTGATGTGAGATGGAAGGTTAGCATTAGTAATAGGAAAGAAAGTATTTGGAAGAAAGTTCCCTTTCTTATACTTTGAAATAAGAGTACCTATGACTGGATTTATTATAAGTAGCCAAAGCTGAGGATTTCTCTGGATACACTTGAGTTGCTAGAGGTTTATTTCCCCAGTCCCTCTCTGGGAAAAAAACATACACTCAACCAAATGACTTATTCTCTTATAAAACTCTCTCAAAATATTCTTTTCCCTTAAGCCAGTCCTGAAAAATTTCCCAGTCACCTCTCCTCTTGATTTATTTGATCTAATTTAGATTCCAGAGTCTTTTTTAAAAAAAGGTTTTATAAACACACCCCTTAACCTAAGATTCTATACAGTTTCTGTGTAAGTTAATTTTCCCATTAATTAAGGGGCAGGGCTATTGCTAGCTTGAGACTATATTATCCTCAACCCACTACAAAGGGTGCATATGAGAAAGAATCTGACAGATATGCATGGCTAGTTGGAGACTTGTTATCTCATGCTCAATTTCCATCTCTAATGGAGAGCAGTATGGGTGGCTTGCCAAAACAAGAATGTGTATATGTGATATCTATTTTCTGAAGTGAGATCTTTATTATAAAAATGACACAAATGAGCTCTTATAATCAGAGTGAAATATGTCATAATGTTCTACACATATCATTGTAATGATTCTACATTTTTGTCACTACATTTATAATCCTGTTTATGGAAAACTGTCATGGATGTAATCAGTCCTTTTGTTCTATCTCAGACAATTTGATAATTCTTTCTAAAGGGACCTACCCATCTTAGACCACACTGGTGATAGTCTAGAAAACAAATGAATGGCACTTTCATGACTTGTTACTATTTATCTGGGTCATCCTTCTTAATTTCAGTTAATCTATAAAGCAATAGTTAAGGTTCCTATTAGCTTTAGAACTCTCAAACTTTATCTATGATTTATTCAATTTCCATAATGATGTCCTCCGTCTCAGTTCAAAAAGACATTTAGAAACATAAGAAATTTCTTCAGTTTCAAGTAGTTTACTAGACAGATGTATTAACTAGAATCATGCAACTCAAAGGGTGGTCTACAGACTGGCCACCTCAGCATTACCTGAGATCTTGTTACAAATACATTATCTCAGTACTTAACCCATATCTACTGAGTTAAAATCTGCAACTTACCGAGATTCCCCAATGATGTAATGCACATTAAAATTCGGACTTGGGGGCTGGCACTGAGATCTTCCAGGTCTGCCATCAAGATTTACTGCAAGCCATCCCTTTCTTAGCAATGAGGTGAACGCACAGAGCTGTTTCCCTAGGTGCCAGCTGAATATCTCGATTATGTGAGTTGCTTGGGAGTAAGGAGGTTGGAGCTTCCCAGTTGTAACTGCCAATGAATAGACTGTTTCAAGTGCTGCTGATGACTCAGATGATCTCTTCTTCCATAGCTGATTTCATAATGCCACATTTTTGTGTCTATGGGGAAGATTGATGGTTATAGGTCAGCATTTTAGCCAATTCTCAGCCTTTTCATGTGCACAATGTCTATCTGGTTGTGACAACAGAAGCTTTCCTTACACATAATTCAAAGGTAACTTCATAAGGAAATAGAGCCTGTTTACTGAACTACCTCAATATTCCCTTTACAAACCATTAAATCAACATTTACACCAAAACATTCACTTTTATAGCTGTACCAAAGAGTGAGTCTTTCTTAGCTCTCAATTTAAAAAATCTCAAATTATCTTAAGAATAAAAAAGAAGTATTGGTTGGAAGATAATTCAGGAGTACCGGTTGGCTTTTTTTGTTTGGTATTATTTACTGAATAACCTTGTTCAAATCAAGCACCCTATTTTATTTCTTCTACCATGCATCAGTTAAGATTGGATTTCCGAAAATGTTCCTTGAAAAAAGCTAATGGAAACCTAGATTTCGGGTTTAGAATTAAGCTAGATGGACAGACTTTTGTATAGATTCATATTTCACTTATAATTCAAAATTTCAAATATTAGCCCTTCCGATTTTGAGAATTTATCTGCCAAAATTTCATTGATTTCTTAGGTAATATTTTCAGATCAAAATAGAAGTACTTACTCTCACCTGCACTACTTGTCAGCCTTTGTCCTGTCTCCAACCTGTGCTCTATGCATTGAGAACTGTCCACTGCAGATTGCCCTGTTTTTTGATGGACCCAATGAGGAACCAACAGTAATGACCTTCTTCTCACTGTGAATCTGAGTGAAATCTGTAACTTGTAATGATTAATACATTATTGTGGGCATAGCACTGGATTGGTTTCCAAGACCAATTTTTTTTTTAAATTTATTTATTTTTTTTATTTCAGCATATTATGGGGGTACA
>VBSM01001124.1:61134981-61185598 GCA_008086735.1 Cheirogaleus medius | reverse complement strand
ACAAACATATGAAAAAATGCTCAACATCTCTAATCATCAGGGAAATGCAGACCAATTTTTAAATATTGGCAACTTGCATTTCCTTGTAATGTTCTCTCTTGGAGCCCTGAGTCCACCATGTTAGAAATAAATGTAGAGGGGGCCATGTAGAGAGAGATGCCCCCACCAAGTCCCAAATGCTCTAGTCACCCCAGCCCAGGCACCAGACTTGTGTATGAAGAAGCCACCATATGAATCCAGCCCCAGCTACAACCTCACTGCAACTGCATGAGAAATATGGGAAATACCAAATGAGAAATACCCATCTGAGCCCCCAATCCCCCAGAACTATGAAAGCTAAAACTACAATGTTGTTTTGAGCCATGAAATTTTGTGGTGATTTGTTAGGTTGTGAAAAATAACTGGAATAGTTGATCTATGTCTAAAGGCTGAAACTCTTGGTTACGATCAATTCTTCACATTTCAACACTGATATCAGTTGAAAGCTTCCTGAAACTTCATGGAAGGGCCATTCTGTCCATCTGGGTAGAGATGATAAGAGGCAAGGATGCAGCCTTAGCAATAGGTTGGGGGAAGTTTTTGGAAAAGAGCCCAAAAATTGCATAGGAATGCTGTGTAGATGGACTACCCCAACCTTTTACACTGTGCCAAAAAGAAGATGAAAATAGGAGCGAGATACTAGGTATCCATGAAACCAAAACACCTCATTTACTTTTCTATATAGTGAAGTTATTCATATCTATTTTATGACAACAGGAAACAAGACAAGTAAGACCCTACTCTTCATAGAAGACATATACTAGGGAACTAGATTGAAAATATGCCAGTGATCAAACACATAAATAAATAAAAATAAAATAAGTATAGCTTGAGACTTGTTAACAATTTAAAGTGTGTCATTTATTAGGATGGTGAAAACTAGGAAGAAAACAGATTTGGGCATCGTTTCTCTAAATATACCTAACTTCTTCTTTTGTGGACTGTCTTCAATGTCAGTTATCATCCATACAACCCTTCATCCTTAGTTTGTAATCTTACTTTATTATTGACCCCAAATGATATTACCAGGTCATTCACATATCTTTGTGCTGAGTCTTTGAATCTATTTTCAAAACTGATAATCACTTTTTTAAATGAATTTTACATTATGAGCCTATGAAAAATAACATTGTATAGAGTCCAAGACAATTCTGTGAGAAGACTCACAGCTTATTTGGAGTAATGGACACATTATTTAAATAAATAATCTTACTATACACTTAAGGGTGTATTTTAAAATGGACAAAGTTAATTTGGTGCACTTACAGTTATACTTCATTATTCTGCCTTCAGCAGGAAGACACTGTAGTCTCCCTTTATCTGTGGTTTCATTTTTCATGGTTTCTGTTACATGTGGTCAACTGTGGTCCAAAAACATTACAGTATGTTGAGAGAGATAGAGAGACACATTCACATAACTTTTATCACAGCATATTGTTATAATTGTTTTATTTTATCATTAGTTATTGTTAAGCTTCTACTGTGCCTGATTTATAGATTAAAATTTATCATAGGAATGTGTGCATAGGAGAAAACACAGTATATTTAGGATTCAGTACTATCCACGGTTTCAGGCATCCGGCAAGAGTCTTGGGACACGTCCCTCATGGATAAGAGGGGACTACTGTACTTCCTTCATTCAAATTGAATCTGAAATTTGATGTATCAATTAGACAAAGTCAATTTGTACTGAAAATAATATTGTAAGTTTTTGTCTGAGTCCAATGACTAATGCAATGATATGATTAGAAAATAAAGCTTAACAGAATTAATTGTTTTCGTAGTAAACAAAGTTAATGGGCAATGTCTGGAGTAAGAAATTGGGCCCTGTTGCATTTAGTCAATCTGGTGAATGGCCTTGAATCCCTACTCAAAAATATCAGGGGTTTCAGGGGCTTTACTTAACTTTCCCCCTAAATAAATTTCCTCAACCAATAAGAAGGATGTACATAGACTGATCAATTGAAGCCATAGGGATTTTATTTTCAGAGATAGTGTCAAATTTGTAAATATTTATATACATATATTTATATATTATATATTAAGAAAGATTTTGCAGTTGTTACTCAGTACCCTCATTTTGTAGATGAGGAAACTAAAGCACAGAGACGTGAGTGCTAAGGTTAGAATAATACACATCTTCTAAATTGCAATCCAATGATTTCTCCAGAATACTATGTACTTCATATAAAGGAAAAAAATATATTTAGAAGCTTATTTTTATCTTTTATAAAAATTGCAAGGTATCTCTGTGTATCTATTGTTTGATGGGAGATTTTTGTGCTTAGGAGCAAGCCTGAGCCAAGAATCACATTGAATGGCTGGTTAGAAACCTGAAAACCTTTAAGTGTACCATTTTTAAGGTAAACAATTCATTCAATTGTGTTTAAAAAACAGAGTAAATGATGGCATCTTGATGTGAGTCTGACTGCAATAGACTGTATCTCTGTGTGGAATTAAAAAGAAAACCTTTCTTTTATTCTTTCTTTCTTCTTTTTGTAAATAGACTATTTCTCCACAGAAGAGATGAAGGGACTCACAGAAGCTGACTGCTATGATTTCAGGTTACAATCAGTTGACAAGCAAAGGGAGTTCTGCAGTTCCTGACCTTTCAGGAAGTGTGTCATATGTGAGCTAAAGCTGGCGGATGGAGTTGAAATTTAAGCCAATATGCAGTAATTATTAATTTGAACATTGCGGGTGCACAGAATAATTTTCAATTAGTTATGGTAATATTTCACAAAGAAAGTTTAGACAGGAAGATGGGAAAGAGAAGGTCAGAAAAACATCTGAGAATGATTAAATTGAAAGAAAAACTTAAGGATTAAATTTAAGTAGGGCTCAGTAGTACGTATGTGATAGAGGAACACATTCAACAAACTAGAAATATCCCCTAAAAGTAATACTTAAAGAAATAATAATGGACACAAAAAATACAAAACATAAGAGAAAAGCCTGAAAAATTTAACCACATTAAAATTAAAATCATAGGCTCTTAATTATCCAAAATACCACAATGAGATTGAAAAAGACAAGGCAGGAACAGAGAAGATATTTTTATTAGTAAAACATATAATTGACAGAGATCTTATGTCCAGAATACATAAAGAATTCTTATTTATTAAAAAGAAAGAGATGAAAATAGAATAAGCAGCAAATAGACACAAATAGGCATTTCTCAGAAGCAGAAACACAATTACCATAAACATATGGAATGTTGCTCAATTGTATTGTCAGAGAAATAAAAATTAAAATCACTAAGCTAATACTTCACACAGACTAGATTGGTCAAATTATGCAGCTGGATTATATAAAATGAGGATGAAGATTTGAATCAATGAGTACTATTGTCCACTACAAGAAGAAATATAAACTTGTACAATCACTTGGGGAAAAAATGAAATCACCTCGTAAATTTGAATATGTTCATAGCATTTTCTCTCTTTAGTGCATATCATAAGTGAACCTGAAACATGTGCTATGGACTGGGAGACAGACAGCAGGATATTCCCAGTGACAGTGTCAATATTACTAAAATACTGGGAAAAATCATCAATGCTCAGCCCCGATGAATAAGTAAATACACTGTGAAGTAATCATGAGAGGAAATAGTAACTGCAGGAAACAAAAATTCATTCCTATCAACAAGGAAAGATTTCAAACATTATAATGTTGGATAAAAGAAGCATATATGGTTATCCTGTTTATTCAATGGTCAAAACCAGAGAAATGAATTTATTAAATAGAAATATATAAGTAGATGGTAAAACTACAGAGAAAAGCCAGGGAATGAAACACAATTCAGAGGAGGAAAAAGAAAATAGGTTAGGTATTGGCTATTCAGCTTACTTTATTGTTATTTAAACTATTCAGATGTGCCCTATATATTATATATTATTTAATGTTCGATATCTTTCAAGTTTAAATTTTCAAAAAACAAAATCAGTAAACTGGAGAAGGGAAAGGATAACACAAGTAGTAGATTGGGAAAACATGATTAACAAGGAAGGAAGGAAAGAAGAGAAGGAGGGAGGAAGGAAGGAAGGCCTGTTGCATGACCCAGATACCATTCTGCTAACTCCATTGTAGTTGCTATTTTTCAGGGAAGTCCTTTGTTAGTCCAGTCCCTCCATTTGGCACCACCCCATGCATTCTAGGTTAAAGATATTAGCGTTTCAAGAGCAACCAAGGCAAATAATCAGATTCTCTATTGTATTTCTAACCAGATCATCATGATTAGTTTCAGTGGGTAGAATACATGTATTTGATGTGCAATATACCATATAAGAATAATTCTGGGTAATGATTCATTCAAAAGGAGATACAGGGATCATAATTAACTTTACCTACTGTCATCATAACAATCTGAATTATACCTGTTGTGAAGATGGGTTTGAATTTAAATCCCCTGGGGCATTATATTGGGCTGGATTATGTACTTCATCTTTACAGTTCACATAGTTGTTCAAGACTGTTTATCATCTTCCATCCTTACATCAGAGAAAAAATCAGCAAAGACTTTGTAAATTGCAGAACCCAAGGTTAAATAGCTTGGTCAGAGTTGCACAGTGAGCCAATGGTCAAGTAAAATCTAAACATAAAACTTTTGACAGCACTCTGATAAAAATATTCTTCCCAGTAAACCACAAATGTCTCCCGTCTTCGTTCATTACTTTTTTCCTCTCATTGACCCATCCAGAGGAAATCTAATGACCTAGGGCAGGTGTCAACAAACTTTTCTGTAAAGAGCCAGATAGTTAATTTTTGAGGTTGTGCAGGCTACTTATTCTTTGCTAAGACTACTCTGTTCTGCCATTGCAGAGCAAAAGCATCCATACTGCATACATAAATAAATGGACATGGCTGTGTTCCAATAAAATGTTATTGATAAAAGCAGGGGGTGGGCTGGATTTGGGCATGGGCTATGTTTGCCAACTGCAGATCTAGAAACTGGAGAAACCTATACAACAGTCTGTGGTATATTGACATATATAGTTTGTGATATATCCAATTCAAACTTCATTGATTCGCTTATTCCATTATTCTTTAAAACTCTCTCTTTTCAATGTTTTTTTAGTTCTCATACTTATATGATAAAAATATTCTTGATATTTTTGTTAATCTCCTGTTAACATCATTCTATAACTCTTTGTAGCTTTTGATTATCTCTGGCCTACCAGGATTGCTTACCCATTTCTTGAGAAAGTTAGTTTATGCAGACCAAAGTATTTTGAGGCCATAATTAGGGATATAGAAAATTAAAGTAAGAAAGACACAGGATCAGTGAGCCAGGGTCAGTTGAAACTGTGACGGGTTAGCTAAGCACATGCTGAAGATACCAAAAAATTTATTAATCTTAAGTCTTCCTATACTGATCTGTGATATATGTTTTTACCTAAAGATGCCCTTCATGTTTTTGCTAATTTATCCCATAGGGAAAAGTCACACTAAGTAACACTTTGAAAAAACAGTTTCCAACTTTTTCTTTAATTTGTTATGTGATTTTAAAAAATGTATAGATAGAAGTCTTGTGTGGTCCTTATCACACACACCATATCAAAAAAAGATAGGAGAAGCCAAAAATCTGCTATAGGGGATTTTTGAAAGCCAAAAATGTGCTTTCAGGGCTATGTTTATATCAATTACTTTCCTCTCTTATGTAATCACAGTAAAGGAGTTGGATTGAAACCTTAAATATTTTTCATTATGAAAATATATTTATATACAGTTTATGATAACAGCATGCTTATATGTAAATACATAATACATATGTTTATATATTTCTATGTCTATGAGCACACACATGTCTGCACATAAACCAAAGTTCGGCATTTAAAGGGAGCCAAATTGGTGGGGTGCAAAAGCTAGGAGATTTCTAAGTGTTTCTTCATATGTGTGGGGTCTATCTAACAAAACAAAGTATTTTTGTAATGATTAATGAACAGACCAATATTCTCTTTTTAAAGAGTTTCGTTGGCTCACTCATAGATGTATTTAATCTCCTTTTTATATTTCATTAGTTGTTCAAATGTCTGAAACCTCTTTAGAATTTGGTCTCAAAACTAGCTATAATAATTTGTATTAGAATTGTCTTCAAGTTCTTTTCAGCTCCTCCCATCAAGATGTCCATTTCCCCATCCCTTGACTTTGTGCTGGCCTCATGATATGCTTTGACCAGTAGGATACAGTAGCAGTATTTTGTACAACTTCTGAGCAGGGCCTTCAGAGGCCTTGTAGCTTTTGCACTTGCATTTTTGGAACACCGAGACCATGTAGAGAGAGTGGGCAGACAACAGTCAGCACCAATCACCAGGTGTGTGAGTGAAGCCTTCTTGGACCATGCATCCCCAAATAAGCAACTAGAACACTGCAGCTACGTATGTGATCCCACGTGACTCTAGCAGAAGAACCACCCAGCTAAGCCCCATCCACTGAATGTGAAACATGAGAAAAAGTATTTTAAGCCATATATTTTGAATGTTATTTTATCCAGTAATAGATAATTAATGAAATTTATATAAATTCCATAAATATAGGAATAATTGTCATAGAAAATACCTATCTACCTCAATGCTCAGATATAGTTTAGTTACATACTAATAATGACAATTCTATCATTTTTTTGTTGGAAACCTCTTAAGGAGAAAATAAAAGACTATGGAGGATTTTATTATTAGGTAAAAAGCATAGAATATGAAATCAAAGGGCAAAGTTTGTTGCTAGTTTCTGAGACTAAGAACTGAGTAACTCTTTGAATCACAGATAGTTCTCTCTCTTTTTACTTTCTGAAAGTCTCTCTCTCTCTTTCTCTCACAGCATGTTTGCGGCATGTTAAAAATAAATGTTAAATACACAGTGTTCTCTAGAGGGATAAAATTAAAGGCTAGGAAACTAATTAGGAAGCCACAAAAGTAGTCCAGAGAGGAAATGTATAAGAGTTGCAGATGACTTCTGAGTTTAGAGCTCAATGTATCCATATGCAATTATGAATCTTATATTCCTTCTAGTGGCAGACATAATCTAAGGTGGTACCATGATTCCTGTCTTCTGGAGCTGACAGTTTTGTGCCATTCTGTCTCCTTGGGTGTGGGAGAAACCTGTGATTTGCTTCCAATCAATACGATATGGCAAACGGATGGAGTGTCACTTTCATGATTATGTCACAATATATAAGACTTCCCCTTACTAGCCACTGGCCCTAGAGACTATTCTTGCTAGCTTGACAAATTGAGGAGCAATAATGGAAAACCCACATGTCAAAGAACTGTGGGCAGGCTCTAGGAACTGAGGACATCCTCCAGCTAATAGCCAACATGAAGCCTAGCCACCAGGCTTACAACAACAAGGAAGCAAATTCTGCCAACAACTTATGTGAGCTTAGAAGTGGATTCTTTCCCAACCAATCCTCCAGGTGAGAACTCAGCAAGTTGACATCTTGATTACAGCCTTGCAGAAAACCCAGCTAAGTTGTACCCGACTCCTGATTCATGATAACTATGGGATAATAAATGTGTGTTATTATAATCTTCTAAATTTGTGGTAATTTGTTATGTAGCAATAGATAACTAATACAATGATTTATTATGAAACTAAATATATTTCTCTGTGTGGACAGGTCAGGTCCTTCAAAATACAGAAGCTTTCTGTAGATGATTCTTTAAATTTACATTTTCCAGCTTAATCTTTAATGGTCTGTATAACTCACCTGTCTTTTGGCCCTCCATCATGGTTTGGCAACTCAGATCCAATTTATGGAAATACTTATCTGCAACAGATTTAAGTAACTTTGTTTTCAGTGCCAAAACTTCTGAGTTCTTGAGTGATACTTCTCAGAGTATGGCTTATCTGTCAACCAAAATGCCTTTCCTCTGTTGCCATAGAACTCGTGCCAAGAAGGTAAAGTTTCCAAAATCCCCTCAAGGCTTTGATTGATTTTAATTACAATAAAGTCTATTGATATGAAGTTAAATACCATTTCCAACAGCAAGAATGTTGCCAAGTATCATTGTAAATCCCTGGGAATCCAGGCGAAGTGGCTTCCAAAAACAAAGCCCATTGAATGGACTTGTTTGTAAGTCAACACCTACTCAGGAAGCCTCCTTTTGTACCATATTTGAAGACATTTTTCCATTCTCCAGATCTGTTCATTTTCTTTTCTTAGTGGCATCTCTTCAGTCTTCTGATATTTTTTCCTAGTTGTGAAGTTCCAAGTTTCTGAGGAAATTAAGAAAATTTAGCCACAAGACCATTATCATTTAATGCTTATGCTGCATCAAAGAGCTACAAAGACAAAAATATGAAGGAGAGAAGGAAAAGGAATACATCTGGGGAGCAAATTACTCAGAAGGAATTCCTCAGAAGGAAACTCAGAAGTCTACCATCCCACTATCCTTCAACAGTTACAGTGACCTTCTCTTGGTGATGACTGTACCCTAAATATCTCTGCAGCCTTGGTTCAAGGCACAATAACTGATGCTAGCAGGCAGTCGAGTGTTTCTTTAACTGTGGTCAGACAATGGAGACTTTTACAGAATAAAGGTTCTAGTCTTTTCCAAAATCCTATGAGAATTCTATTTTCCAAGCACAACTTAGGAGTTGAGTTGAGACTGGTATCTTAAAAAACAAAAATATTGAGCTGAGTTTCAAGTGATGAGTAGGAATGTAGAAAGATAGAAGTGTGGGGAGATTATGTAAAGTAGGAATAAGTGTTCATAAAGTAACAAATTGTACACATAAAGGAAGAAGAAGGGTACAGTCAAGGAGATTAGTTTAGGCTGCAGGTAGGAGTTGATGGATCAAGGCATGTAGGAAACTTGCATTATTTGAATGTAACATTGCATTTGTAAAAGAGTGGAGATAAAGTGAGGTTATAATTGTTTACAGGTAAATTTAAACACCTCAGTGAGAATTATGAACTTGTGATGAAATAAATCTCTCCTCAGATTTTACCTTTACCTTTTCTTGGAAGCCTTCCATCACATTCCTGAATGATTTAAGAGCTACATTCTTTCATTCTCTCATGGCTGCATTTTCCATAAAATAATGTAAATGTAATTTACTTACCACTCTCTTCTAATGAATTATAAGCAACTCAAAGATAGACATAATGTCTTCTTTTGTCAAAAAGAAGGAGCCAGGCAGACAGGTAGGGAGTAGGAAGAAAAAAAAAGATGTAATATACTAGACTTTAGAGTCAAAAGATGCCTCAAATGGCCAGTTCTTGACTCACAAACTAGCTTTGCTCCTAAGTAAGCCAATCCAACTGTAAGCTCAGTTTCTTTAAAAAAATAGAGTTAATATTAAATCGCTATCCAGTCATCCTCAAAAATAGTGATACCTCCTTAGCTACATATAACCTAGGTACTTTATTTTCTTTGTTGCTATTTTGAAAGGAATTGAGTCTTTGATTTGGTTCTCACTTTTACTGTTCTTGGCGTATGTGAATGCCTCTGATTTCTGTGTATTGATTTTGTATCCTGAGATTTACTAAATTCATTTATCAATTCAAGGAGTCTCTTGGTTGAATCCTTGGGGTTTTCTAGGTATAATATCATTTCATCAGCAAAGAGTGAGAGTTTGATCTCTTTTGCTCCCAATTGGGCGCCCTTAATTCTGCTCTCTTATCTGATTGCTGTAGCAAGGACTTCCAGCACTATGTTGAATAGAAGTGGAGATAGTGGGCAACCTTGTCTTGTTCCAGTTCTAAGTGGGAATGCTTTCAGTTTTCCCCCATTCAGTATGATATTGGCTGTGAGTTTGTCATATATGGCTTGTATCATTTTTAGATAAGCCTCAAAAGACCTCTACAGGGAGAACTATGAATCACTGAAGAAGGAAATAGCAGAGGATGTAAATAGGTGGAAGAATATACCATGCTCATGGGTCAGCAGAATCAAGATTGTTAAAATGTCTATACTACCCAAAGTGACCTACAGAGTCAATGCAATCCCTATTAAAATACTATCATCATTTTTAACAGATATGGAAAAAATAATTTTATGCTTTGTATGGAACCAGAGAATACCCCATATAGCAAAATCAATCCTAGGCAATAAAAACAAAATAGGAGGTATCAATTTACCAGACTTCAAACTATACTACAAGGCTATAGTAATTAAAACAGCTTTTGACTGGCACAAGAACAGGGACATTGACCAGTGGAAGAGAACCAAGAACCCAGATATAAAACAATCCTCATATAGCCAACTAATCTTCGACAAAGCAGACAAAAACATACACTGGGGAAAAGAATCCTTATTCAATAAATGATGCTGGGAAAACTGGATAGCCTCATGTAGAAGACTGAAACAAGACTCACACCTTTCACCTCTCACAAAAATCAACTCATGCTGGGTAACAGACTTGAACCTAAGGTGTGAAACTATTAGAATTCTAGAGAAAAACGTTGGAAATACTCTTCTAGACATTGGCCTAGGCAAAGAATTTATGAAGAAGACCCCAACGGCAATCACAGCAGCAACAAAAATAAATAAATGGGACCTGATCAAATTACAAAACTTCTGCACAGCCAAAGAAACTGACAAGAGAACAAACAGACAACCCACGGAATGAGAGAAAATTTTCACAAGCTACACATCTGATAAAGGGCTGATAACTAGAATTTATTTAGAACTCAGGAAAATCAGCAAGGAAAAATAAAACAACCCTATCAAAAAGTGAGCAAAGGACATGAACAGAAATTTTTCAAAAGCAGACAGAATAATGGCCAACAAACATGAAAAAATGCTCAACATCTCTAATCATCAGGGAAATGCAAATCAAAACTGCAATGAGATATCACTTATGTCCAGTAAGAATGGCCTTTATCAAAAAGTCCCCAAACAATAAATGTTGATGTGGATGCGGAGAGATAGGAACACTCCTACACTGCTGGTGGGACTGCAAACTAGTTCAACTTCTGTGGAAACAATATGGAGATACCTTAAAGTGATACAAGTAGATCTACCATTTGATCCAGCAATTCCACTACTGGGCATCTACCCAAACGATCAAATGACACTCTACAAAAGGGACACCTGCACTTGAAAGTTTATAGCAGCACAGTTCACAATTGCAAAGTTGTGGAAACAACCCAGGTGCCCGTCATTACATGAGTGGATTAACAAAATATGGTATATGTATACCGTGGAGTACTATTCAGCTTTAAGAAACAGTGGTGATATAGCACCTCTTGTATTTTCCTGGATAGAGCTGGAACCCATTCTACTAAGTGAAGTATCTGAAGAATGGAAAAACAAGTACCACATGTACTCACCAGCAAACTTGTATTAACGGATCCACACCTAATTGGACATATAGGAATAGCATTTACTGGGTGTCAGTTAGGTGGGATAGGGGAGGATAGGATGGGTATATACAAACATAATGAGTGAGATGTGCAACATTCGGGGGATGGTCACACTTGAAGCTGTGACTCGAGGTGGGAGAGGGGGCATGGGCAATATATATAACTGTAATATTTGTACCCCCATAATATGCTGAAATAAAAATAAAAGAAAAAGAAGAGTGATAAAAGTCCAAAGAGACTTTGTAAGAGCACTTTGTGAAGTATAAAACTATACAAAAGTGACTTTCTATTTTCTATTTTAGTAAAATGATACCATTATAAATGCAGTGTTTTGAGAAAATACATTATGGGAAAGAAAAATAATTCTAGTTTCATGGATGGTCATGAAAATGCTATTGATAAGTTAAAATGCTAGAAACAAGTTAAATAATCAACAATAGGGAGTTGTTTATATACATATATATGTTCATTTGGTCATAAATTAGACTACTACATAGCCAAAATAATAGGGTAGAAGAATTTTAAATCATAAGGAAAATTAGTAATACTATATGAACAAGGTATAAAATATTGATTTCAAGTGACAGTGTATGTATGTATGTATATTCATATATGAGCTCATATAAGGTGTGTGCATATGGAAAGATATGAAAACAAATCAAACTCTAACAGGATTATAATGTTATAGATTTTTAAAATTTTTGCTTATCTTTTTTTTTAAATGAAGAGTCTGTAAATTGCAAGTAACAGAACATACTCCCTCATGTACCATCAGCGAACATTTAATTTCATGCCCATATCTTCATTTCAGGAAAGGTTGGGAAAGGAAACACTATCATTTCAGTTTCTATGTGAAACAGAGCTTTTTTTCAAAAAAGAAGAGGAAGGGGATGACCACTGTGTGAGCAATCAATGTTCTCTGCCACAAAAATGTAATGGTTGTGTAATAAACAGTCTAAGGAAAGAAAATGAATCCAGCAGCAGAACATATCCTGGTGTGACAGAGATGGGACCAAGGTAGAATAATCTCCATTTCTTCTTTGGACTGTCTATCTGTGGTCTCAGATTGACTCTCTAGAGCAAAGAAGTGGAAGGAGTACTGGAAGAGAAGTCTTGAGACCTGAATTTCTGCCAACTGTCAACCCTCAATCAGTTGTATGACTTTAGGCATAGTGCTTAAGGTTATTTATTTCCTAGTCCATGAAGAGTGAGAGTCCATTTCAGCTCTGAAATATTATACTTCTATGAGCGTGGGACTATATTATCCTGGCCACAGACGTTCATATATTCCTTCAACATTTATTTATTCAGAGCACAGGAAGTGTTTAACCCCTTTCAAAGGACTTTATAAGAGAAGTGGAAAAAAGCAAAGCTGTAATATTTTGAGCTATGTGCTAGGGTTTATTAAATGGTTTATACATCACAACATTGTGAAGCTAAAAAACTACATTTGCCATTTATAGATGAGTAAAGGAGGCCCAGGGAAGTGAAATAATTAGAAAATAGTTGAGAAGTCTTTATACCCAGGCATATCTTACTCCAAAGCCAAGGCTTTCCCCGCTAATCATGCTGCTATGTTTCTGAGCTTGTTTTAAATTGATAATTTTAAATTCATAAAGGCAGATGTCTGTCTTGTTTACTTTATTGCATGGGTACTGGAGTGTACTAAATAAATATTTCTTTAAGAAATGCAAGAAAGAGAAGGAAAGGAAGAAAGAAAGAAAGAAAGAAAAAGAAAGAAAGAAAGGGAAAAGAAAAAAATTATAAGACTTTTTGAATCATGTAACACCTCTTTTCTTCCCTTAACAAAAAAGAAAGGAAGAAAAAAAAGAGAGAGAATAAAAGAGAGACAAAAGAGAGAGAGAAAGGAAAGAAGGAAGGAAGGAAGGAAAGAAGGGAGGGAGGGAGGAAGTGAAAGAAAGGAAAGGAAGAAAGAAAGAAAGAGAAAGAACGAAAGGAAGGAAGGGAGGGAGGGAGGGAAAGAGGGAGGAAGAAAGAGAAGGAAGGAGAGAGGAAAGAAGAAGAAAGCAAGGAAAGCAGAAAAGCTTTTAGGAAAATAATTGTTCAAATGTTTATTCAGCAGAAATGGATGGATGACTTGAGGTTGAATTAGTCCCATTGTTCAGCATTTTTTCCCATACGTTTGATGTCAGACTCTTCCCTTTTTCTAGTGGGGTCTATGGTGGGAGGCCCAGGGAGGCTGGTGATTGTATTTAATTATGTTCAAAGAAAGTTACAGAATACTCAGCAGATGTCAGGCTTGCAGCTGGGATCCCATAACAAATGCTGTTCTGCTATCTCGTCTTCAACATTATTGCACGAAAGCAGGGCCCAGAAAATGCCCAGCAGACGCATTGACTAGGGATGAGTGAGAAAAGATAACAAATCTTAAGGAAACATGTTGCCTATTATTCCCTATAATGAGAGCTGCCAGAGTGTACACTGAGCAGGCCTCTGGCTGATACTGGGACACAAAGGATCTTAATGCATCCCACACAAGGATGTCATTTGCAATCTGGAGCAACAAAAGAGATGGAAGCCTTGGAAGGTAGGCCTTGTTTCTTGATACTGCATCTTGCAGGGAGGACAAATAACAACCACACAGTTTTCTCTCTCAAGTCCCATAGGCATTCAAAGGAGGCCTGTTGACTGCAATTAGGATGCCCTAGCTTTTAAAAGCCGACTCTCTCGGCAGACAGTTGGACTCCATCATGGGCAATGCAATTGGGCCATGTTTCAGATTTACCATGGAGGCAGACTCCCTGAAGGAGATGACAAGGAGAAAAACCCTAATGACTTAAAATTTGCAGCCCCCTCAGGGGTGGGGGGGTCTCCACTGGTGCCTCCCAGCCAGAATAAGCTGTTTTACATTTTGTAGGAAGAAAAAAATGATCTGCATTTTAGTACTCTCAAATTGGCCCACCTAAGAGGTCGCCTATGCATGGTTCCCCTACAAGCTAATGTTGCTTTATCTTGCCACCTGAAAGCTGTCTCTGATGAGAGTCTCTTAGTACAGATCAAACAGTTCCAGAGAGTTAATGCCCCAGGATTTATCCTCAATGACTGCAGAGTAAAGCACGTGGATGAAGGCCTCAGTTTCCACACGCGTGGTGGGACAACACCATGATATCTTCTATGTCTCCCAGTTGAATCCCAAGCAGAATTGAATTCTAGATGTCATAGTAATAACCCACTCATTTTGACATCCACTGATGGATTTCCTCCTTTCATCTCCCTCCTCCCTTCCCTCACCATGATTCCTGAATTTGTATCTTAAATAAACTAACTGAAGCAAAACCCATGTCTTGGGCTTTGCTTTTGGGAAATCAAATTCAAGGAGTTATCCAGAGGATTTCAGTATCTCTTTCAACCCTCCCATTTACAAACATTAAAAGATTCCTTGCTTCTCCTTATTCCCCATCTGGGATTCTTCTTATCATGGCCCTAAGCTAACTTCATTTTCCACAACACACCAGTTCCAGAATGCTCTTTATAATTTCATTTTTTAAGCCTTAATATATAGACTTCTTTCAACCTGAATTCCTCATTTAGCAAGTATGTATTTTTCTCCTAGATCTTCTTTATGTGACTTCTGACTTTTACACTTCCAATAATAGAGTGGAGTTCTCCATCTATATGTCCCCATCACCTTTTGTGGGTATCTCTGTCAAAAGCATTTACAGCTCTCACCACTAGACTATTAGCACAGAGTAAACACTGCCTTTTTTTTTTTTATCTCTATACTCTCAATTTCTAGCACAGTGGCTGATACTGAAGAAATGCCAATCAGTTCTCTGTTGCTTGAATGACTAAATGAATAAGGTGATGAAATATCTGTGCTGCATTTTTAGGGACAGATGTTTGATGATTCTGCTACTTTCCTCTGTCATTCTAGGTAAGGGGATATAATAGAATTTTCTTTCCTGAGTTATCCGGAAAGTCAATAATTTTTCTCAAGGTTAGGTGACACATAAAACAGTACAATTTCCCAGATGGGATTCTCTGTGAAGTTTCAGTTTATGCTATCCTTTTATAGCACACGTTTCAAGTATAACGTACTCTGTACTTGCGAACAACACAGGTGAGGACTAAGGCAGTGAGCTTGGTGAAACAGCAGATTTGGAACCACAGGAACCCAAACCCTGTTTTGCTAGAGGTCTCAGTCAATTGAGATTTCTGTTTCTGTATCTATAAAATGAACTTAATGTTCAATTTTCAGTATACTTTTAGGCATTTGATAAAATATTATATGCATATGTACTTTGTAAAATGTCATGTGACTACATATGTCTCTCTATATTAATATATATATTTACTTATTTATAATCCCTATAATTTTAAGAACAAATATTATATGTATCACAGGCTTTCAGGAGCCAAAATGAACACCACAAAATACAACTGAGAGATACAGTGCTTGATATGGAGCCAAAAAATTGGGGTAGAATTTTGCCTTTGTGATAAATCTCAAGTGAGAACCTATCCTAATATTAAAGACCTCTGGATAAATAAACACTTCCATTGCTTAGATGTCTTCACAATTTGGATAGGGAGATTTAGACACTATTTACCTAAATATATGAAGCAATATAAGCAAATGTACTTTTGAAAATATGTAAGAAGAAACCTCTCTGATAAAGACAGCACAAATACAGTTTTCTTGTTCTAACAAAAGCCAATTCCAGGACTGACACTTGATATCTTCCTCACGCTCACAGAATAATTCAAGTGGTTTCCCAGGGTGTTGCAAAATTTAATGCTTCTGGTTGTGATTATTTCCAGGAAGAGGAATTGTTCCTGCAAGAGAATTGCCAGCAGTGCTCTATGGCATGTGGGATTATGCAACCCCACACGCTGACCAGAATGGGATATTTGTCTGCATATTCAGCAGTTAGGATTCATGGGGTCCTGTGTGTCATATGTCTGCTCAAGGTTTAGTGATGCAATAGGCTGGGGCAAACAGGCTCTAGGAGAGATGGGTGCAGGAAAGAGAGCAGCCACAGATACCAGGAGAAAGTCCGGTCCATCGAACATAATCCTAAATGCAAAGGGTTAATAACAAAATGGTACTCAGACAGCATCTATTATGAGATAGGGGTTGGGGTGATGTGCATATAGAGGCTTACTGAGGGCTGGGTATCCAGGTAGCTGGTAGATATCAAGACAAATCTGTGATTGGGTAAAAACACCTCAGGCATTAGGCAAAGAGCCAGGGACAGAACTTGAGCTCCTGTCAACAGGCTTGAAAATAACAAAGCTAGATCGTAACTGTAGAGGTATGGGACCCCTAATAAATCCCTCAAATCAAAAGCCAAGTACAAGGAATAAAACAAGGATCTGTTTACCAAATATGAGATGCAAATGTGAACCATGTCTCAGAAATAGGAAAGAACTGGATACACAAAGATTGAGACTGAGTCCCAGAGACTGGTTATACCCCTTTTACCCTGAGTTTGGGAAAGCAATGGTGTGCAAAAATGAGCAGCTAGGCAGGGACTTACATTGTATATATTGCAGTATGAAAATAACAACTATCTGCCAACGGCTGGAGAATCATCATAACATAAGGCATTTCTTGTGTCTCACGGATTAATCTTTCAGAATCATTTTATTTTATAAATCAAGCCTTCATTGTACTACAGCCTTCTTTTAGGAGGAACTTTTGTTTTTTTCTCTAGAGTTTGGGATTAGATCTCTATCAGTGATCTTGCCTTGAAGGCTAATATACTTGAGCTTCATGGTAGAAATTATCCTTTCTCAGGATAATTTGAACTACATTCCAGCTGGCAAATAGCACTAACTGTCTCAAAACCCAAACATCTGGAAGAAGGCTTGAATTGACTATCTTCTGGCCTCACATGTCTGAAACCCTTCTCAGATAGTAGGTTAGAAATCACGTTTTTGGCTGGACAGTATATATATATATATATATATATATACACACACATGTTTATGTGTGTGTGTATATTTGCATTTAACAACCAAATCTCTGAAGTAACATAAACTAGACCATCTAAGATATAAAAGCCACAAATATCATTGCAGTTCTAATTTATTTAAGAATTGTATATCAACTACAAAGCTAATGCACTGTGGAAATATTAATAAACTGTATGTTTTGACCCTGAAGATATCAAACTAACTATTTTTTTGTCATCAAATGTTGGTTGGTCAGTAATTTGATGGTTCAGTTGTCCGAAGACTGGTCTGAATGCAGTATTGCCTGGACAACATGTAGACCCAGGGATTGGAAAGAAGAATTGAAATTAACATGCTCACCTATAATCTTGACTTTTGTTATTTAAGGATTTCTTTCTAAGGTTTTGTAGAAAATACTGCTGCAAGAGAACTCTCAGTTTGAGTCTCTAGTCTCTGTTGAACTGCTTACTTTGTGAACACAATCTTTCACAGAGATTATACTTTCTGGTCCTCGGTTTGTCTCTTCATCTGTAAAATGTAGATAGTAATAACTATCGCTAATTTTGCTGTGATGATTACAAAAGATAATGTATGTGAACACATGCCAAACAGTAGCCACTCACTGCATAACAGTTATCATTTTTATTATCATTATTATTAAGCTATAAAGCAGAGATCAGACAGGCACCATACACCAAGATCTGTAGGAGTCATTGCCTAAAATGACAGGAATTTACAACGCCCAGTCTGCAATAATTAGCAAAAGGAGTCAGGAGACAGTTGACATCAGTGACGGTAAAATGTGTTCATTTAAATACATCTGGAACTCAGCTGTGGACAAAGCCCATTCCCTTCTTCCCTTTTTAGGACTCCCATACAATTATCATACAAGGATTAGCCCAGTGTGCTATTTCCCAGTTCTCACATGACAGCAAATCTTTGCTAGAGGCTTCCTGCGGAACTTCTCAAATCTGTTTGCCTATTTCCTGCTGAGAAAATATATTTGATAAAATCCTCCCCATCTAAAATTCTTCGTCTTGTTCTACTCATTCTAAGAGTCAGTGTTTGAAAGACTAGAAGATTAAATGGCAGTTTATTTCCTCTCAGATTCTTTGCCTGCAATTAAATTTAATAATCTTGTATGATAATTTTATGAGATACCAAAGTTACTCATAATGCAACTTTATACTTCTAAATAACTATGGAAATACTTAAGCTACTAAAAATATTAAGAACTAATATAAAAATATGACAACTTTTTTTACTCTTTCCACATCAATTTTTAAATAGATAAAATAATCTTTCTTTGTAAAATCCTTTGAAACTCTAAATTCATTGACTTATTCAACAAATGTTTATTGGATGTTAATCTGCCTCAGGTGCTGTGCTGTTTTTTTTTTTTTTCTTTTCTTGGAAACAATAATGAACAAGATGCATACCCTAATCCTGTCCTCATGAAGCTTAAGAAGCTAGCAAAGGAAATAGAAATGAAACAATATAACAACCTAATGTTGGATAAAAATGTGTTTTTAATTAAAATCAGGAAATCTGGAGGAAGGGACATTTCTCTGGTGAAAAGACTGCATTTGTTTACAGAACTATCTTGGTGACCAATCTTAATATGAAAAAGCATATCCTCCAACTGATATAAGGGACTTACTGAATGGTTCTTAAATCTGACTATATATTAGAATAACCTAGGTAAATTAAACAACTACAACAACAACAACAAAACTGATGTCTGAGCTGTACCCCATAACTTCTGATTTTATTGTTTGGTGAGGCCAAAATATTGGAATTTTTGTAATGCCCACTGTGTGTTTCTAATGGTTAGCTATGATGAAGAACCACTGGAAAAAGAGTGAGCAAGAGTAAAAAGGAAATAAGAAAGGAAAGAAGAATTGGTGGAGATGATGGAAACAGATAGAAGAGGCAGGGAGTAGGTAGAGGGCTGAGAGACTTTTAAGGTCAGGTGAGCCTAATAGTGTATGTAATTTGGTGTGCTGCAAAGTGAAAAAACTCCACGCCTTATTACCACTACTACCATCGCCCCCAATTTTTCAGCAAAGCCTGAAACACACCAGCTTGTATTCTGTTCAGGGAACCAATAGGGTTCATATCCTATGAGGATCAAAGAGATGCAAAAATGGTTCAGAATGTACAGGTAGCAAGAGACAGGTAACTTGCATGAAGCTCCAGTAGGGCTTTGGATACAGGGGTGATCAGGAGAAGCTTAGGTTTCTTATTAATTCCTAAAATATTTAGAATATTATGTACTTCCATGTGAGGAGTGAAAGTTCAATCCATTTGTATTTAAATATTATAGAAAATCATGACCCTATACTTCCAAAGGACTTGGGCATTGCCAGGGAGCTGGCACCTTCTTTACCTATAAGTAATCAATCAGTTGTATTACATTGAAATGAGTGCTATGAAAAGAAAATGCTAAGAGTGACTGGGAAAAAAAAAGCCTTGCAAAGAGAAACTTGTGTGTGGGGAGGGAAGAAACTAAATAAATACAAAGATGGTAAAACAGAAAAAAGAGCCATACAGAGATGAGACATGAGAGTGAGGTAAACCCAGGTCATGTGTTAGGTAGAACATGTGATGGAGGTTTCAGCTGTGATTTAACAAGAAAGAAGAGAGGATTAAGAAAGGCAGGGCAAAGGTAAGAGGATGTAATATAAAGGTTAAAAAGAAGAAATTCCCAACCACCTATGATACCTCTAGCCACACACAAACATACCAAAAATTTTAGTCAAACCATACCTATTTTGAAAGACCATCATCTTTTTGTCTCACTGTTTCATATCTATGAGTACAGAGATTAGGACAGGTCATTTCTGAAAATCCAGATATAGGAGGCAGCTTAGCACAGTGACTAAGAGCATAGGTTCTATTGTGGGATTGGTTGGGTACAAATCTTGACATTAGTAGTAACAAGCTAGGGGCTTGTGAGAGATTTCCCATTTCTGTCCCTAGGTTTCTATGGTTGAAAAGGGGATTGATAATACTAGCACCTCAAAAAATTTGGGGGAAATTAATTGAGATAATACATATATTAAGTACTCATTTTAGGCCATTAATATGAAGGTTATATTGGCATATGATTATGTCATCTATGATATCATTTTTAAAATATTCTGAAGAGTTCAAAGTGTTCTATATAAGATGATGTGTGTTGACTAAGAAATATTGTCATCATGTTGTCAGGATCCCCTAGTTATGGGATCTGGACAGAAAGAGTTTAGCACACTTTTGGCCTCAAGTTGTTCTCATTAACTTTTTTAATGAATCAATTATTCAAATGTTTATCAAGCCTATCTTTGTGAGAAATTCTCCTACATGTCGAAGGAACTACAGTGATGACACAAATAGCTACTCCCCTTAAGGCAGCAGTCTCCAATCTTTTTGGCACCAGGTACCAGTTTCATGGAAGACAATTTTTCAATGGACTGGGGGAGGGGAATGGTTTTGGGATAATTCAAGCACATTACATTTATCGTGCAGTCAAACCTCTCTGCTAATGATAAACTGTATTTGCAGCTGCTCCCCAGCACTAGCATCACCACCTCAGCTTCACCTCAGATCATCAGGCATTAGATTCTCATAAGGAGCACACAACCCAGATCCCTCACATGTGCAGTTTACAGTAGGATTCACACTGGTATGAGAATCTAACGCTACTGCTGATCTGACAGGAGGTAGAGCTTAGGCAGTGATTGAAGCAATGGGAAGTGGCTATAAGTACAGATGAAGCTTCACTTGCTTGCCCACCACTCACCTCCTGCTGTGCAGCCTGGATTCTAACAGGTCAGGGACTGGTACTGGTCTGTGGCCCAGGGGGTTGGGGATCACAATCTAAAGGCACCTGCAAACTGTAGTGTGAACCACAAAGGTATAAAAATTACTAAATTATAAAGTAATATATTGTTAAATCCCTTAAGAAAGCTAAAAAGAAATGAAGTTAAATATCACAGTAGGATAAAGAGGGAGTGATTAAATTCTGGTAAATTAAAGTACTTGACTTTAATACTTCTCTTTTGAAAATTAACTTCTAGAAAAGTTTCTTCTATTGTTAATACCTGGGAGCTCTAACTGTGGCCCTCACAATGCAGAAATGATTGAAACAAGATTGCCCTTTGAGAGCTAAGCAATAAATCAACTGTTTGACAGGAGCAAAAATATGGCAAATTAGTTCAAAGTAATGTACTTACAGATATAAACATAGATTAAGTGGATCAGAAGAATAATCACAGAAAGGAGTGCAAAAACATGCAGTAGAAATAAACACATTGTAGAAGCAGAGGTAAGTCCTTAGCCTTTGCTTGGACTTCGAGTTTTTCTGATCCTCATAAGAAAGCCACTCTGAGTCTAGAAATGCAGGCAACACCATGGCAATGATCTTAGATAAAGCTGTACTACAGCATATCCACTTCCATTGCCAAGAGCACCACTGTTGTGAGATGCACAATTTGATATATGAATCATCAAACTCCCTACATCTGATCCCATATTCATGAAGCAATCTTCTGTTTAAAATTTGGCTTCCCATGTACATCTGCCTATGGGGAGTCAAGGGGCTGATTTTATAGACTTTGAGTATAGTCAGTTCTCATAAAACTGTGCAGTAGCTTCTGATTACAATTTGGCATCCTGTTTGTCTTGACCATATGAAGAAAATAAATTGGTTACATGGACTTAAGTAATTCTGATTGTGTGACAATGCTTTCTTTTTGTAAATTCTAAAATTGATATTTTACATTGATCTTATGATCTTGGTTCATTTTCATCTATCCCAACAGATAGACCTGCTCTTGTGTGGTGACAAAATGAGATATATGAGCCTGCAACATTTAGATCCTGAAACACAGTGCATTCAACAGAGTATATATTCACCAAATGAACAAAAGCAAAAACAAAGACCATATGGTCATCTCAATAGATGGGAGAAAAAGCATTCAGCAAAATTCAGCACCATTTCATAATTAAAAATCCTTATTAAACTAGGTGTAGAATGAACATATCTCAGAATTATAAAAGCCATATATGAGAAAGCCACAGCCAACATCATACTGAATGGGGAAAAGTTGAAAGCATATTCCCTAAGAACTGGAATAAGACAAGGATGGCCACTGTCACCACTTCTATTCAACATAGAGCTGGAAGTCCTAACCAGAGCAATCAAGCAAGAGAAAGAAATAAAGGGTATACAAATCGGGAAAGAGGAGGTCAAGCTATCGCTCTGTGTTGATGATATGTTCTTATATCTAGAAAACCCCAAAGATTTCACTGTGAGTCCCAGGAATTGATAAATAATTTCAACAAAGTCTCAGGATACAAAATCAGTGTATATAAATCAGTAGCACTTCTATATACCAATAAGAGTCAAGTTGAGAGTGAAATCAAAGGCTCAGTAACATTCACTATAGCTACAAAGAAAATAAAATACCTAGGAATATATTTAACCAAGGGAGTAAAACATCTTTACATGTTAAACTATAAAACTCTGAGGAAAGAAAATGCAGAGGATACAAACAAATGGAAAAACATATCATGCTCACAGATAGGTACAATCAACATTGTTAAAATGTTATCTTGTTTCTTTCCCTCATTAATAATTACTTGAGGTAAGCAGGACAATATTTTCATTTTATAGGGGAGGAAACTTATTCATGGTAGGTTAAATGGATTGTCTGAAGTCACACAGATGAGTAAAATAAATATAGCATAGCAAGGGTAATATAACATAGATTTAAAAAAATATTCTTCTAATGCAAGTCCTGGGACTCCAAATCTCATGCATTTTTATGATGGCTCACAACACATCTTAAAATGTAGCCATGTAGCCACTATTATAGTATCATGCAGAGTAGTCTTACTGACCTAAAAATCCTCTGTGTTCCATATTTTCATCCTTCCCCCCTACCAACCCCTGGCAACCACTGACCTTTCTATTGTCCCAATAGTTTTGCTTTGCATAATTAATAAGAATGTCATATAGTTGGAAGTATACAGTATGTAGCCTTTTCAGATTGGCTTCTTTCACTTAGTAATATCCACTTAAAGCTTCTTCCATATCTTTTCATGGCTTGAATGGTCATTTCTTTTTAGCACTTAATAATATTCTATTGTCTGAATGTACCTCAGTTTATTTATCCATACACCTTATTGAAGGACATCTTGGTTACTTTCAAGTTTTGGCAGTTACGAACAAAGCTTCTATAAACATTTGTGTAAAGCTTTTTGTGTGGACATAAATTTTCAACTCTTTTGGGAAAATACTAAAAAGGATGATTCTGGATTGTACAGTAAGAAATTATGTTTAGTTTTTTAAAACATTGCCAAGTAATCTTTCAAAGAGGCTGTACCATTTTGAATTCCTATCAGCAATGAATAAGAGTTCCTATTCTTCTACACTCTTGACAATATTTGATGTTGTTAGTATTCTGGACATTGGGTATTCTAATAGGTGTACAGTAGTATGTTGGTCCTTTAATTTACATTTCCCTGGTGACATTTATGGAGCTTCATTTCAAACATTTATTTGTCATCTTCATGTCCTCTGTGCTATCTATTAAGGTCATTGGTCAATTTTTTAATTGAGCTGTTTGCTTTCTTATTATTGAACTTTTAAGAGTTTTATTTTTGTATATTTTGGAAAACAGTCCTTTATCAGGTATACAAATGTCTTTTGTAAATATTTTCTCCCAGCCTGTGCCTTTTCTTTATTCTCTTGACAGTGTTCTTTTCAGGGCAGAACTTTTTAGTTTTAATAAAGTCCAGTTTATCAGTTATTTATTTCATGAATCATATCTTTTATGTCATATCTAAAATGTCATCACCAACCCAAGGTCATCCTATGATTCCCTTCTATATTATCTCCTAGGAATTTTATAGTTTTGCCTTTTTCATGTAGATCTGTGATCCATTTTGAGTTAAGTTTTGTGAAGTTTTTGAAGTCTCTATCTAGATTCACTTTTTATTGAATGTGGATGTCCTGTTATTACAGCACCAATTGCTGAACAAATTCTTGCCTTTGCCCCTTTGTCAAGGAACAGTTGACTATATATATGTGGGTCTATTTCTGGGCTGTCTGTTCTGTTTCAATGACCTATTTGTCTATTCTTTCATCAGTACTGTACCATCTTCATTACTGTAGCTTTATAGTAAATCTTGAAGTCAGGTAGTATCAGTCTTTTGACATTGTTCTTCAATATTGTGTTTGTTATTCTGGTAGTCTTTTGCTTTTCTACATAAACTTTATAATCACTTTGTTTACATCCACAAAATAACTTGCTGGGATTTTGATTGAGAGTGCACTGAATCTATAGAACAAGTTACAAAGAACAGACATCTTGGCAATATTGAGTCTTTCTATCCATGAACACGGGTTACCTCTCCATTTATTTAATTCTTCTTTGATTTCTTTTATCAGAGTTTGGTAGTTTTCCTCATATGGATCTTGTATGTATTTGTATTTAACACTTGAGGATACTCTGCTTCTATAATCAGTCTTATAAGAGATAAAGCCAAGATTTGGACCCAAAAGTACCTGTTTCCTTCTCAATATGTTTTTCTACTTACCAAGTTAATGCGGATCCCTGTTTCAGGTAACAAAATGCAAAGATTTGAGAGATTTGTTATATCACCTCTATCATTTTTCCCCAATAAGTCAGTAGATCTTGAGCACATACATAAAATTTTCTTTTAAAAATTAAGTAATCGTATAATTTTAAGCACCAATGAGGATAAATGGTAGATATGCTTATTTTGAATAGAGTGAGTTCTAGAATCCTTTAGCTTATACCAAAAAGATACTGACTAATACTTCTGAACATGTGCCTGAGCCTGTTTTCCATATTTAAACTGGATTCAGATTATTTTATCAAAATTGGTTTAAATGGAGACTTTGGGTTGTAGAGCTTTTATATAGCAATCTGACTAGCCTAAGACAGAACATTTTTATCCAATATAATCTTATAACCTTTTGAAGACATAAGATTAGAAGGTGACATTGCTACAGCAAGGTTACAGTTATTAATAGCCATAAAAATTAGACAGTCAGGAAGAATACAGTTTGGATATTGCAATATATTTTCATTCCAGATGTTATCAAATGCAACATTTCTTTGTTTAGTTCTAAGATGTTTAGCATAAATATAATGGGCCACAGTGCTCTAGGCTTGAAAAATCTTTTATCCAAGGGAATATTTACCCAAAAGTACGGTGATTTAAAAATGAAGAACAATATATTGTTCCTTGCTATTTCAGGAAAATTAAAGAAGAGCATCCCACAGTTCAACTCTTCCCATAAGAGGACAAAAGATAATCACATAGCTCTCTCTCTCCTCTTTGGCACAGACGGTTGATGATAACCTTTTCAGGACTACAAAGGAAAGCATTCGCAAAATAGACAGATGTGTTGGAAGCCCTGAGTATGAGGATCACTTTGGCCATGAAACAAATAAGGGAGGAATGCTCTGGCACCACTGGTACATGTGGTCACAATAATTACAGAGGGTGAAATCCAAAAAGAAATTTTTTATTATGCAAAATAAAATTCTGTGCTGAAATGTTGTGTGGCTTCCATAAATAATTTTATTATTTGAAAAATAACAGAGCTCTATGCCTCTGATATATGTAAACTTTTGATGCAGTGCTTTTTTCACTTTGAAGTATTATGAGTCTTTCCCTCATATTTAATTATTTAGTAAACTGAAGAACAGCAAAAAAGGTTATTTTGTCCCACTATGAAACCTCAATATTATACAGTGTATATTAACTCCTCGTTTTAGCAGAAAAATAGAAACAGATTTATAATTCTCTCCAATCTACCTCTTAAATAGCCAGAATGTCTGAAACCAGCCTTGTAGAGTGACAACAAAAATTGCTTTTCTAGTGGAACATTTATTCCAAGGGTAGATACCGAAGTTGAGAAAATAGATTAAGAAAATTCTGATGAGTTTTTAGCTTTGAGTAAAATAAAATAATGCAGTGTGAATAATGAGGGTGGCTCTGAGTGTGTACATTTTCTATTTCTGCACAATAAACTGCCAGAAACTTGGCAGCCTAAAGCAATATAAATGTATCAACTGATAGTTTTCCTGGGTCAGGGGTCTGGGCATGAGTTCATTGGGCTCTCTATTCAAAGTCTCAATAGGCTGAAATCAAGATATTAGCAGGAGGTACAGTCTCACTTGGACTTCAGTGTCCTCTTCCATGCTGATTCATGTTGATGGCAGAGGTGAGTTCCTTGCAATTGTAGGACTAAGGTCCATGTTTTCTTGCTGGCTGTTGGCCAGAGGTAATCTCAGCACCTTGACGCTGCCCCCAGGTCAATGTCCTATGACCTTCTCCATAGACTCCTTCCACAAAATGATCATTTCCTTCTTTAAGCTAAATAGAAGAATCTGCTTTTAAAGGGCTCAACTGTTTAGGTAAGGGCCACCAAGAATAATTGCCCTTTGGATTAATTTATAGCCAACTGATTCAGGATCTTAATTATATTTGCATACTCCTTTATGTCATGTAACACATTATTATGGCAGTAATGTCTCATCATATTTACAAGGCCCATCCACACTCAAAGGGAAGGGTGCATACAAGGGTATACTCTTCATTGGGTGAATTCTGACTACCACAGTGGGTAAGCATACAATCTTAACTAGTGTAGTCAGGAAGACTTCCCAGAGAGTAATATTTTAGTTGAAACTTGAAATTTGAGAGGCAGCCAGCCATATAATAATTATGAGGGAAAAAATATTCCAGCAGAAGAAATGGCTTATGCAAAAGCCCTGCTGTAGGAGCTAACCTTGTAGGTACAAGAGACAGAAACCCCAAGTGCTAAGGGGAGAAGGATAAGATGTGAGATTGGATAGACAAGGGCTGGATCATGAAGGCTCTTGCAGGCCATGCAGAGTTTAAATTTTAAAATAAATAATAGGGCTCATTATATGATTCATGTGAGATTTGAATTCAAATTTCAATAAAAAGTATTAGGGTAGTTTAGGTAGTTAAGTGTCATGATCTAATACATTTCTTTGTAAAAATTCAAAGGATGCTCTTCATAACCTTTTTATATCTGATAATTAAATATTCTTACAAGAAGGAAAGTAACTAGAGGAAACATAACTCTTGACTCAGTCAGCAAAAATAATTTGCTTCTGTTCTTGCTTTCTACTGTAGGCTCCCCTGATGTTTCTCTAAGAAAATATAGAAATAAAAAGACTACTCATTTACAGTTTAATTTCAAATTAAGCCATACTGCATTTTTTCAATGTTTTCAAATGATTTTTCCTAAGTAGTTGAACTTTCTAAAAAGGGAAAACAGAATAAAACATACTGATTCATTACAGAGTACAATATTATTATGTGCCTGCCAATTGGTTCTAACTACTCACACTACTATGACATTTGATTTGAAAAAAAAATATGTTTGGAAAGTAGCTATTTAACCTCCATTTGAACCAGTGAAGCATTTTATCATGCTCACTGACTTTTCAAAGTAAATGATAGATTTGGAACTGACAACCAGATCTGGCTTGTGACTTTTACTTCTTGCCAAATGGAGTAAAAGGGAGAGGATTTACCTTAATATCAGAAAAAAAAAATAGAAAACTGGTCAAATATGTGAAAATACAGTTCTCAATGTATTGAACACCATATAATGAAGGATGACGATAATTAAAAGCTGGCAGACAAAACTGGTGATTCTTATGATTGTCTCAGATTATTGCCCAGATAGAGTTTCCAGGCTGTACTTCAGAAAGGGGAAAGCCAGGCGGAGCTCTGTTGTCTCCCTGAGTTGAAGACATGAAGCAGAAAGTTTAGGAAGAACCAAATGGTTAGAGTTCACAAGGCAGAGTACCAGAGAGGAGAGAATTTGACAGAGAGAGAGAATGTCAGGGATCTATAGAGGATCCCTTTTGAGTACTCAGGTGAATCATGATCTGCACAGGCACCTGAGAGAAGTAACCAAGGTTGAGGAAAAAAAAACACTGGAAGAGTGAGGGAGAGCAATACCCAAGGTTCACAACATTAATAGTACCCGTCTCCACCAGTCAGAGTGGCAAACCTCATCCTATACTAGGCGTTGGGTAGCATATTCAGAAAAATTATGCCTCAATGGTGGGGAAAATTAATCCTAAATTAAATATGGTTCTATTCTTGCTAAATAAGACTTAAAATAAAAACCCAGTGGAACAAACTGTTTTCACATAACCTCACCACCTCTCAGTACAAAGCTCTAGAATATTCATAGAAGGCAAAAATATCCAATACTAAAAAAAATAAACTTTACAATGTGTGGCATCTAATAAAAATTACAAAGCTTGCAAAGCAGCAGGGAAATACAATCAATATTGAGTAGAAAAGTCAATCAACTGGAGCTGATACAGAATAAACATGAATAAAAGGATATTAAAACATATAGCTGTATTTTATACGTTCAAATTGTAAATAGTGTAAATTGAAAATATTACACAAAGATATAAAAAATATTAAAAATACCCAAATTGAACTTTTATAGATGAAAACTACACTGTCTACAATTAAATATACACTGGATGGGATTAATAGCATACTAGACATTGCAGAAGACATTAATGAACTTGAGGGCACCAAGAGAAGCCATCCAAAGTGAAACAGGCAGAGCAAAAAAAGACTGTAAAAATATAAAGAGAGGATCAGTAAGCTGTTGGACAGTTTCAAGAGGCCCAATACACGAGTCCTCAAATGAGAAAAAGAGAAAGGGAAAGAATTTTTGAAGAAATAATGGCTTAAAATATTTCAAATTTGGTGAAAATAATAAATTCACATTTAGTGAACACCAAGTGCAACATACATGAAGAAAATGACAACATGGTCCATCACAGTTAAATTACTTAAAATCAGTGATAAAATCTAAGAGGCAGCCGAATTAACAAACAAGACATATTACATTACAAATGAACAAAGAAAAGAACAGCAGATTATCACTGGAGACAATACAAAGGAGAAGACATTGAAGAAATGTTTGCATTTATATCAGGACCCTATTATATACTATCTATAGATATCAGCTTTATTTATAAAGACAAAAATAGCTTAAAATTAAAAGACAATTGAAAGACAATATAGCATGCTAACACTAATCAAAGGAAGCAGAATGATTAATTAATATCAAACAAAATAGATACCTGGGCAAAGAATCATACCAGGAAAAAAGAAGAAATTTCATAATGACAAAGGGGTCAATTTATCAAGATGACAAAATTTTAAATATTTATTATCTAAACAACATAGATTTTAAATATACAAGGCAAAAATTAGTAGAACTTCAAGAAGAGGTAGACGAATCCTTTATTAGAGTCAGAGATTACAACATTACTTCCTCATTAGTACAAAGAAAATCTGTAAGAAATGGAAGACTCACAATACTATCTAACAATTTAATTGACATTTATAAACCATTCCACCCAAAAACAGTGTAGTACAAATTCTTTCTGTGTGCACACAGAACATTTTTTACCAAGACACACTGTATTCTGGACCCAAAAAAAAAAATGTGTAAAAGAATTCAAGTAATAAAAATCATGTTTTTTCATCACAATGAAATTAAATTTGAAATCAAAAACAAAAAGATATCTGAAAAATACACAAATGTTGTAAACTAAATAGTATGCTTCTAGATGATAATTTATAGGCCAAAAAGAGATCAAAAGAGAAATTATTAAAATTCAGTATTTTGAACTGAATGAAGATGAAAACACCAAATGCCAAAATTTGTGGAATATTGTTAAAGCACAATTAGAAATAAATGTAAATTCCTAGTTTACTGTATTATTAAGGAAATATTTCTCAAATCAATGACCTTCCGTCCTAAGAAACTAGAATGAACAGCAAATAAAATCTAAAGGAAACATTAAATGAAATAATAAAGATCACATTGGAAATCAATAAAATAAAAAATAGAAAAACAATTTAAAAATTAGAAACCAAAAACTGATTCTTTGAGACTATCAATAAAATTGATAAACCTCTAACCAGAATGATAGAGTACAAGGAAGAAGATAAAAATTAGCAATATTATTATACAATGAAAGATGTGACATCAATACAGATTCCATTTATATAGTAGAATATTATGTACAATTTTGTGCAAATAAGTTCAAACACTTAGATGAAATGAAGAAAAAAAAACCTTGAAAGGCACTAAATGCTAAGACTTAGGACACAAGACATAGATAATCTGGATAGCATTATAATTTTTAACAAAAGTATAGTGAAAAACCTTCCCATAAAAAAAAAAACAAAAGCAAAAACAAAAAAAAACTCCAGGCCCAGATGCTTACATCATGAATTATACCAAGTATTTAAGAAAGAAATAATATAATTCTACAAAAATTCTTCCAGAAATTTAAAGAAAGACTACATCCCAAATCATTCTATGAGGCCACCACTCTTTGGATATTAAAACCAGAGTAAGAAATTAGAGTAAAAAGATACTACAGGCTTGGTGCAATGGCTCACACTTGTAATCCTAGCACTCTGGGAGGCCGATGCAGGAGGATATCTTGATTGAGGCCAGGAGTTCAAGACTGGTCTGAGAAAGAACAAGACCCCATCACTACCAAAACAGAAAAATTAGCCAGGCATGGTGGTATGTGCCTGTTGTTCCAGCTATTCAGGAGGCTGAGACAGGAGGATCGCTTGAGCCCAGGAGTTCAAGGTTGCAATGAGCTGTAATGATGTGATGAGGCCATTGCACTCCAGCTTGGGAGACAGAGGAAGACTCTGTCTCAGAAAAAAAAAATACTACAGATCTATATCACTCATCAATATAGATCTAAAAATTCTTAATGAAACTTTGCTAACTCAAATTAAATCCAAAAGAATCATACATCAAGATCAAAAATAGTTTTATCCTAGGAATGTAAGTTTGGCTTAATATTTTAGTATTTTAACTTCATCAATTTAATTAACCACATTAATAGATTTTAAAAATGTGATCATCTCAAAACACACAGAAAAATATTGTCAAAATCCAACATCCATTCTGAAAAGCAGTCTCATCAACCTAGTAATAGAAGGCAAATTCCTTTAATCTAATTAAATTCATCTACAGAAATCACATAGCATCACACTTAATGGTGAAAAAACAAATGCTTTCCTCCGAAAATCAGGAGCAAGACAAGGATATTCAGTCTTACCACTTCTGTTCAATATTGTAATGTAGGTTTTAGCCAGTGCAATAAGTCAAGACAATATATAACTGGGAAGTCTGCTTATACAGAGTATAAAAAGCTTGAGTCCTGTCCTTTTCTGCAGATCTCCAGTATGCGTAGATGTGTGTCTAGGACCTTCACTCCCCTTTGGAATGAGGGACACCTTGGCATTACCCCTAATCATTTTTTTTCCTTAAAGTAACTGAAAGCAAGGTAGAAAACAAGGAAGGTTTCGGGATGCACAGTGGATGAGAGTGGCATCATGTCAGTAAGCAAAGCAAAGCAAATTTGCTTTCTTGTTTCCAGTGGCATGGCTGCTGCATACCATTTTGTATTTCAAAGATACTTTATCTGTTCTCTTTTGTAAAAAAAAAAAAAAAAAGTATTGAGGAAATCAGAGAGAATAAATGCTTTCAGGAAAAAAAAACAGCTTTTATTAAATCCAAACTATATTACAGGTATACAGGTATCAGTGTATAGATGTTATTCATATAATTTTCAATCTTATTTAACCATATCTACTCTGTGATGTAGGCATTACTATTCCCACTTTCACTTCCTAATCCCACTATCACAGACATCATAAGCAGCATAACTAGAATTTGAACCCAGATCCTTTCAGCTTCATTCTTCTACCTTTTCTAATACACAATCATCTTACTACTCACATCAATGTGCTCAATCAGCTCTTTCCAGATGAAATTTTGAATATGTGTAACTATTGCTCCTAACATAGTTGTAGTAGAGCAGTTTGAAGTTAAATGAATTAGATGATATTATTAAATCAAATATGTGTAGGGTTTCCAATATCCTTCTTTCATTTTTAGCCTGAAACGAAATCCTCGAAGTATAGTATTTTTACATTCCCTTGCTATTACAGTACTATAATTTCTATAAATATCCTTGGTCTGTGCTCCACCTTTAATAGCTTAGGAATATGATACAGAAGATATAAATTATAGATTGAATATAATAATGTTATAGAGCACCTCAGGTGGCCTGGTGGATCAGACACAAGATTAAGTGTCAAGAAACCTGGCTCGAACGTCTCTTGAAATTTGATACTTATTCTCCTCTGTTTTGTTTCTTTTTCTTTTCTTTTCTTCTTCTTTTTTTTTTAATTGTATAAGCCTTCTCTTCTGACAACATCTTTAGCTACCATCTTGGCTATTTCCTTAGCTCCATCCCTTAGCAAATCTGCCAGTAAAAACACTGTAAGTTCACTCTCTGGTTTCACCCACGATAAATCTTTCATTTCATTTCTCCATAACATTTGCATCTCTGTCTTGGGCCTGTCACTCAGATAATCTTTATTAATTGGAACAAATGAGAAAGCAACATGCACTATACCAGACATTTGGAAAGATGCTAAATAAGCTACATAAATATTAGTTTTGCTTCCATTTCTATTGTCTTGGAATATAAATTTTATAATCTCTTCTGCCCATCTATTGTAAGTTAAAGAAAAGAAAGGAGAAACAACAGTCTTTAGCACTGACCTTCCATTTGCTTCAGATTTTGCACTTGTAAAAAGAGATATTGATGTTTTTGGACAATATAGAAATCGACTATTTCATAGACTAGAATTAGAAGTCCAGCTAATAGACTTCAAAGACATGCAGGATATTTATTAAGATTGCATTAATAGTACACAAGTACTATATATGCTTTATCTCTTGTAGAACTTACAACAATCCTCTTGTAGTTTCTATTATCTGAATGTAACAGACAAGGAAATGAGAACCAGAATGTCAAAGAAAATTACCCAAGTGAATAAAGGGCAATAGTGAACTCAAATCTCTCTGACTCCAAAAACTCTTTTATTAGTACCATAACCTTGGACGTATTACTCTGAGGCTCACACTCTTCAGCCATAAAAGGAAGGTAAATTATGGGCACTCATCACATTTTCAAATATTTATTGAGCTATCCTATGCTAGGCATGTGCCATAAGTACAATGGTAAGCTAAACACAGAAACAATTTTCTGTCTAATAGAGTAACAAATATCAAAGTATTCATACTGAAAAATAATGACCTTCCGATGGCCTCCGCTTTCTGTGAAGTGGAAGGTGACATCATCTGTGGGAAGTGAGGGGTTTGAGGAAGGTTAGAGAAGAAAGGAGGCGTCTGAGTAGCCCTTCTCGGGAACGAGAGTGAGAACTGACCAGGAAAACACAAAGGCTGAGGCCCAGGGCAGGGTGGAGACATGAATTTATGGTGGCGCCAATCCGTAAAGTTGCGAGATTTGCTCCAGAAGGAGATTCGTAATCTGAGTCTCCTGACCTGCCCTCCCTGGAGACTGCCTTTGCGCAGAAGCATCTGTACCGTGTACTGCAGCTAATCCTCAAACTCCCGGGGTTAAGGTGCCCAAAACGGAACCCAGGACCTGAACTGAGCACTTGGGTCTTCCCACTCCCCACTCAGCTCCTCCTCCTGCCTCCCAGGTCTACTCCTGGAACAGACATCTCAGGCTCAGCTTCCCCGGGAGCACCTTCTTGCCACCCCGAGTCTGCTGCTAGCGATAACTCCCTCCGGGCCATTGAGCCACCGCAGGGCCTGCACGCCTGCCACATTCATCTCTCTAGTGTGTCTGTGGTTGCGTCGCGCCTCTATTCAGCCTCCCCCTTTGCAGCTCCCGATACCTAGAAATGATGCTCTCATTTCTAGTTGTGTTTTTTTTAAAGAAATAACTGATTCCAAATAATATGAAAAATAGAAACATGATTCTGTGATTGAACATAAGGGATGTTGAGGGCAGAGGATGGTCAGGGAAGATTTCCCTGAAAACTGTGCTTTCAGCTCACGACGGAAGGATACGGTGAATTAACCAGACAAACTGGGAGAGGGAGGGCAGGGTTCTGTTGGGAATTCCTCACCCAGAAAATGATGGGAGCAGATGCTGGTGGCCAGAGGGAGCCCGGCTTTGTTGGCATTTTTGACTTTTTTTTTTTAAGGACCTGAGTAATGCCAGTGGAGCTGGAAGCAGAAGGGAGGGATTCCCATGACAAACTCTTCCTAACCCAAGCGATTATCCCATGGCTTACAGTTTAAGAGAGGCAGGACCAGCCAGTAGAAAGCGCTTTGTAAATTAGAAAGCACTACGTGAATGTAAAGGTTTTGGGGCATTTTGTTGCTTTCTTATTTTAAAACACTCCCCCAAACATTTCCCCCAAACTATCTTAAAGTGTTAGCGTAAAGTAGAATCTTTTCATGGCATGAAATTGGGATTTACAGTAGCTTCTGTTTCAACCTTAACAAAGCTGGAGACAATTCTCAACTGAAGTTAGCTTAACTCCTGGGATGAAAATGCGCTCCAAAGTATTGTATGTGCAGCTTTTGGCTGTTTCTAAAGAAACTGCCCCCAGACTGACAATATGCAACTGTAGCTTGAGTTAACATATTTTTTTGGATTTTCAGTGTGTGTTTCTTGGCCAAAGTGGGGAGAATTTCAACAGTCCAGAGAAGAGAGAGGCAGAGAGGAGGGGAAGCGGGAGAGGGAAACCTGTAAGCTGCTGACTGGATGTGCTGGTAACTACAAGGTCCTGCAGCGAAACAAAACAAATCCCCTCATGGGAGTCTCGCTCACCCTCCTTCTAGGTTTGCTTTCTAGCTAGCACTGGGCCTCACCCTCCCACAAGTGCAGGTAATAGAGATGGGGGCCCATGTCCTTCTTCATCAAAATTATTTTCTTTCATTAAGAACACTTTGGAAAAATTGCCTGCTGACTACAGGTTCCATATAGATGTGGAAAAGCTTTTAAGACCCTAGGCTTGACCACCTTGGTTGTTTGGGAGTCCACTGTCATGTAGTGCTTGAAATGTCTAATGTTGTTTATAAAGATTGTTATCATCTGGCTAACGTGGCCCTTGGTCACAACAGGCAGCATGGGCCCGGCAACCTGCATCGGCCAGGGACTATGGCACTGGCTTTGCCACTACAGTTCCTTTGTCACCCGACAAGCCATTTATCAAACACTCAGAAGCTCAGGATCCAGAGCTGCAAGCTATTTAACCAGAAAATTCCCTTCTAACTATAAAAAGAAATTCCTTATTTGGATTGTTTAACATTAGGTTGAAATGAAAATAAACGTGCTACTTATATTATAATAAATAAAATAAGCAAAGTCAACCTTTTATAATGAATAAAACACTTCCTACCTGAAGTTCATGTATTGTTGTTGTTATCAGAGACGACCTGGTTTCTGAGGATGAGGGTTGAGGAAGTAGAAATAGACTAGAGGGAAAGTCACAAAGCTGGGTTCTAGAACTCTGCCGCTGATAAACTAATCTCTGGCTCTTGACCACTCTTCTTTGAGAACTACTCTCCTACCATAGGGACAATATTAAGATAATGGTCAAAAATGTTGCTGTAGCATTTGGATTTTGTAAAAAACTCTTCCTCATCTGTAATCTCAGTTCCTTCACACATCACTTTACTAATGAGGGTGGGAAAACCAACATGTGGAAGGGTCAGAAAACAAAGTCCCGCAGTCCTGAGGTTGCAGAAAGACACACCCTAATGTGGTTCCCAGTGGGGCTGGCCTACTGGGAAAGGTGACAGACAGATAGTAGGGACTCTTACTATGGGGCAAGGAAATGTTCAATACGGCCATCAGAAAGGAAGGTGGAGGCAGCAGAGAGGAGCTCAGCACCAGGTGGCTTGGCAAGGGTTATATCCCTGGCACCTGTAGGTCTCTGAGGTCTACCTCTACACCCTTTCCTCTCCTCCTCTACTGGCTCCTCCACCCCCTGGGCCCACCCCTCGTCTTACCTCCTTACCTAGGCCCACAACCCACCTCAGCTATTTGACCCTCTCCACATTTCTGTCCTTATACTTTCTATTATTGCTACTTCCAAGCACCTTATTAGAAGCAGGAGGCTGGGGAAAGAGTCCACATGCATTGCAAGCACATGGTCAAAACCTATGGATCCTACTCAGTGCAGATATCCAGTGAGCATTGAATGAGGACCAAAAAAAAAAATCATCAAGATTATTGATGTTAAAATGAATCTGCTGGAACTAAGGGCACTACAATATAATTTTAAAACTGTTTCATATCACAAAGTCATTGAAAATGCATAATTGTAATAGGAGGATCAGGATTTAAAGAATGGTATCTACAAATCTGGCGAATTTGCATTCCTGCATTTATCAAGTTAGGGAATCTTCATTGACTTGCTCATTCATTCAACAGCCCTTTATGGATCCTATTTAATATGTCAAAGAATGTACTGGGGTTTTAGAATGAAAGGCATAGACACGCTAAGTGTACATCACACATGCCACTTACCCTTTCCTCTCATGCTCGGAGAGGCTTCTTGAGTTGCTTATAGTACTCTTATCCTAGAAACCATCTCAGCATAGTATAAATGATTTTGGTTTTTAGAGTTGGCAGGAGAGGCAAACCCTTCAGTCTGGTGTCATTGCAGAAATGTTCATGAACAGACCGCTGTTCTCCTACACTGGATTTGACACCCACTAGGTGCCCAGTTTCTGCTACACGAATGTACATATCAAGAAAGGATAACTTCCCCTGTCAATCTTATCTCAATATTCTCAGTGGCTTTCTGCCTCTAGTGGTCTTCTGACAGCTCTAGTGGTCTTCAAATTGGGAGGTGTGCCAATGATTTTAAGGAAGATTACAGGGTTATTAGAGACAAGAATTTTACTCCTTATGGGAAGATTGCAGTCTCTTTTCATTCAAAAGTCTCTTTAATGAGCATTTATGGAGCCCATTCTGTGCCAGCCACTCTACTGGACACTGCAGATTTGGGAACAATGAGAAACATTTTCACATCAGTCTAGTGGAAGAGACATAGAGGAAAATGAATACCAATCACAATAAAGCAATGATAGAGGAATGTACAAAGCTCCAGGAGAATCTAGGAGAGGAAATGATTAGTTCTGCCTCGGAGCATCAAAAAATGTGTTAAAAAGGGGGGAGATTTCAGCTGTATTTTAAAGGATAAGTGGAGAGCAGTAGACTGAGAAGATGCAAACAAGCTAAGGAAAGGAGGAACAGGGGAGCCAAAGACACCACAGTTTGAAAATGCACTAGGCTGAACAAGGCTGCTAATGTAATTTGGACCAGGATTATGGAGAAATTTGGATACCAGGTTTATGATACTATAAATGAAAGAGCAAATAATATCCCTGACTCATTTATTAACAGTATTTCATTTGTGCATTTTCTAGGCTGACCAAATGTCTACAAGCTGAGGAGCTATTGGTTCCTGCCACTAAATGAGGCAGTTCATCAACATGGGAAATCTTTCATGACATTCCAGAAGGAAAAAGAAGAAAAAGAAGGGTGGAAGGAAAGACGGAATGAAGGGAGAGAAATAAGTAAGGAAGGAGATAGAAGTCATAGCTGAAAGAAAAGAAGGAAGAGGAGAAATAAAAAGTAAGAAATAATTTGGGTCCACTGCCAACAAGAGTTAGGAAAGCTGATTGCTTAAGATAAACTGAAGTAAAACAAAATATGCTCCATATGTTGAAACTGTATACTTAGTTTGAGATAAACAAAAACATGTTTGGTGAATAGCTTCAATAATTAAAAAGAAATTAAAAGAAAAAAGAAAAACCATCTGGGGATAGATACATATTTAAACACACACACATACACACACACACACACACACACAAATACACAATGATTCCAAAATTTGAAGTTTTTCTTGACTTCAGTAAATTTGCTTGTTGCAAAACTACATTGCAACAGGCTTTGCCCAAAGCACCCCACGCTTCATTTCCATGCTGGATCTATACAGGGTTACTCAGCATTGCTCAAAAACAAAAAGACCTTTCTAAATCTTGTCCTTTGCTCCTGCTTTCTTCTCTACTGTGAATGTACTCCCTCCCTTCTCTCCTCTAAATGATGCTTACTTGCCTTCCCACCCCGCAGTGCCCAATTCAAAGGTCACCTGTTCTGAGCACGGTGCCTGTGCTCCTGGGCTAGCTAATAACAGCTTCTTCATCTGTGAACTTCATGCACTTTATTTCAGTTTCCTAGAAATTCTGGAACTAAGTTCCACAAAGCCTTGATGGCTTAAAACAGTAGGTTTTCATTGTTTCATAGTTCTGTAGGCTAGAATGCCAAAATTAGTGTGTCTATTTACAGGGTGTGTTCCTTCTGAGGGTTCTGAGACGGAGTCTGTTCTATGCTTCTCTCCTAGCTTCTGGTGATGGCCAGCAATGCTTGGCATTCCTTGGGCTGTAGATGAATCACTCCAATCTCTGCCTCCACCTTCACATGGCCTTCTGGCTGTGTGTTTGTGTCTTCATGTGACCAAGGACTTCTTATAAGGACACCAGTCATGTTGGATTAGGGGAATGTCCTACTCCAGGATAACCTTATCTTAACAAATCACATCTGCAATAATTATTATTTCCAAATAAGTTTGTATTCTGACATACTTGGGGACAGAACTTCAACATATCTTTTGGGGAGGGAGATACAATTTAATCCATAACAATTTTAATCCATAACAGGAGCCTCTTATGTAGCTCCTGTTTCATGGAAGGAGTCAGATGTATGCATATCTATGTCCCTTGTCCCCAAAGAAGTTAATGAGAAGCTCCATTTCAAGGTCACATATATTTAACTGAGGGCTTACATGTCTCCAGGGCTAAGCACAGTAAATTTTGTAAATTGATAATTAATGTTTTCTAGATTGAATTTAATACAGCCCAGGGAAATTATGGAAGAGACTTTCTAATTCTATATAAAAGGATAAAACTAGGAGGCAGTTCAGTCTATACCTGAGGGTGAACACTGGGAATATGGTGACGGTCATGTCCCTACACTTCCCAGGCAGGGATTTCTTCCCTGGTAGTGGGCAATGTGGCAGAAAAGAACTCTTGCCTGGAATAACCTAATGGCATGAGCATCTGAGAATAGAAGACCCATGTTTGAATGCAGTTCTGTCTTGGTAGCTATGTTGTATTGATACTGTCACTCATCTTCCATGGGTTCAATTTATCCTCAAAAGATGAAAATTAGACAAGAAGGAGCAATTTTAATACTTAACGAAGAATAAGAATTCCCTTTTCAAATGAAATCTTGCTGGCTCAATTTATACAACAAATCTATGTGAAGCCTCTAGAGATGAGGTGAAGAAATTGAGCCTAGAATTTCACCGGCTCAATCATCCCTAAGGAGTTTCCACAGGAAGTTCTAAGGGATTCTAGAATACAACGATTTAAAACCATTTGGTCAGATGAAAGTCTATGTTTGGTATGCAGTTATAGACACGAAAAAGAGAAGAGATGGATAAGCTCCTTAGAAAATAAGAGAGAGGCTAGGCAAGGAAATGGTAGGGAGGGCAAAGATCTTGGACAAAACTTTCTATGGTCATAGAAAAATATTTCAAAGTGGTTTTCCAATCTTATCCTTGTAGTCATATAATCAATTCTAAACTGGGTGTTCATATTTTTTACAAGGACATTGTTTTACAAAGACATGTTTTTAACCATATCATAGCAATATGATCTCAAAGGTAACCAGTCTGAAGGAGGGACCAACAGGTGGACCACAAAGAGGGTGATTTGTCCTGCTCAAGTTGATACTAACTAAAGACAAGTTTTTTGCTATAGCCCCTTGCAATTTTTGCTCTAGCAATCAGGAATTGACTATATTTCCCAGGGCACACCATTTGGTTGTCAGTTTCTGCTCTGTGGTGTATGCTGATCCTTCAGTCTGAAGGGCCCATTCCTGCCTGGAAACCTACCTCTTCTTTTCAAATGTAATTTAAGCTTAAGATGCTCCAGGGAACCTTCTCTGAGCTCCCAGGTCCAGTTAAATTTCCTGTCCAGGTGCCTTTGTGTATCTTCTGTGTGTGGATTAATTGACACAGTTGTACTATCACACTGAATTGGAAATTGTTTCTTCAATTGCTTTTTATTTTCAAATAATGAATTCTTTGGGGGCAGTTTTATTTATGCCTTTACTCCCTAGTACTTATCACTGTGACTGGCACATAATAGGTATTGATCAATGTTTGCTTAATAAGTTAATTAATATATGGGAGAGTTTATTTCAAAATGTCCCAAAGCTTTCAGGTAATCTTAGAAAAGCATCAAGATGAGAGTAGGCATAATTTGAGTGAAACAGAACACTGCAGTTAAATCTCTCGTGGCTTTTATATTCCTGATTCAATGCAGTATGAAGAAGGAATACAGAGAATAGACATTTTTAAAACTTATCTTGGATATTAGCCCAAGAACCAAATGTTTAATTTTAATGGTATGATTTTTCTTTCATACCACAACTAGTATACATTTCAGATCACATATACACACAATATTGGTTTGTATTTATTATAATTCCATATGCAACTCCAGATGCTTGGACCATTTAGGCATCTAGTACATGTTTGATGAATTAAGGAATAAATAATAGAACCCTTGACTAAGATGAGCTAAGATTCTGACATCCATTAGCCAGCTGTTACCAGTTTTTATCTCTCTAGTTTGAGATGTAGGTCGATACACTTGAAAGGAGAGAATGGAAAAATGTGACACAAATACTTGATCTGTACAATGTTTTTTAATCAATGCTTAAAAGGTAATCACCTGTGAGACATTTGCTACACTAAAATGGAATGCTGAGCTCTGGCTCCAGGTCTATCCACACATTGCTATGTGAGATTGACTTTTTGGCTAGTAATATTGAGTTTGGTCCCACCTGCCTTAATATACTTTCACTTTAGGGAACATAGACCCAAGTTTTCTTTAGGTCTAATATAGTCCAATTTGATTCTGACGTAATTATACATGAGGCTGGATTATAATATGTGTACATCCTCGGCAGGCTTTTAATTTGGTATCTTTGGCAAGCAGGGATAATCTCAGAGTCTTAATTTAAAGAAATACAATCTTGTCTCTTTGATTAATTTCAAAGAAGAGTAATTGGGGAAAAAAACACATCCAATGTGCCCCAAGCAATGAATCTTTGACTCCACACTTACATCCCACTCTATTAACAAAAGGTTTGCAATTAACTGGAGACCCACTGCTTGGAAGAGAACTTCATTGAGCATTATTTGAAAGTGGAGTATGCCTCTTGGGGTGGGATTGGTAAGGGTCCCACTCACTATCTCAAATAGTTTATCAAATATTTCTTCTAACTACATATTATACTCCCCTGAGAATTCTGGCAAATTAAGCTTTCTCCACCTCCTTACACACCCTGTTCGCATTATGATTATTTCCTTGATCAATGTCAGGGTGATGTGCCATGTCTAATCATGCATTTATACTGCAGCTTACCGGTCAGAGTCCTCCCATCTGCATCATCTCAATAGAGTCTCATAATAGCTCGTAGAAGGGCAGGCCAAGTTGATTTCTGCTCATTGCTTTTCAGATAAGAAAATGAGGACTCAGACTTATGAAAGGATAGATAATTAAAATGTATAGAACTGCACCTTGAACCTAAGCATTTGATGTCGAGTTCAAGGCTAGTTGATTGTACCAAAGTGTTATAATGGCCACTCAAGAAACAGCTTTGCTGCTTTTAACATTCTTTCCTTCAAATACGTACTGAGTGTCTACTATTTTCACATCATGAACCCGGCCTTGGTGTTATAATGGAACCAAAATATAACCCTTTTCTTTACTGAGCTTAGATAGGGGAGAAAACAATTGCAATGCTTACTGATTCACTCAGAAAAGCAAATGAATAAACAAACATTACTTCTCATTGCATTCCTGCTGTGTGCAAGACACTACCCTAAGCCTTGTGGGGAAAAGTGAGCCAGGAAGCTCTCCATCCTTGCAGAAGGCTGTGAAAAATCAAGCAGCTCAAAATCCTTAGTCTCCATTTGAAATACGCCATATACATGTCATGAGGGTGGAGGAAAATCTGAAGCTGCCTTGGGATATTGCCTTGAAACTTAAGAAAACAATCATATTCACTCATTTAATCAATTGTCAGACTACTTCAGTGAAAGCATACTACTTCAAAAGACCATATTTATCATTTAATTGAACTTCTTACCAGAACCTGTTTTTCCTTTTGTTTGCCAAATTCCTTTTGCATTAATTTCTAATGGATGGCAGCGGTTTTCTTTCTAAATGTGGTGTCTGGAGGGGGAGAAAAAAAACAAAACACCATCTCTAAAGCTTTTCATTTATTTATTTATTTATTTATTTAAGACAAGGTCTTGCTCTGAGGCCTGGGCTAGAGTGAAGTGGCATCATCATAGCTCACAACAACCTCAAACTCCTGGGCTCGCGCAAGTTTACTGCCTCAGCCTCCTGAGCAGTTGGGACTACATGGGTGCACCATCATGCCCAGCTAATTTTTCTATTTTTTGTAGACATGGGGTCTCACAATATTTCCTAGGCTGATCTTGAACTCCTGGCTTTTTTTTTTTTAATAGACTTTATTTTTTTAAAGACTTTTTAGAGTCACAGAAAAATTGACAGAAAGTATGGAGTTTCCAAATATCCCACTGCCCCATACCCAGAGCCTCCCCCACCATCAACACCTTATACTGTAGTGGTATATATGTTACTATCAGTGAAACTACACATTATCATCCCAAAAGTCTACAGTTTGCATTAGGGTTCACTCTTGTTGTTATACATTCTACAGGTTTTGACAAATGTATAATGACATGTATCCACCATTATAGTATTTTACAAAACAGTTTCACTATTCCAAAAATCCTCTTTGTTCCACATATTTATACCTTCCTCCCCCATAACCCCTAGCAACTACCAATCTTATTACTCTCTCCATAGTTTTGCTTTTCCCAGAATGCCACCCAGTTGGAATCACACAGTGTGTAGTCTTTTCAGATTCATTTCTTTCACTTAGTAATATGCATTTATGTTTCCTTCACGTCTTCTCATGGTTAATAGCTCATTGTTTTTAGCACTGAGTAATATTCTATTGTATGGATGTGTCACAGTTTATTGATCCATTCACCTACTGAAGGACGTCTTGGTTGCATTTAAGTTTTGGCAATTATGAATAAAGTTGCTATAAATATTCATATACAGGTTTTTGTGTGTGCACAACCTTTCAACTCATTTGTATAAATTCCAAGGAATGCAATTGCTGGACTCTATGGTAAGAGTTTGTTTAGTTTTGTAAGAAACTGCTAACCTGTCTTCCAAAGTTGCTGTTCCGTATTGCATTCCCACCAGCAATGAATAAGAGTTCCTGTTGCTCCACATCTTTGCCAGAATTTTGTGTCATCAGTGTTTTGGATTTTTGCCTTTCTAGTAGGTGTGTATTGGGATGCCATTGTTGTTTTAATTTTCATTTGCCTAATGGCATGTGATGTTGAGCATTTTTTCACATGCTTATTTGCCACCTGTATATCTTCTTTAGTGAGATATCTGTTCAGATAATCTTCCCACTTTTTAATTGGGTTTTCATTTTTTTATCATTGAGTTTAAGAGTTCTTTGTATATTTCAAATAACAACCTTTAATCAGACATCTTTTGTGAAAATTTTCTTCCAGTCTGTGGTTTATCTTCTTATTCTCTTGAACTTATATTTTTATATATTTTTCTATGTGCAGAAGAACCATGTTTATTTTAGGTAATATAAACAATTAGAGTGAGAATTGATGCCTAAAATGTCCTCCTCAGTAATTGTGTTGGTATCCGGTTTATGACTAATGAAATCTTAGCTTTATAGGAAGCTGAAAAATGTCTCCTGGGAGGCCAGAAACATAGACACGCTAGGAAATCTCAGAATCAAAAATTCAATTCCTGCAGTTGCAGGTAGATCAGGCTAAAACTGGAAAAGTAAACTGGATAAATATTGGTTCTTGATATCTCCAGGCGTTAGGTGTTTCTGGCACACAAAAGCCAAACTTATAACCACAGGGATATATAAAATATCCAAATAAAGATTCTTTTTTCCATTCTTAGTATAATTTAGGACTATTTTATTAGCCACACACTAAGAAGTTCTTTATGTATTAATCAGCACCAATTATTGTATTCATACAAATAAAACAAGCCAAATAAAAGAAAACACCAAATGAGTAATACTGATTCAGAAAATTGTTAAATGAATTAATGTTGACAAATCCTTGCCTTGGGGACAAGAACTTGAACACTAGCAGAATTAATACCTTGCCCTGCCCTCATTAGAAATCAGGGTATGCCTCATATACTATATCAGAGGGAGAGAGAGAAAAAGAGAGTAGCATCTTTGCCCTGATACAAATCAAATCAAACCAAACCAAACAAAATAAATACACAGAAGGTATTATTCCATCAATCATTAGCCTCCAAAATAAATACAGCCTTGAGCCTTTTCCTATAAATTTTTATCTTCCTAATGAAAACAACTATCCTTGCAGATATAATAATTATGTATAAAGAACCGATAGTTTTTTCTATGAGAAGAAAATCTGAAATTTTTATAAACCTTATAAGCTTTCTTTTTAAAAAAATTTTATTTGTATTTAAAATGCCTGGTGTGAGGCTCCAAATCATTTAATCATTTGAAACATGTTTACTGAGCACCTTCTTTGTACTAGGCACTAGGGAAGTATCTGTGAACAAAATTAACTGACCAAAAAATAAAACAGTGTAAAGGGATAAAGATGAAGGATGGAGGCAGTGAAACCCAGTGGTTAGAAAACATCTGTCAGATGAAGTGGAATCTGAGCATAGATGTGAATAAAAGGAGAAAGTGAAACAAGCAGAAATCTGGGGGAGAAGATTTCTAGTTCAGTGAAGTGGACATCCAAGTCCTGAGGAAGGAGTGAGGTTGCTATGCTCAAGGAACAGGAGGAGGCTGGGGTGGCCAGGTCAGAGTGAGTGCTAGGTCACGCCCAAGACTGGACATTTTCTTCAACTATAATGGACAGCTATTTGTTCTCAACAGATATTTATAATTTATGGAAACAATAACATCTTAGGGAATAAAAAAAAAACACTTAGTGTTGATCCTTATTTTTAGTGACTCAGAGTTTCTTGACCTTTATGCTATTGACATTTTGACCCAGATAATTTTTTGTTGTAGAGGATTGTCTTATGTGTTATAAGATGTTTAGTAGCATCTCTGTTCTCCACTCACTCTATGCTGATAGCACACCCCCTCCAGTTGTGGCAACCAAAAATGTCTTAGATGACAAAAGTCCAGTCACTTCAGTTGAGAACTAATCGATCTAATCAATCAGATTAGATCAAATTCATCTAATCGATCAATTGATTAAAATTGATCTAATCAATTTTACAGATCTAAGCATTTTATAGATTTGATAACTGTGCTTAGTGAGGTTAAATTATGTAGTTATGGTCAACAAAGCTACTTCTAGCATTTTAGTTGATTAATATATATTTGTAGGTAACATAATATTTATTTTATCTAATACATGCTTCATGTTTTATATATATATATATCTTTACACACACATGAAATACTTCATCTAGTGTTTTCAACTACCTTTTGCCGTAGTTACCTCTATTCCATTTATAGATAAAGAACTTGTATGAAAGGTGAAGTGATTTGAAGTCAGCTTGTGAGTTGAACTCAGCTCTCTAAGTCTTACCTATTTCAATAGCAAATTGTTAGCGTGGGATGCATTTTAGATGACAATAACTTGAACTGATCATGAACCAGAAATTTCCTTGAGTGCAATGTTACTCAATACTAGTCCGAGGAATATGAAGACAGGGATCCTTAACCTTCCAACCCCAGTTTCACTAGAAAGGGGAAATAAGAGTTTGAAAGTTAAAGTGAATTTTCATTTCCATTTTTTTAAATCTGAAAATGGCATGAAATACCTTACTCTTTGACTAGGCCACACAGCTGGGCTGCTGTGTTTTGATCAGAGATTGTTTCAAAGGGAATTGCCAAAAAACGCCATTGAAAGGAGCCGCTCAGTCTCTGTAGTCTTCTGCTAGACAAGAACTTGTTCTACTTGTTCTTTTTGATTTGCCCACTATTTTATTACTTCAATACCAACCAGATCTTTGGATGGGTCAAGGAGAAGGGGCTTCAAATCAAAACAATTTGTGAGCTGGGGGTTTAGGGTTTCTGGGACATATTTTCTCTCACTCCTCCTGAGAGAAACTGATGTGTTTAAGGAGCTGAGGGAAGCATCTCTGAATCTCTGTTCACACTGCAGTATGGAGACATTCCTAAGTAAAGTAGAGGTAGAGGGGTGACATGAGGAAGGAGGGGGGAGAATGAGTGAGAGAATAGCATTAAGATAGTAAGAGAGTTATTAGAAACTGTTGGCACCCCACTTCAAATTTACTTCTACACTCAGAAAGGTGTTTACTGCAAACACCTTTGACTCTGACCAAGGGCTTCTTTTCACTGCTACAAAATACTTGACCAGCTACAAAATACTCACCTTTCACTGCTACAAAATACTCACAAAATAATCCAGAAGTGCCAGACCTGGTGTTTGTATCCAATTATGAGAGGCTGATTAGTTGAAAAATACCCCAGCTTGCTCAGCCCATAGTAAAATCGCAAGTATATTCATGCAGTCTTCCAGGATGTCCAAAAGGATTGAGTTCCGGTTGCCCGTAATGGTAAGTGACTGCACAATTCACCACTGTGCGGCTTCTGTCCCTTCTCTATCTACTCCCCTATTCCCTTAAATGTGCTTCCTGGGATGACCTACCAAGTAAATTACATGTGTTCTCATCCTTTTTTGGTAGAACCCAAATTAAGATAGAAAGTTACTCTTCTCAATACCCAGGAGCTAAAATTTATACTTTAAGATACAACTTAGATCATTTTTCAGAGCAAGCCTATGAATTTTACCTTTTGTGCCTTTGCAATCTCTGTTCTTTTTGCTTTGACTTTCCTTCCCCATTTTTAAGCAAATGGAGCATTATCTTTTAGAATCCAACTCAATTATCCTCTACTCTGTGAAGCTTTCTCTGTCTCTTTCCAGGCTATGTTACTGCTTCCTTTTTTTCCCTTGCTTACTAAACCCAGTGGGTTCAAAAAAGAAAATGCATGCACATGTGCATATAAACAAAGCAAAGTGGTGAGTAGAATTAGGAAAATAGATTAATGGCTTAATTTCAAAATTTTCTTTCTTCTATTAAGTGTCATTCCAGAAAAACACTTGTTCCTCCTACATACAGAAGGTAAGAAAAATGAATAACCTACCTTTCTCTCTCTCTCTTTTATTTTATGTTTCCTGAATATTTTCTTAATCAAATTATTACTCCTGACACTAGTCACATTTTTAAAACTGTTTGAACTAAACTTCATGGGTGATTTCCAAATTCCTCCCAGTAGACAATATCACAAAGATAAAATCAAATGCATATGTATAAGCACAAGTAGGAAATGAGTGAAAATATGGTCAATGAGTAAAGCTGAGGAACAACACAAATATTTGTAGATTTTCCAAAGAAGCAGACAGATTCAGGATTAGGGCTTCATTTCTACTTCATTGCTGTAAAACTTCATAAATTAGTTGGAAAAATAAGTATACATCTTTCTAAGACCTTATCTGGGGACTGTAAGGCTGGTAGCAGGCCCCCTCCTCTCCCTAGATCAAAAAAGAAAAGGCTCACGAGACCAGACCCGCCAAGGACAAAACTGCCAGGCCCACTGAGAGGAACCACACCCATATGTCCACCTGGATAAGAAAGTTTTGGCTCCTGGATTCTGGAAATACTGCCAGCCCCTCCTATTTATCAATGACCACCAAAGGTCGCCCCATCTTTTCCCACCAAAAGTCCCTAGCCCACCCCAAATGGTATAACATGCTGCACCCCTTTCAAATGGAGGTGACTTCTGGGGCCCCCTCTCTTGAGGCCCCAGGACCTCATCCGGGAGCACTAAATAAAGCCACGTTGTTTGGCCCCACTCTTTTCCTCTCTCTCTGTCTGTCTTTTTCTTTTCACCACTGCCGAAAAATCTTATATTTGGTGCTGAAACCCATGAGAGGAGTCTTGGCTGTGCCAGCCTGCCTCAGGGCCATGGTCGTGCCATCCTCTCTCGTGTCTTCCTGACCTCGGACGAGGACCTCCACCAGATGCCTGTCAACTAATTGGCCTGCGTAAGTCCCTCTGCTCTTGCAGTCTTAGCCCAGTGGGTTCATTCTAGGGTCTCTGTCCATAAAGCCACCGTCCTTGCAACTCACTTTATCACCCAGTCCTCCTCTAACATTAGACGCAAACTTAAAAATGCAGAAGAAGGTCCTCAGACTCCTATCCAAGACCTGGTAAACATGGCATTTAAAATCTTTAATTCCCGAGATGAACAGGCAGAGGTCTAAAGGGAGGCCCTTGTCTACCAAAAGGCACACCTGCAAGCCCAAGCCTTGGTTGCAGCCCTGCGGCCAGTGGGGCCCGAATAGCCATTGACCTCGTCTAAAGCAACCAGCCACACTCCGCTGGGCACCTGCTTCAAGTGTGGTAAGGAAGGCCACTGGGCTAACTGGTGCCCACAGCCACATCCACCCACTAAGCCTTGTCCAGCCTGTGGTCAAGAGGGACACTGGAAGAATGATTGCCCCTTGGGACAAACGTCCGGACGGTTTTGGGCTTGACTGCAAAAGACTGATGAAGCCCTGGCTCTGCAACCCCAATCACACTTGCCAAGCCCAGGGTAACAATCAAGGTAACTGGTAAGACAGTGTCCTTTCTAGTTGACACGGGGGCTACCTACTCTGTCCTGCCCTCTTTTTCAGGCCCTACTTATGCTTACCAGGTGTCGATTATGGATATTGATGGCAATCCTTCACAGCCCCCTACTTCCAGTCCCCTAACTTGTCTAATAGATGACCGTCCCATCACCCATTCCTTCCTTATCATGCCCTCCTGTCCTGCTCCACTATTCAAAAAGACTTATTAACCAAACTGGACACCACCCTCCACTTTTCCTCCAAAACATCTGTCCTTTTCCTTTTATCCCTCTCTCCAGATTCCTCACCCCGCCCTCTGCCTCTCCCAAGACGTTCCCTCTCCCACCTAAACTCGTAGACCCTCGAGTTTAAGACACCTCCACCCCAGTCCCAACTAATTCTCCCTATAACACACCCATTCTCCTGGTAAAGAAGCCGAATGGGTCCTACTGGCTGGTCCAAGACCTGAGGCTCATTAGGAGTGCCAGGGCCTACCCTCGGTGTCCTTGCCCAGCCTTTAGGCTCCTGGAGCCCACCCACCTGTACTCCAGTGGCTTATTTATCCAAACAACTAGACACCCGGGTCCCTTGCTGGTCGCCTTGCCTTAGGGCACTGGGTACGGCAGCCTCTCTCGCCAGGGAAGCAATAAAGCTTTCTCTAGGACAGGATCTACATGTCTTTTCTACCCATTACCTTCAAGATCTCCTAACTCACTGCTCGTTGGTGCTCCTCACTCCCTTTAGATTATAGGAATTCTATCTCCTATTCATAAAAATCCCAACATTGTTTGTTGATGGCAGTTCGTCCATGGGAGATGACGGCAAACCCCAGGCAGCCTATGCCCTTGTCTCGGCTTCTCAGGTTATAGAGGCTTCTCACCTCCCTGAGGGCACCACTTCCCAGAAGGCAAAACAAACTCTAGCTGACAGTTTCCTCCCCGCCCTCAACACTCTCTTTCCTCCTGGCTAGATATTATTCAACATACCCTCGCCCCACCCCGGGTCCTTATTTTCCTGTCATAATGGTCCCTCAATTAACTCTATACAGTGAGTCTGAGTTTGGATGGATTCTCCCAGAGCCCCCGCCAAGACAAGCCATCTTTCTACCTGTCATCGTGGGTCTCAGCTTGGCCTCTTCCATTGCGGCCTCAGGGCTCGCAGGAAGTGCCCTGGGCCACAATGTCATTTCTGCCCAAGATTTTGCAGGTTGCCTATAAATCGCCCTAGAAACCACTTCTCCCTCTCGGGCCTCACTACAAAGACAACTAACATCGCTGGCTCAGGTTAATCTCCAAAATTGAAGAGCATTAGATCTGCTGATGGCCAGAAAAAGAAGAACCTACCTTTTCCTTTGTAAAGAATGCTGCAGCTATGTCGGCGAATCGGGCCTTGTGTAGCAGAACATAGATAAGCTCACCAACCTGAGTGAGGACCTGCACAACTGCTACCACCAGGATATATCCCCCTTTGGCTGGATGCAGTCCCCTTTGGCTACCTACCTATTACCACTAATAGGACCTGTTGTCATCATCTGCCTAATCTTTCTCTTTGCTCCCTGTCTTTTACAGT
>VBSM01001124.1:60987198-61134881 GCA_008086735.1 Cheirogaleus medius | reverse complement strand
ATGTCCACCCGGATAAGAAAGTTTTGGCTCCTGGATTCCACAAATACTGCCAGCTCCTACTATTTCTCAATGACCACCAAAGGTCGTCCCAGCTCTTCTTGCCAAAAGTCCCTAGCTTACCCCAAATGGTATAAAAGGCTGCACCCCCTTCAAACAGAGGCGACTTCTGGGGCCCCCCTCTCTTGGGGCCCCAGAACCTCGTCCAGGAACACTAAATAAAGCCACATTGTTTGGCTCCACTCTTTCTCTCTCTCTGTCTGTCTTTTCTTTTTGCCGCTGCTGAAAAACCTTACAGGGACAAACTCTAATACTGGTCTTATTAAAGAGGCAATAAGTATCACTTATATAAACAGATTTGCATTTAGTAGCAGTCATAGTAGTCAAATTTGCTCCTAATGAGCATAGTTATCTTCTCAGGAACTTTAATGCTATTAAATAGCAGGTCCTGTTGCTGTGAACATCTTGATGTGCTTAGCTAATTTGGTAAATAAGACATAAGGAAAAGATAACTTGTTCTGCAAAATAGAAAAAGTTGACTTTGAAGTCAATAGGGCAGTACAGGAGGGAGTTGAGGAGCAAAAAGAGGAAATAAAATACAAACTAATAGTGGAAGGTTCTGAGCTGACCCCTCCCATATCGGGGGAAGGCTCAGAGAGAAGCCTTAGTGGCTAAAAATGGTTCATGGAAATAGAAATGTCTGGTCTAAAATTTTCTATTGATATAGTCCATTCCCTAGAATTTCCATTGAGTTGGAAAAGATAAGAAGTTATTGAATGGTGTTGAACAGAGAAGTGACATGATCTGTCTTGCTTTCAAGAACTTAATTCTGCTACTATGCTGGAGATGTTAGAGCCACTCAGGTGAGATAGTTTAGTGGCTTGAGCCACAGTAGTAGCAGTAGCAGTGACAAGAACTAGTTGAATCCTGATTATACGTGGAAGGTAGATCTGTAAGAATATACTGATGGATTGATGTGAATTTGACACACACACACACACACACACACACACACAAAATTAAGTGTTGACCTGAATAAATGGTGGCATTGAGTTTCCAAACTCTGAGTTGGAGACAGCTATGTTTGATACTGGGGATTTCAAGAGATCTTTCATGGACATGTTTATTCTGAGATTTCTATTAGACACTCATGTGGTTATGTTGGGCAGCCGGTTTCATATATATAGGTTGAGGCTCCAGATATAAATTTGAAGTCTTCAACATAGAAATAGTAGTAAAAAACTATGTTGCAGAATGTGGTCACCAAGGAAATGAGTATAGACAGAGAAGAGATCCAAAGAATGAGCCCAAGAAAAATCCAAGGACTAATATGTGGAAGAACCAACAAAATCAAACAAAAAAAAAAAAAAAGAAGAAGAAGTTGAAATGAGCCAAAGCCAAATAGATGTAGAAAATTACCAATAAAAATGTGTCTCTGTATCCAAGCAAAGAAAGCCTTGAAAGGTTATTTTTCCCTCTATAAGATATAGGCCACATATGAATAGTCACCTTTGTACCTTCCAGAGTACTCTGTAAAATGCCTGGCCCACAATGGCTACTAAACATTGCTGATTTCTATAAGTAGAATATTTACTAGATTACTTAGATAGTTCACCCTTGTATGTGAGTTCTGAAAGTCTGCTCTTTATGTAATTCATAGCCATCATTCTCCAAACTTCCCAGGAAATTTACTATATTAGCAGGTTAGCTTTATGGCATTAGCATACTATGCCATGGCCCTGGCTAGACCAAGTACTGACACATCTTCTCAACATAGCTCTCAGATTTAAGACTAGCATTCATACATGATTGTTATAACCTGTGTTTATAAATATTAATAACCAAAAACTAGAGTCATATCTTGCAGATCAGGTCAGTGCATGGAACATGGCTTTCCCCGGTGGTGGCTTATTCAAGACCAAAAGGTAGAGTGGATGGATGGGTGGAAGTGGTATTGGCCCAACAATCTGGATGATAACTCACACAAACCTGAGTCTTCCAGGATGACAAGCTACTTATGGTGCATTCTCTCCGTTAAAGTGGCCAGATATAAGTGCTAAGTGTTAATTCACAGATAGTTGAGTGGGGCAAGAAATGGTACAGTACAAAATTGAATGTGGCCTCTGTTTTCGCTTCTGTTGTGTTTGCACACACAAGTAGAACTTCCCTTAAATTTAGCTTGCAGAGAGAAAATGAGTTTGACTAACCTGGAGAAGGCCAGGATCAGGTAGTTACGCTCTGGAGGGGAAATAAATCGCCCTGGCGGCAGGTGAAAAAGAACACCATGGAGAAGCTAAGAGCAAAATACACACACACTTGGATTCATGTGAGGCAGAGGGTGGAGCAGTCTCCCTCCACCCCTTCCCGTGTCCCCAGGGACTTGATGTGAACATGAACTGTTCAACGTGGGCTGCTTATCTATCCTCTCCATCCACCAGAGTGGCACTGTGAGAATGCTGAAAAAAATCAACCACTAGGTCGACTCTTACTCACCTCCCCAATGGTGAGTGGGATGCATTCTAATGGTTGATTCAATTACCGCTCCCTGCGCCACACAAGAACTAGCCTGGCAGGACAGAGTGAAGAAAAAAAGTGACTAGCTTTCTTTTCCAGCAGCGCCAAATTGAATGGTCCTTCCTACTGAAAAAATAGATGTTCCCCATACTGAAAAAATCCAATATGCAAATATCTAAGCATGAAAAACACTTGAGAATAATTTGTTTTACAAAATGATTCATAGCAGGTTCCCCTTAAATGATCAGTGAAGAAGTAGCCAAATAAGTTGTGGACACTTATAAGTTGTGGACACAAATAAGTTATGGACATACATAAGTAAAACAAATGCATTTCCTAAGCTTTCCCTACATAAAAAATGTGGAGATAAAAAATGACATTGATTAGATCATACAGGCATATTTAATATTCAAATTAATAGTAATGAGCTAGAATTTTCAGAATGTAGCCTTCCTTGCATAGATTTTTTTTTTCTAGAGAGTCAAATAAAATTATTTGTGAAGGACAAAACCTGGAAAAAGAATCAACAGAGCCCAGGGTTTGTGTTTCTGTTTAATTTTAAATGCTCATTCAGAATAGCATTACTAAGGGTTTTTTTTCCCCCTCTTTCCTGTTCTTATGACTGATTTATCCATTAGGGGAACGGCCAATCTGAGGGTTTAAACCTTATTTCTCTATTTCTGAAAGCATATTTCTGAGCTGTTTTTCTGCTATGATACATATGATGGATATTGGTCACATGCCATGAACTGCCTTTCTAACTCTGACATGCTAGCTCCCATGCAGGGAGGTCTCTGACTCCCGCCTCTTGAATTCAGTCTCGTTGAGCCTTCCCATCAAGTTGATTTTAATGGGACATTGCATTTGAGAACAAAGTGCACTTATTTTGGAGCACAGCAGCATAATGGCCAAAAAAGTGGATCCACATTCTCTCTCCCTGGAAGTCTTCACCTAGGTATATGGTACATTCACTCCCTCATCTTTAAAATAGTTGCTCAAATGTCACTATAACAGTGAGGCTCTTTCTAACCACCCTACTTAAAACAACAACTTTCCCTAGTATGCCCCATCTTACAGCCTTACTCTTTTCCTCTTCCGGTATACTATGCATTTACTTAATTATCATGCTTATCTTTTTTTAACTCTCATCAAGTGCCACAAAAATAGAGACTTTTGTCTGTTGTCATCATTGTTTTTCTGGCAACAGAAGAGTGTGTAGCACATAATAGGCACTCAACACATGTGGAATGTAAATGAATGAAAAATGCCATTATTTCTGTTTTATATCTGGAAAAATAACAGTGGGGCTTGGCAAGGGAAAATATTAATAATTTGTCAGCAGTCTTATGGCTAGTGAAAAGTAAAGCCCTAGTACTGCTGAGTCCAAGCACAGGCCCTCCTCCCAGTTACACTCCATTATTTTACACGCACTTTTCTGACTGTGCTCTTTCTGCCTGCTGGATGGCCATCTTGTTTGTTTTTAATGAAGATCCATTGTCTGGGCTTTTGTTTCCATGTCTCTTCCTTATTAGTGATCTAATTGACAAAGCCATCTCTGTACTGGGTTTATATATTGTTAAAAACTATTATTTTTTGTTGGTGGTAATTTGTTTTAACATTGAATTTACAAAGTGCAAAACAAGCTAGCCAAATATATTTTGCATTATTTAGGAAAACCCTGCATAATCCATAGGGAAACTAAATACAAATGTTCTGGTTATTTTACATGGGGTTTCAATAACTACTTGATGACTAGAGTGTCTGTAGGGCATTTTCAAAAATAAGCAATGGGAAGCCGAGCTAAGAGAGAAACAGTTGAAGCCCCTCCCCCACAACCCTCAATCATAACAAACTGTGTAATAAATCTTATATAAATGATTTTAAAATATGGTAATTCATTTTATAAATTTTATATAAATCAATGTAATTTTAAAATACAAATTCTCAAGGTTCTAACTTTATGAATCAAACCACAACTCCACCTAACCATATGGGGGAATTATTTTGCTTGGAGAACAGTGATTGAGCTAGCACCAACCTGGATGGATAACAGGCCAACTGCTTAAGGATGAAGAGTTTCTTTCTCTTCTATCACTGTCTCCCTTTCTGGAGTCAGAGATCCCACCTCCCAAACATTATTGAAACCAAGATTCATCTTCTGTCCAGGGCAACAAAAAATCCTATAGAAGATCCAGGAATTTAGACATAAACATATTTTTATTTGATTAGTTTCAAAGGGTAATATACACTTTCAGACAGATGTTCTTGCTCCTGATAATGTATGTCTAGATTAGTCTCTTACAATCTGCAAATCTGTTTATTAGATTGAAAATTATAATAAAAAATTCAAATTCAAATTCAAGCATATAAACATACTTGTGGTAGTATATGACAACTCATCAAGTTCAAAGTCTTTGAAGAACGGATGTTTGTCAATCATACATAAAATATAAACTTTGAAAACTACCTCAAGAACCACTTTCTCCAAGAATCTAAAATAAGTTTGTGTGCAGTGTGTAGGTCTGTAGTTTTAAGTTTTGAAAAGTCTGGGATCTTCATTTATGAGTAGCTTAGTAACTTAGCTATTGCTATGTTATAGCTGGTGTAGCAGAAAAACAGGGGGTTGAAGTGTTAAATAAACATGCGTTTATGTTCCAGCTCTCTCACTCCTAAACTCGAAGTGGAGATCAGTAATAGTTACCATAAACGCTGTAACTGTTAATGACTAATTATAGATAAATGACATTTTTTCCTAAAGTACAGAAAATAAAACTGTAAGGTATATTTAAAAACACAAGAGTTAAAATGCAGAATTTTAGGATATAGAGTGATGCTGTGGCATTTTTTTGCCTAAAATGGAAAAATATTTAAATATGTAATTGAAGTTTATGTAAAGCCTATTAGAGAGGCCTCTATGTTTTATGGATGAGGAAATATTCTGACCATATACAGTATTGAAAATCTGTGGTATTGCTAAATAATCATATCACAAGTAAATTACCTAGTTTATTTTGGTTATTATATGATATATTATTTTCATGAAATATTTTCTATTTTTGCCATTTTGTATTTATATTTGTTAGTACTGGCATTTATGGACAATGCTCTACTTATAAGTGAAATGGCCACAATCTGTGACGTTGGAAAGAGGAAGAGAGAAGGCCTAGCCTATCTAAGCCATCAATGAAAATTTATATCTCTGATAATAGAGAGTATCTGTAACTAAGTGTTGCTATCATCTGGAGCATTTCAATCTAAAAGTCAGCCTTAACTAAGACAACATACTCTCCAGGCTTATAATAAAGATTAATACTTTTAATGTTTTTGTCCATTTTAGACCCAGGAATCTACCATTAAGTTGGGCCACATAGAAGCCAATCAATGTGTATTTATGTATTGATGAGTTGATTGACTCAGACACCAAAATTTACTGCTTAGAACTCTGACCACAATTTCATTTCAGTTCAAAGAACATATACTACACAAGGCCAGGGCTATTTGATCATGATAGGATTATAAAGTTAATAATACCTTAGATGAGTTTATTGAATGGTAAGAGAGATGCTCCAACAAAGAAATCATTCAAAATAACCTAAGAAATATGACAGTTTTCAGAGGGTTAATGGGAACAAGGTACAGAGAAAATGGTGCATGACTAACACTTAAAAAATCAGGGAGAACTTCCTAGAAGAGTTAGATATATTTTAATGGTTATTTTATTTCATATATACAGTCGTGTGTCACATGACATTTAGGTCAACCATAGATCACATGTATGATGATGAACCCATATTATAATACCATATTTTTACTGTACCTTTTCTGTGTTTAGATATGTTTAGATGTACAAATACCATTGTTTTATAATTGCCTACAGTATTCAGGACAATAATACTGTACTATGCAGGTTTGTAGCCTAAGAGTAATAGACTATGCCATATAGCCCAGGTGTGCAGTAGGTTATACCATCTAGGTTAGTGTAAGTACACTCTATGATGTCCTCATAATGACTAAATCACCCAGTGACACATTTCTTAGAATGTACCCCCATCATGAAGCTATACATGAGTGTATATGTATATATACATGCATATGCATATGTATATAATCTTTATAATTGTCTCTGCAGAAAGGAAAAGGGAAGATTACAATTCTTCCCTAGGTAGTAAAAGTGATGGCAATGTCCATATCTTCTTCAACTGCTCTGCATTAAACTACTGCTTAGCATCTATTAAGTAGAATGAAAAAGATCAGGAGGATTGCTATGAAGTTGCAGGGAGCCTTAAAGACTAAGAGTGGAGCTAATATGTTCTATATACAATGCTTTAAAGATTCTGCCTTTTTTTAAAAAACTGATTAAGAATAGAAGAGGAAACACTGAAATCTGTTAAGATTTTTTTTTTGAGATTCCTTTTAAGTCCAGGACCAACAAGTTACTGTGAGCTTCCTGTGATTTACTTAACTGTGAATGACCTTTATAGTTAAATCTCATAGATTGACAAAATTTAGGCAACTGGGATATACAATCTAGCTCTCCTGGCCTTATCTTATACCTGAATCCACTCACCTTTTCAGAGTCACTCACTAGGAGATTGACAAATAGCCCAATCATCTCAAATTCCCATTGTTTACATATAAACACAGGAAGTTCATACTTCTCAGAATTAAGCCTAATGCAGAGCCCTTCTTCCATGGAATGAATTCTGCAAGTTTGCAAAGAACACAACCATAAAATACCTGAAAGAACATGTACACTGATAAATATCTTAATAAGTTTCACTGATTTACAACTTGGAGTTATTCAGACATTATGTGGAAAATATATCTTTTTTTCTACCTGTGAAGAAAAATCAGCTAAGCAAATCAACAGTGCAAGTAAGAGTTCTAGAGATATTTGAAGGGTTCAACAATACAAGAACTGACTGACTGTTTTAAGTCCCTTTCTAAGATCTGTGCTGTTAATTGGTGCATCGTCATTTTAGGATAATTGTCATCACATGCTAGGTGGCTGCAAGTAATCTGAATGCCTCTGAAAGACAAAACAATGTAAATATTTATGGTTCCATACCTATACTCTAAGTGACTTGTACAGCGCCTTTCATCAAACCCTGGCCCAAACCCCACAAATGGAAGTTGAGAGGCCAACGGGTAGGGAAGCTGCTGGGGAAGATCTCCTTAACTATCATGAGCCTGAAAATAAAGCCCCTCGATTGGCTCACTTTCTATCTGAACTTTTGTGGTTGATATTGAGGGTCAACTGGTAAAAGCTTCCTCTAAAAGAGAAACAGATATATAATTGTTAAGAGCTACCTGTGTGCTTTCATATATTATTTTATTTATAATTCTCCCAAAAACCTATGAGTTATGTTTGGTTATTTTTACTAAATGTATTAATAAATGGAGGCTAAGAAGGCTAAGAAGGTTGAATAACTAGTAGGTGATGACATCCATTTGTAAATCCCCTTCTTGGTCTTTTATATTCCAACATGTTGCATCAAAGTCATTGTCACTCACTTACTAAGGGCTACAAGGGGAGGGTCTTATATACAGGCCTCCAGCATAACACTGGGCATATTTTTATTTTATTATAGTGTTTTTTTGCATCCATTTCCTATACTAAGATACAACTTCTTTGTGGGCAGAGGACCTTGCCTTCTTCAAGATAATATCCAAGGAACCCAGTATATATCTTAGCATGTAGGATGGCCCAATAAATTTTGATTAGATGAATATATTCAGAATTCGATGGACTAACCCAGAAACCCAATTTTCTTTTGATGTGGTATAGAAAAAGGGGTTATATTAGGAATGTTTATTTCAGTGAAAGAGGAAATACTGCTGATATTACTTGAATCAAACAGAAGATGTCCTATGGGTACCATAAAGGGTGTGGCAGACAGAGTTCTAGAAATGGCTCCCAAGATACAGCACTTTAATCTCTGGAACCTGTAAGAACAATGGGATATTTTCTGGTGATTATGTTATGTTATGTGGTACAGTTCACCTTCATAAAACAAGACAATCTGGGTGAATCTAAGCTAATCACACTGGTCACTTTAAAAGCAAGAGTTTTCTCTGGCTAGTGGTAGACAGAGGAAGTCAGAGAGATTCCAAACTTGAGAATCTTCACCGTTGCTAGTTGAAGATAGATGGACCCACATGAGAAGGAATGTGGATAGCCTTAAAAAGCTGAGAGGCCCCCAGCTGACAGCCAGTGAGGAAACAGGGACGTCAGTCTCATAGCTGTATGGAACCGAATTCTGCCAACAATAGGCATGTGCTTGGAAGAGGACCAACCTCAAACTCCAAATGGAGATGTAGTCAGCTGACACCTTGACTTCAGTCTAAACAGAGAATCCAGCCACATAGTGTCAGACTTCTCACCTATAGAACTATACGCTGAAAAAATGGGTGTGTGATAATTTGTTATACAAAAATAGAAAACTGACCTACAGGACAATAAACTTATAAAAATGAATTCTAAAATAAATGACATTCACTATCCTATTTAATGAAAGTGCAATGGAACTATAATGAAACCTTTAAAAGGAAAAGTTCAGGTAACAATTCCCATTTGTTTCAAGGCGTTCAACAGGAAAGAGCTTCATTATCCAATTATGTATTTACATTATGCAGCTATAGTTTTTCCACCACATGACAATGGATGTGTGCTCCAAGAATTTAATGTATTCTATGGGCTTGCATCCATATTAAAGAGGCAAATGCTTTTTTGGGAGGGGGTATTTTAATGATCTTTGAAAGATGCCAAAGCCTTTTTTGTGGCCTTATTCAACTCCCCCCAAAACTTGCCTCAGACCCTGTCACACTGAGAAAATATATGTGACTTTCTTTTATTCTTTCATGTGTTTTGAGTTTAATAACATATGCTGTTTATATTCAGTTTCTATAGAGAGTTCTTTTTTGTCTGGTAAACAGTTGCAAAGATTTACCTAGAGTTGTGTGGATTTTCTCTTTCTTTATCCTCCCACCCTTCCCCCTTGCAAAGTCTGAATAGTTCCAAGGATTAGCAGCAGCTTAACTTCAGTCATGATTTGTAATAGATAAATGCAGTTATTGTTCCATTTCAGCTCTTCAGGCTGGTGTGAGATTAATCAGTTATTTTATTCTTTCTGTAGTTGCATCACAGACCGCATCTTAACAGTCACTTCTATCTGTGCTTTCTTGACTCATCAAAAAGCATCTATGAAAGAATCTTCAATATGTAATGAGGCTCAAAGGTCAAGTTATTCCTCATCCAAATGAGTTTAGATACTTCTGGAAAAGATAATTGACTCCTCTCTCTTAAGGACTTAATACATGACAGATACTTAACTACTCAAATAACATATGCTATTTATTAATATGCTCGCTTTCCAGGGAAGGGTACTGACAAAGAGGTTGAAAGATTGGCCAAAAATTTATAGATACTAAGTGGAAAATCAATATCAAGCTTAATCCAAGATGATTCCTCGTTGCTGATACTTAGCTAAGTGTTAGACTTCATAAATTGCCACTCTACTGCCTACATTTTTTTCTTTCAGGTAACATTGTGTTCTTGACTCTGACCCCTTGAAATCTGTTATGGAAGAGCATAATCAGCTGCTTGATCTCCACATCACATATATTAACGATAAAACTATGGATTCATCTAAACCCTTTTACATTTTTAACTTCAGCTTCCTCTTAGAAATAATATGTTCTATCATCCCTTCATGCTATAGCTCTGTGCTGTTCCATAAGGCATTTATGTTTAAATTTCTTATAATAAAATGTAATATTCAGCTGCTCAGTTGCACTAGTCACTTTTCAAGGGTTCAATAACCACATGTGGCTAGTGGATACCATATTGAGTAGTGGAGATTTATAGAACATTTCCTTTCCATCATAGCAATAAGTTCTTTCGGACAACACTGCCATAGATCCACAGCAACACTAGCTAAGCACTGAGCTATGTTCTGGGTATGCACTGAAAATTGAAAAAGAATTAAAATATGTTGCATTGAGCCTAATGTCTAGAGTAGCCCAAAGTTCACAGTTCCCTTATGCTACTAAAAATGTAAAAAAGTGGTTTGTTCAGGGTTTCCTGTAACAGGCCCTACCCAGTTCTTGGTAAGCAATAATATAGGGAAGTCAACATTTCCCCTTATCACAGGCTTGACATGCTTACAGATTTTAATTATATACCCTCTTAACTGTCAACATGAATGGTACTCATCCTTTTAAATTTCCTTCTTAAAATCAGTTCATCAAGTATTCAGTGCAAACATAAGTGTATCAGGCACTAGAGTAGGGATGCTTAAAATATAAAGATAAATTAGATAATATCCTCTAACCACCCTCCACCTTAGCTCTGAGCTAATGCCTAACTATCCTTTGGGTCTCAGTGCAAATGCCATTTCTTCTGGGAAGCCATCTTTGGTTCTCCAGAAATTAAGTTAGGTGCTCTACTCTTTATATCTAACTCAAACTTGTCTTATCATAATAATCATCCCACTTTATTATCAATTTTAATATAAGTAATTGTCTTTGCTCCCCATTTAAACAATGACTCACCAAGGAGCTCTACATGCCTTGTTCATCATGGGACATCTAATTTTTAGAATAGTGCCTGGCACTTGGTAGAGATTTTTGACTTGTTTTGCTCCTGAATAGTTTTTGTTTTTGTTTTGAGAGTGTAGGCAAAAGAATCAGTTTTTTGACATATTATAATAGGCATCGTATCTACCCCTCACAATATTATCTCTCACAATAGTTGTTTTTAAAAATCACTATGGTTACCTTGAGAAAAATACTATGTCTTAGGTGTATCTCATAAGGTAAAAGAAGTACAATATTGAAACATTTTTCCAGAAAATTTAAGGCAGAAGAAAATAGCTTGCCAAAAATAAGGGCAATGGAAGCAGAACGCTCAATTTAGAATTCTTTCTCTGCTGCCAAACTTGCTATGTGACATTCATCCCATTACTACATCTTTGTTCTCTAGGATCTTCATCTATAAAATCAGTATAAATATGTCTAATTCATAGGATTTCCAAAAGAATTAAATAATGAATTATGAGTGCCAAATACATGGTAGCATGCTCAATAAATGTCAATGTCTAACCTTTCTCCTACACTCAAGAATTAGTCCCATAGACAATGATCTGTTGTTTGTTTTGGTTTGGTTTGGTTTTTTGTTCTTCTTTGGTTTCTTTTACCGCCTTTCATTTTATTTGATTTTCTCCTTTTTTGTTAGTATTTTAATATTCAGTCTTACTTTTCCATTCCATTTCTCCCCCACCCGGCCCACCGCCATAGCATCCTAGCTGTTGACATACAGGGTATAATTGAATATTGACCTCTTCACACAAATAAGCATCTGCTTTGCACATTTAGGACATTATGTTGCCTGTAATCCCTCCCAGCTCATGATCCCAAATTGGATTTGAAATTTCTGAGTAATTTTAGGTTGGTAGGTTAAAATTGTAATTTTATTTTGGCAGATAATGTGTTTTCAAATGAGCTCTTCTTTTTGTGTAAATTAAATAGTTTCATCATATGGTGGAATGGACTTTTGTTTGTCCTTGACCAAACTAGAAATTAGAAACTATGATTTACTTGGCAAAAGTTCATATGCTTCCTGGAAGAGGATTAAGATCCTACATTTCATTTGTATTGGGATCATATCGTGTTGTTTATAAAAAGACATTCTGATGCCTTTGCTTTCATCTTTTTGAGAACAAAAAAGGAGAAAAATCATAGTTTTTGCTTTCAGAGCTATTGCTCTCTCAAAGGTTATATGTTATTCTTTTTCTCAGTTATTGATGTGTATTGTAGGCTGAACAATGGACACTTAAAGATATTAATAGCTACATTCTAGTCTCTGAAATCTATGTGTTACCTTAATGTGGCAAAAAGGAGGTTGCAGGCATGATTAATTTTAGGATCTTGACATGGGGAGATTATTCCAGACTATCTGAATGGACTCAGTGTAATTACAGGATCCTTATAAGAGGAAGGCAGGAGTCAGAGATGGTGATATGACAATGTGAACAAAGATTGGAGTGATGTGAGGTACTGAGCCCAGGAAAACAGATGGCCTCTAGAAACTGGAAAAGACAAGGAAATGGATCTGCCCTGGAGCCTCCAAGAGAAACACAGACTTCTGACACCTTGATTTTAGCCTTGTAAGTCTTAGGATTTCTGACTTCCAGAACTGTAAATAAATTTCCATTGCTAATTAAATCATTTAAGCTATTGAGTTTCGGTAAATTATTAGAGTAGCAATAGAAAGCTAACACAATGTATTAAAAAGAGGTTTTTTTTTATTATTTCCAAAGTCAAAAACCAAATAAAAACCCCAAAATGATGTACCTTTAACTTCAAAGTGGACTCATCATGTATTTAAATGCACATCTTCCTGTCAAAGTACTGTACCTGAGCATTTAAGCTTCAGGAACCTTTTATTCCCAGAAAGAGGAAGTAGATACCAGAGTAGATTCTGGAATGTGAGTCATAAACATGTTTATATAGTCCTCTGAGAATTATATGGAAAATATTTATGTGTATGTATTTGTATGTCTATTTTGTAATTGATCCCAAGCTAATATACAAAGCTTTTCTTTTTACCTAGATAAAAGATCATTTGAGGAAGGTTTTCGTATCCCAAAGAATTTTTTTGACTGGTAGATTGGGAGAGTTTAATAGACACTTCAGTAAATGACACTGAATGAAGTCAGTTTTGAAGGCTGCAATCAGGGATATTCTTGACGGTACAAGGAAGAAAATTCTACATTTTAAAAGTAGTCAAAGTGCCCTAGAAAACATCGGAAGCCCACGTTTGTGGGTAAAAATGATTCTTTCCTTACCAGCTTTAGTGGCTTTTCATAAGAGTGCTAAGTAAATTCAGTCAAACAAATGCAATACACTTAGCTTGGGTTGCCTTTAGAAACCTATGAAAATGTGTTTGTAACCTTACATACCATGTAGTGACTTAATTTGGCCATTGTCACTAACTCTCTTGGGCTCCCTGCATCTGGGTATAATACATGATTTCTAAGATACTTTCCCATTCTAAACACTGACTGATAGCATCATTTCATTTCAGTTTACTCTACATCACATGTAGAAGAACAATTTCAGGAGAAATTAACAACCTCTTGCTAATACATAGCCTCCCAGGCAAACCTTCCCTGACTACTCTGACCTAAGTTAGGTGATCCTTTATGTGTTCCATTAACAGCATCAGCAATCTCTGTTATCCCCATTTTCATATTATGTTCAAAATATTCCTTTATGGGCTTGTCTTTATTTTTTGGCTATAACCTCCTGATAGCACAGATCCAGTCTAATTTGTTTTTGTTTATTATAGGCCCTCAATAAACATGCCATAAGCTCTAAGTACACATTTGTTGACTGCTTCTTGCTCCCTGTTCCATTCCGTTAAGATGCTTAAATGATTTCAGATGAAAACATGGATACTCCTTGCCAAGGTTATCAGATGTCTTCTCTGAGTCAAGTAAAATATCCAAAGCTTAAATCCCTCACTCATTCTCTTCACCAGTGAAGGCCTTCTAATAATGCCCAATTTCCTGCTTTTTTTAATTTCAAGTGCACCAAAACCCTTACACAATGATTTTATACACTGTTTGCAATCTGCATAAATAAACATCAAGAGCATGTGCTTTTTTATCATTATCTAAGTCTTTTACAGGCTTTCAGATATTTACTGATTAAGGAACTTTTTTACCAGAGATTATGAATTTTGCTGAAGCACTACTGTCACTGGTAAAACAGAGTAGTCATTGCCTTCATTACCTCTAAATAATGTGGAAGACATGACTGAATTTTCCTACTATGTAAGGCTATATCTGCATCTTTGATTTTGTGGGTAGAGGTTACTTTTGATAACTAAGCAGAAAGCAGAGAGGGTTGAAACAAAGGGGGAAAAAGAACCTATATGTGTGTAGAGTGATTGCCTTTGGAACCCACATTTTTCTTAATGGCTAAAGCCCAAATAAGTATACTTTTGATGAGCTGCCATTTTGGTTCCCTGAAATGGGCCCTCAATATGCCCTTAAAATGTAGTCCAAGTTGTGTATTTCTGGGTATTTGACATTGTTTTCCTTGAATCTATTTTAGTGGTTAGTTAGTCATTGTATATTCTAACAGCCTAATTTCTTATTGTCAATCCATCCAGTGGCCAATAAAATATGGGCATTCAATATGTAATGCAAAATTAGCCAGAAATGTCACTTTGGCTTAGTTAGAGGAGTCTGGACATGCCAATGCTATAAAATAGAATCAGAAAGCTTAACCTTGGCCTGGGCTGAACACCAGAATCAACAAGCAGCCTAAATGACTCATTTTTCAGGGACTCAATTTTCTCATCTTTTAAAGTTAATGGAAAATATGCCCAACTCAAACTATAAAACTTGCTATGATGTAGGCTTCTAATATTCTAAAAAGATTGAGTAATTATTCCTCTTCCTGACTTACATGTATTTGGTCATCTAGTCCCACACTATTGGAAACATATATAAACTTACTGGCAATTAAATAAGACCAAATTAAGGAGGACTTTAAATTAAGGGGGTTCTTTCTTCAGAGAGAAATGTTAGATCCATTTTTCTGAGAATGATTTCTGGCACCACAAGACTGGTGAACCCAGAAGCCATTTTCCTTTGGGGCTCATGATATGTCCGTCACTCTCTTATATCAATCTAAGGCATTCCTTATATGCACAAAGGTCGTTTCAGCACCAATTTAAAGAGAGTGGTAGTAAAGGAGTGAGTTTAATCACTTATTAAACTCTTCAATGAATTTATCTTAATATGATGTTTTCCTTGTTACTTTGTATATCATTTCATTTGTCCTTTAAGATAAGCTCAAGGTAATCAGGGACCTTGTCAACCTTGTTTATTGTTGAATCACCAGTACCTAGAGTAATGTCTGCCATTTAGCAGGCATTCCATAAAAATGTGATTTTATTCATTCTTTAAGAACATGGAATGTAGCTAAAACCTAGTCACTCCACACAAAAACCTGCCATCATCCTCAGTTACTAGACTATGGTAGAGATAACTCATCCAAAATAGTAGAGTTTCAATTCCTTGTCTTCCTCAGCACCAGTGGTTGTCATCATCACTACTTCAGCTACTACTTTTACATCCATTCCATGGCCTATGCATTACTCTGAATTGCTCTGCATTTAAAATTGCAAATGCCTAGATTGCTTTTCCTAACCTATTCTTCTTTTCCTTCTATTTCTCCCAGTTCCTTACTACCACTCAAGTCCTTTGCATACCACTTTGTATCTCACTTTTCTTTCATTCTATCAATAGACCCCTCCTGTTCTGACTTCTTACCCCATAATTCATGACATCAGCAACAAAGCTCTTCCCTTGATCCTCTTACTTTTCCGCTCTTTATACCATTTCTGAACAACTTAATCACTTATAGCTTTAAATATTACCTTAGGACAGTGCATCCAGAATTTATGTAACCAAGGCTAATCTTTTTCAAGAGTATGTTCAACTAATAATAAGGCATTCAAGCCTAAAGCTAAAACATAAGTACTTTAAGAAATAGCTTGTATTTTCTTCTTAATTCATTCACCCTAGAGTTTGATGAAGATAGTAAATAAAACTCATATTTCCCATCCAAGTTAAAAAATATTGAGAAACAAAGGAGTCAAGTAGATGGTGTACTGTAACAAAAGTTTGACTAATGTTTCAGCCAAAATTGAGATATATACCCACCCACACAAATGCAACACTCTTTCTTGCAAGTCTATTCTCACAAAATTTATGGCATGAAGGATCAGAGATAAATTGGAGCTTCTCAGAAGTTAGTTATGGGGGGAGAGGGCGGAGAAGAGAGAGAGAAAGGGATTCAGTCACACCTTCCCAGTTCCTTTTACAAACCTCCCTAATTAAATATGTCATCTCCTTTCCCATGACAATGAGTATATAAGGAAACCAAAATGTTACAGTAACAGAAACTCCCTCACTATGAAAACATATTGCAAGGGAGAGTAAATTTTCCATTAAATTCACTTTTTCAAGAATATTATTTGAAAAACATTTTTTATTGCAAGAAGCACTGATATATCACTTATGGCTTAGAACACAACAAATTGAAAAATGTTAAAATTAAGGAAGGAATAATAGGGAGCATTAGTAACTAAGTATTAGTTGGTTATCTGAGGGAATATACAAACCTGTTTGTTTCAAACTATACAAATAATAAAAAGAATTTGAAAGCACACAACGTTTAATCAGTAGGAAGAATTATTTTAGTTTTTTTCTTCTCTTGTATTTTCTCTTTTCAAATAACGTTATGTAGTAAAATAATTATCATTAGTTTGTAAAGCTTAATTATTAATACAGTGAAACAAAAATAAAAAATAAAAAAGCAAAAGTACAAATAGCCACATTAGATTATACCCATAATAACAATGAATTTTCAAATCTGGAACACAATAGCAAGGATAATTTTTCTTCAACATCACTTTTATTTGCATTATTCCTTTGTTCATATTTTCATCTTCTATTTAAAACTTGGTTTTCTGGCATTCATCATGTCTTTTCCTAGCCCTCCTTTCCTCCAACTTCATTTCTCATTACTTCCTGTTATACTCCCTCAGACACTACAGAACATATCCTCTATCCTTGCCACCTGGAAGATCTTTACTCAGACTACACATGGCCTTACTTTGTGATTCTCCTCCCTAAACCCAGCCACATTTGCGAAGAAAAGCCTTCATGACTCTATCCCTTGTTTCAAGCAGTATGCAAAACTTTGCCTATTTCAGAAACTATTCACTTACTAATTTCACACTGCTTTCTAGCCACTTAGGAATTCAAATTACATCATTCACTTTTACATATCTGTTACGTTAAACTCAGAGGCTAGTGGAAAGTTCCATGGGAACTTTGCCTTTGAGCCCCTCCCCCTTCCCCTTTGAAGGCTCACCCAAACCCGACTATAAAAGCCCTAGGTGTGCGCCATTGCAGGAGGCCATCTTGGCCTCAGCCCTCTGTGTGCGGACGCCCTAATAAACTTCTCTCCATCTACCTCAGCCTCATGCATTCCCTCCTCAGCGTTCCTAACAATATCTATAGTACTATCACATGTCTTCTGGATCCTATTGCCATTTCCTCACCAAACACGATTATATCTCATTTACATTTTTTCCTGCTCCCTGTCCGCTAGTGCTGCAGTCCCCAACCCCTAGTCTGAGGCCTGTTAGGAACGGGGGCGTGTCACCACCTGAGGTCCCCACCCCCACTACTCTCCACTCCCCATCCGTGCAAAAATTGTCTTCCTATGAAACCGGTCCCTGTTGCCAAAAAGGTTGGGAGCACCTGCTCTAGTGTATATAGTCCAGCCTTCTTCCTACTTGCAATTATCTTATTCAGCCTGTTTTTCAACCTTCACTAACCTTCAGGAGGGTAGTGATTGGAGAACTTTTGTATCTAAACATTTGATTCTATTGAGATGACTGAAAGCAGTAGGCAAATATGATATCACTACAGAGGAAAAGACTAGTAATATAGACTGATTGTCAGTGTACAGACATTGGATCCAGGCAGCTCAGATGAGTGATCCTAGGTAAATAACTAAACTTTCTGCTGCTCAGCCATCTCATTTGTGTAATGGACATGAGTATCCACTCCTTGAGTTGTTTTTAAAATTAAAGTAACTTATATTAGCTATTATCTTGTATTTATATAAAAATGACAAATACGTATTTAATTTTCAGTGCTATAAAAAGAAATGTACTAAAGAATTGCAAAGAATAGTAGAAGGCAAAGTTAACATGGATTAAAAATAAAAAGGACAATGAATAGTAAAGCAACAAACCAGTAAAGTTAGAGAAAAGAAAAAAACCAAAAAATTAATATAAATATACAGTGGGACAGAAGTAGTAAAATAAAGTTGACAAAACAAACATTTTATTATTATACAGGAATATCAGATTGTAATAATGCAAAGCATACTGTATAGTACTTTAAACAAATATACTTAAAGTGGTAAATATTGAATGTGTTGGGCAAAAGATGCCAGGCTAATAAAACAAAATGACAATAACAGTGTAAATATTAACCAAAGACAAAGTAGAATTTAAGGTTAAAAGCATGAAACAAGAAATAATAGGATATGATTTAACGATAAATAGCCAATGCATATGTAAGATGATGAATCTATATGCACCAAATAAGACAACAGCAAATTTACTCAAAACAAACATTATTGGAAATTTAAAGTTTACCTGATAAAAATACAAGTATAGTGTTAGATTCCAAATATGTGTCAATTACTTGGATATTAAGAAACACATTCCTGTCTAACTATTAATCAAAATAGATATCATACATGAAATAATAAAACTACCAGAAAATGATGAAAGAAAAATGCTTCCATTCCAAAACCAAGGGGAAAGAACAAAAGCTGTCTGTCCTTAGAGGAATGACTAGGGTTTTTAGTCACTTCATTATGAATAAAAACTACTAATAAAAGAGCTGTGATTTATATTTTTAAATAAGACTTTCAAAAAGTTTTTAAAAATTGCTGCAATATTTTCTAATTTTTTCTCTTCATTCTTCATTTGAGAAGTAATATTTATGACTATAATCCAAATCTATCTTCAGCTTTGAGAATTTTTCTTTTGTTATGACAAAAACATGACTTTATTGAGCTATAATATACATATAAAAAATTCACCTATTATTTCAATTCATCAGTATAAATTTATTCATAGTACTACCTTATCATTTTGAGGATCTGCAGTGATATCACTTCTTTCAGTCCTAATACTGATGATTTGTATAATTTATCTTTATTCCTTGATTATTCAAGCTAGAAGTTTACCAATTTTATAGAGCCTTTCAAAGAAATGGCTCTTTCTTTTTTGAAGAAAATCATTGATTTTCTCTCTGATTTTAATAGATTCTATTTCATTGATTTTTTTTCTCTGATCTTTGTTATATTTTTCCTTTTACTTTGGGTTTAATTTACTCTCCTTTTTCTAGCTTCTTTAGATGGAAGCTTGTATTATTGATTTACATCTTTCTTATTTTATAATGTTAGTATTTTTCAATATAAATTGTCCTTTATGTAATATAAATCATATCCAAACTTTAGAATATTATGTTTTCATTATCTAATTATAAATATTTTCTAATTCTCCTTGATGCATAAAATGTTTAGAAATTAATTAATTTTCAAAGATACAATATTTTCCAGGATATATTATTGTTATTAATTTCTAATTTAATTACTTTTTGACAAAAACATACTCTTTAATATCTTGTCATTTAAAATCTGTAGAGGCATGTTTTATGGCTTAGTACATAGTCTATCTTGGTAAACATTCCATGTGTACTAGAATACAGTTTGGAGAACAGTCTGGCACAAATATCAGTTGAGGTCATTGATAACATTGTTTGGATCTTGTTTATATTTGAACTCACCTTTCTCCTATTTGATCTGACAGTTTTTGCTTCATGTACTTTGAAGCTCTATCATTAGGTGCATACACCTTTATAATTGTTATATCTTTCTGATGTAATGATCCTTCTTAAACATTATGAATTAGCTATTTTTATTTCTAGACAAGCCTGTCTTGAAGGCTGTGTAATTTGATATCAATATAGCCATTCTAGCCCTCTGATACTTTTGTTTGCAAAGTATTTCTTTTATCATTCTTTTATCTTTGAAGTATTGGTATCTTTCTATTTAAGGGTCTTTACAAGGGTGCTATTGTGGGCTGAATATTTGTGTTCTCCCAAAATTCATATGTTGAAATCTTAAACCCCAGTATGGTGGTATTAAAAGATGGAGCCTTTGGAAGGTAATTATGAATAGGAATAGTGCCATTATAAGAACAGGCAAGAGCTCGTTTGCTCTCTCTTCTTTCTGCCATGAGAACATACAAGGAGAAGACAGCTGTATACAAACAGGGAAGTAAGACCTCACCAGACACCAAATCTACCCACATCGTGATCTTGGACTCCCCAGCTTCTCAAACTGTGAGAAATAAATGTTTGTTTTTTAAGCCACCCAATCTTTGGCAATTTGTTATTGCAGGCCAAACTGATGAGACAAGTGTATATAGTTTTGTCTTCCTTTTCTTTTAAATGCATTCTGGCAGTCTGCTTTCTGATTGGAATGCTTGGTTTATTTAAATTAAAGTAATGAGTAAAACTGGCCTAGCCATTTGCTATATCTTTCTTATTTGTTTCATAAGCTTACTTCTTTTGTTCTCCTTTTATTCCCTATTTTATGTTGAATAAATATTTTTGTAATCTATTTTACTTTCTCTATTGCCTTTATTGCTGTGTTTCTTTGAATTATTTTTAGAATTTGCTATAGGAATTATAATTAACATTTTTAAATCACCAAAATATGCTTAGATTTAATATTGAATTATGACAGGTATTAATATAGGAATCCTGAAAAATACAGTTCCATTTACCTCACTATCCTTCTTGCTATTATTTTCATATATATCATTATCTATAAAATAAACTAAACAATATGTGTTATTAAATTTTACTTTATGCAATTAAAAATTAAAATAAAAAGACTATTCATGAATATATATTCATAGATATAGATATAAATATACATATAGATATGTAAATAATGATACTGGATATAGAATTCTGAGTTACTATTTTTCAGTACTTTTAATATTTTGTTGGATTTTTTTGCCATTTATATTTTCTGATCTATATTGATATAAATATATGAAATTTTCTTTTTCTCTTGCTTTTCCAAGACTGTCTAATTATATTTGGCTTTCATCCACTTGACAGTGACATCAAAAGTTATGTGTATATATATATACACACATTCTGTTTTCACAAGGTAAATTATGAACAAAATTCTTTAGCATTAAATATTTCTTTGTTTCACAAGCAAGTTTCACAGGCTGAAGATCTCTCTCTTTATTAAAAGCTGAGACTTTTTTTTAAGAGCCACTCAACCACAGTTTTAGACTAGCACAATATTGCTCATTCATGGGCATTTTCTCACAATTGTACAATCTTTGAATGTTTACCTGCTTCTTAGAGGGAATGTTGAGATGTAGTATATATGGAATGGAAGGTGCGTGAGGACTTTTAAAGAACAAAATGAGTGGGCAATTCTTAAAACAATACAGAGTTATTAAAGATCTCTTGAAAGAGAGTTTATAAGGGATCACCATGGAGTGCTGGTTGGTAAAGGTTTAAGGTTACCAGCTCTCCAGGAAAATAAGCGTAGCAACAATAATAACAAAAATATAGTACCTTGATTTGTAGCAGTTTTTTAGTTCTGTGATATAAATAGTCTCACTAAGATCAATATCAAGTCATCAACATGACATCACTGAACATAGAGCTGGAAGGAGCTGCAGGTTGGCACAGTGTTATAAAGCATTTCCACCATATTAATTTAATAGCCATAAATACACTGAAGAGCATAGATGATAGTAAAATAGTAAAATAATTAGAAAGTTATGAATTTTGAGTATTTACTACCATCATTTTGAACATAATTTATTTGACTGTGAGCTTATTTCTAACATAATTTAATTTTTAGTAATGTTTAGTAATGTCTGGGTTTAACAACTGGCTCATAAAATTTCTGACATTTTAACAATTGGCTCTTATAATCCAGTATGAACCATCTCCAGTTTACCATTAAAAATGTCATAAATGTTATTGTACATGTACCTACTGATGTCTTAGTACAGAGAGGTTAAGTTTTTGTGTGCCAAAATTGTTGAAAGTAAATGTGAATTAATTGGGAACAATAATGACGGTAGTAGGTATTTCTGAAACATGATCTGGAAAATATGTGTAAATGGTGTATTGATATTACAAGTCTTGGTGAGTTTAAATCAGCCATAATCTTATTTTTCTTCAGACTTAATCCCTGTCCTTCATCAGAATATCCAGAAAACACACTAAGATTTGGGGTTACTTTCTGTTGTTAGAACAGCCCCTTTTGTCTATTAAAATGGAATATATTACCATTAGGCTGTTCTCTAATTATTATACCTCAATTTTGCATTTAGTTTATTTTTCTCCCTTTCTTCTTTTTCCCCCTCCCTTTCTTCCCAGCATGTGTCCTACTCTTATCTCAATAACTTGCCATGGGGAAAGAGGATGTAATTGGTTTTTTCTCTGACCTTTTCCACTCCTTCCCCCTTCTCTTGCTATTTCCTGTTCTTTCAAGTCTGGAATAGGAAAAAAAGAAAAGAGAATTAAAATGGCAAAATGACTTTTTACTTGTTGATGCTATTTGTATTTCTCTGTCAGTAGATGAATGACTTCTGTCAAACAGACATCCAAATGCTGGCAAGGTTTCTTATTTAATACAAGGTACTTTTGCTGGATTTTGGATCCCTTCTGCCCATTACCAGCACCATAACTGAGACCTTGCACCATTTTCTAAAAGGGGTAGTAATGCTGGATCTGGCTGATTTTTTTTTTTTTTTCAATTTCCCCTTGATTTCTACCCCAATGACACAGGTTGTACAGAATTACTGCCAGGGTTTCTTAGAGCCAGAGACAGCCCTTTTGGTCAAATTTCCTTCAAGATGGTTCAAACCCAATCACTGCACTTTCTACAATTATTACTCCGACACAAGAAAACTGGTATGCTGCTGTGCTACATTAAGCCCTGTAAGTGCAGGCTGCTCCTAAAACTGTCCTCCTACTACTCTCTGATGGTGACCTAGGATAGAGCTGCAAATTCCTACCAATCATCAAATATCCAGGCAAGGAGCAAGATGCTAGTTTTCCTTCTTTCTAATAGTCCCCCCTCTGTTGTGTCACTTATTTTAAAAGTGGGTAAGTTTTTTTTTTCTTACAAATCACTAGTTTAAAATGCATATCCAGCAAATATTCGCCCTACTTTGTCTTTTTCAGGTCAGCCACCCTGCGTCATTGCTTGTGTATATCAGGCTGAATGTTACGCAGACAGCTTCTTAAGGCAAACTCAGTGCTCTTCATTTCTTCCATAAATCAAATTTCCTGGAACACTTAATAAAATGTATAAGGAAAGAGTCAGAGCTTCTAAAGTGTTTTAGGTCCAATTTGTTGTTTTTTGTCTTTGCATGCATTTCCATTTGGACAGTACATCGTTGGCTGTCCTTTCATAGTTAAAAGTATAATCCTACTGTGTCTGCACAACATTAAACATCTGGATGGATACTAAAAGATTCTATGGTTGGAAAGTAAGAGTCAATCCAACATGTCTGGATAACACCAAACAACCAGATGTTTGACCAGTGTTTTTTTTTAAATAAATGTACTCCTAATTTGAATGGTCTCAACTGAACTGAACTGAACCAATTAAGTTGCTAAATGTGCCATGCGCTGAGTGAAGGATTCTCATATATGAATTATTCATTTAAATGTTATAATAATCCTGCTCATTTGACAATTACTATCCCAGTTTTTACTACGGAAGAAGTGAAAGCTGATTTTACCAAGGATATACAACTAATAAATGCAGCGATGGGATTCAAACTTATGCCGCACTCTGGCCTGTCGTTACACTCAACACAGACTCCACTTGTACACCCTCAAAGTACACTGTGTCATCTGTAGACTTCTTTGTCATTCTAGCCGGTAAAGCCTTCCTGATGGAACATGACCACATATTCTTGGTGGTGCTTTTTTCCCCATATCTGATCACTTAATTTTTAATTTGCTCATCTGTATGGGGGTCTTTCTTATCCTCTCAGGCTTCCTTCATTCTAATTCAGCGTGACTCTAGACCCTTCATGGTTCCAATTTATTGAATCTCTGTTTTTGGTGTTAGTGGAAAGAACATTTGATGTTATTGGTTTCATTTCCATTCATCTACCCCATCGCCACAATAAAGAAAAGATATATGAAGCAAAGCAGGCCATGCTCTATCACTCGACACTGGCATGATTCTGGTAGAGTGTCTTCCTAGCATCCTTGGGTAGTTAAATATAATGGGTACTATTATGCCCCATGATTCTAAGATCTTTTTTAAAATCACATTATTTTGCTTTATCAAAATAAATCTTTCTCAAGGTTGTCAAGAAATTGTGTTTTATCCATGCACTGGGGAACCAAATTCTCTCTAGGAGTTAGAGGACTACACACTAGTGATGGAGCATATGAAGTGCAAAGCATTTGAAAGGAAAGGCCTCTGGTTTTCTATCCATTTTGGTGACATGCAAAATGCTAATGTTGGAGCTTGAGGATTGTTGTTCTACTTCTATGCTGCTCTTGGAAACCACTTTCTCCACTCCACTTGGCCCCTACAATCTTCCTTAAAACTCGAAAGGCACAATTTCTAAATTTTCAGTTCCAGGTATCCTTGTGCCACATGATCTGGGTTAATGTCACCTATATGGTCACACATTTTTGGGAATGTGCTATTTCTACCTCCTCTAAGTTAAGTGAACCAACTTTTATCCATGCTCCAGACTTGCTTCTCTCAGGAGATATTCTAGTTCATAACCTCTAATGGCCTCAATTTTCATGTACTGTACACATTTCCGTTACTCCTCTGGGCCAATGGATCTTGCACTCCAGAGCAAGGGAGTTATATTGTTTTTCTAAGAAAAATGGGGTGAGCTGTTAAATTTCTGACAGCAGTGAAATGCTGTCAAGGTGGAAATGTATTACTTTATAAATTACACTCCCCGATCTTTAAACTTTTAAGGTTAAAAAATTAAAAACATTTATATTTAGGATAGATTAATGACAATAGCCAACATTTATTAAACACTAATCAGTGTCAAGCACCATTCTAAAGTCTAAATACCTACATACCTAACTTCTAAAATACATATAGTAGCTGGTTGTACACTAAATTATCTAAGAAAAGAGTGTTCTGTATTATTTTCCTTCTACAGATGGTGAAATGAAGGCTGAGATAAGTTGATAGTTAACTTGGATTTACAAGATCACATAGCATGTGTACATTAGAGCCAGGTTTTGAACCCAAGTTTGATGGATTATAAAGCCTGTGCTCTGTGTCTCATTGAGTCATAGTCTTGATGCTAAAAGCCCTATGAAAAACATGGGCTCAGTGTTTCTTAAGAGTGTTCCATGAACTATCAGCATTAGTAAATTTATTTGTATCACTCCAGAACCTCTGAATCAGAATATTTGGTTAGGAAACCCAAGATTTGTATGTAAACAAGTTCCTTGAAGTAATTCTTAGACACAGTAACTTTAAGACTGGCTCATAATATATCCATCATATCTAAAAGGCTTCATCTTTATTTGTTTTTGTTTGCTTTGGCTACAACACAAATGAATCTGGCATGCATAACAAACTTCCATGTATACACATTTCAGGACACTAGCTTTAATACATTTCTCTCAAAAAATGTATTAGTATATTAGTGAAAGGAGTTCACATGACTCAGAATATCATTAATAAGCCAATCACCCTCCTAAATTATCTTCTTTGAAAAACCTTCACCTTGATTTTAGTCTCCTAAAATGAAAATTTTCAGAACATTACAGTGCTGTGGATGCAGCCAGACCAGGGCAGAGTGGAAAAGTGTGATGAGCACACCTTTCCTGAGTGGAGTACACTCCACTCCATTATTAGGCTTTGACAATTCTATTTTTATCTTCCCTGATCATCTCTCGAAGTGTCAGCTCTCCTTCCTGCATGACTCACCCTTTACACCAAACCTCAGCATATTAGGCCAGAGATGGACATAATTAATGGGAAAACAATCCAATGGCTGGCTAAAGAGCATACAATTATTTTATCCTTAAGATTTTCATCTGAGGTACAAATAAGTGAAATTACTAAAATGTATCAGAATGCCTTCTATAAGGTCATGTAGCATTGAAGCCAGGGTTTGCTTTCCTACTGCCCTGTTCATATCACTATTACAGCACCTATGAACTCACACTATGCTTTCATATTTTTAGGAAATGGTGGCACCTCTTATCTTCACGTCTCTTGTGTATATTGGTGCCTTACACATAGAGTTGCCCAGGAAATGCTTATTAAATTCAACAAGTATAAGATATCTATAACATATCCATTTGTAAGGCATTGAGAGAAACTTTGTACATAGCTCAGAGATTTATAACTTAACATGATCCTGAAGAATCTGGCCCTGACTCAGAAAAAAAAAAACATTGATAAATATAATATATAGATATAAATAAAGTTCTTTTTATTTGTTATCTTTGTGCTCCCAGTGCCTTTCATTTGGCCTGACAGTAACCAGAAAATCAGTAAATTGTTGCTGAATGAGCTATATTTAAAAACATGAAGAGGCTATATAATAAAATATAGAAAACAGGAAATGTGGATTACATCTCAGTGTAGTCTTAGCCCCAGCGTTCTATATAACAAGTATTTAGGAAATGCTCAAATAATTGAAGAATTTATACTATCTGACATAAATGAAGGTAAAGATGAGCTGAGAAAATATAAGTGTACTTATTTTGTGCTATGATGATATGTGAGATAAAGTATGAGAACTTTATATGAAATCCCTTTAAAAAATAGGACAGGTTGCAGTCTCTCATGTGCTTTATTTCTTCCAGCCAAACCAGATTATCTATATCTTCTTCCCTATGTCATATGGTCGCAGGTCTTAAGCCATCTCACATGGGTTCAGGATACATTCACTCCCTCTCTCTTTATAATAGTTAATGCCAATATTTTCCCCAATGTCTTGCTAACAGGCTCCTATATGATTTAGAATGTCTTCTATTGTGTTCATTTAGCATATTGTGAAATTCTTCACCATAATTTTTATTGCACTGCATTTTTTTTAGTTTAAAATGTGCATTAAATACCAGTCTATGTTCTGGATAAGAAAGTGGATCTGTAATCAGGAAGTCAAAGGTTGCAGTTCTGGATTTTGTTTTAAATTGTTTTTCCTAGAAATCCAGCTCAGGGAAAACATGGAGAAACTTGACCCTTGTTCTCAGCCCTTGATATTTTCTGAATGTCCAATTACATGAGTGTTGTAACAACGAGAAGTCAGGGCTCCCTCAGATCAGACAGACTTGAAAACAAATTGAAGGATATGACTTAGGATCTGTTTAAATGTCTCTGAAATTCTTATTGAAATATCAGTAGTACATTGTCAAAGGCACTCAATTTTAAATTTCAGATTTAAAAATTATTTTCATCTAAAGAATATTTTGCAATTATATGGCACTTTCTGATTTGCAAAGCCTTTCCATACATGTGCTCATTAAATCATCCTGCTCACCTTAGTAGATAGACAAAGCATGTATTAGATATTATAATCCCTTTTCATAGAATACTGAAGCTGAGGCACAGAGAGGTAGTGAGTGGTTTTTCAGCTCATAAATGGTATTGCTGCTGAGGCTTTGCCTTGAGGGGGGAGGAGGGGCATGGGCAATGTACGTAACCATAATATTTGTACCCCCATAATATGCTGAAATAAAAAAATAAAATAAAATAAAATAAAATAAAAAAATGGTATTGCTGTTACTCCACCTGTGGTTTTCCGGTTCCAAGTCCCATGCTCCTTTCCATTGCACCACATATGTTACTGATTGCTCCTATCTGTCAGGTTTTGGGAGGTAGGAACTCAAGAAGCCAATTAAAGAACCATCAGGTGTATCAGCATGCAGGAGCCAGGAAAGGTGGCAAGCTGGGTGGTTGAATTTCAACAGGAGTGTCTCAGAGTTCCTCTCTTAAGTTACTAAACACACAGCTATTATATACATGCCATGCTTTAAGGTAAGCTGTTTAGCATGATTTACCGAATGTAGGGATGCTAAAAAGCATCTGCCAAAATCAATCTAACATAAATACCCAAATGTAATAAAAATCTAACTTCATTCAGACAAGTTTTGACAAATGTCATTGCAATGGGGTTTTGGACGTGAGGGGAATGTGCATTTCATCACTTACATAATCAGTCCTTCTCATAGCACCCTTAGAACGAAGCTTTGTGAATCAAACATAAGTACAGTTTGTCCTGGTAGCCTCTGGAATTAGCTCACACATTAAAGCTTTCTTTAGAATGCTGAATTGAGTTCTAAAAGGTTCTTGGCTTTCTACTCTCACAAGACAGCACTTAAAACTTTTCCCCCTTTGGCACTGTCCTTCTTATTTCTCTTACATATCATTATTTCATCAAATGTATGTACTCAATATGCTTCCAATTTTGTTTTGTTTGTTGGGCCAGTGAACCTGGGTAACCCAAGGCACATGGCCAAGCATCTGGTAACAATAAAATCAACGTTACAGTAGAAGAACATCAAGAATCCTGTAGCCATAAGGTAATATGGAGTATATCTGGGTAGCTATGAAAAATACATAATAGTGTGTTTTCTTCTATGATAGTTGTGTTCTCTGAGTTGACAGAACTAGGTCAAAGATCCCTGACAGCCTATGTCCAATATATTAGGCCAGGAGAAAACAGCACTTGTCCTTTGCATCTGGTCTAGATTTTAGTTTTGATTTATCATTTCTTCTAAGATTCTTAGAATCACAGAACCCTAAAAACTATGGATAAAATATGTTTATCAGGTTACCAGTTTAAGAAAGAAGAGCAGACTTCCTTTACATAACACATCTTGTGTTCGTCAGGTTTTGTTTTCACAGTTGGAGTACTGAGTGTAAAAGAGTCTATGGAAATGTATTTTTTCCTAGATATTCATTTTAAATATTCCTTATCTTCATTTTGGCACACTATTTTATCACTAGCACCTAGCACAGTTTTAGGTACCTAGTAGGTACCAAAATATATTTGGTAAATAAACGAATGACCTATTTAGTTTTCATTCTTTACCCTACTGTAAAACACACTTCTTCTTTGATGTTTGCACTAGCCTCTTACTTTTTATACTCTTCACATACTAACCATTTAAATAAACTCTTCCTGTTTCAGTCCTTAGTATATCAAAAGAAAGTCCTAACTATATTTCCCTAGGTTGTTTAAACAAGTTTCTAATTTGATTAACTTTTACATTTTTCCCACAGCTTACTTAGTTCAGAATTTGAGGCTAATACTTAAGCTCACTTTTTCCTTTCTAGTTCCACACAAGTTTTTATTTTAAGTTTTCAGTAAGCATTTATGATGTGTACCTGTTAGGTGTCAGAGAGAAACATATTTTCCATTTGGAAATCTATAAACTGAGGCTTACAGTTTTAGGATTTGCTATTCTTAAATGTTTCTCAAGAAAGCCAATTAACTTTTTCATTTTATACTAGGATGATGATAAGTGTCAAGTCCTCAGAGAAGCCATTTAACTGGTCTTTAGTTATATCTTCTTCTTCAAAAAAAATATATTAATCACCACATCTCCAGAGTCTCTTCTTTCTCTTCCATTAAAAAATATATGATCTAAAGGAAAAATATAAAATATTTCTCTTCAAAGAATGCTGGCCCAACATAGATTTTTACTAAGTACTAAATGAACTTGTATTTTATTATATATTTTCTTTCTTTGTTGATTATGTCTTTCCTGAACATATGCCTTATCTGAAGAACTGAATTTGTATTTTTTACTGTAGGTGTTGTCAAGTTTAGATATCATCTATCACATCTACAAAAGATCAGGGCATTTGACAAGTGCATGCTCGTGTGTGATGTGATTAAGCATAGTGTCAATCAGAATAGTAATTGCAAAAATGATAATAGTAACAACAATAACCACTTTAGGGGTATCTGATCTATGATAGAGTCTGTTTGGATAGCATATAGATGTATCCACAGACCTCACTAATTTGTATTTAGAATTAAGGTGACATTTCCTTTGGTATCTAAATTTTGATAAATCCAAACTCCTGTTCTTCCTAGTTCTACAAGAATCCTCTCCCAGAGCTGTGTTTGATATTTCCCCTCAAAAATATGTATGTGCTCCACAATTTTGTCCTGTCTTTTCATTTGTCTCTCTAATTGGTCATCCTACTTTGATCTGATTCATTGCAGATCATCTAAAAATATGCCTTCAGGTTAATCAAAACTAGTTCAAGGCTATCATATTTAATCAATTCTTAAGGTAATAGTTTTCAACCATAAATAGACATATAACTAAGCATATAGATAATATGTAACAAATAAACTAACAGACTAATTAATTAGTTAAATGCTTTGATTGCTACTAGAAATGGATATTCTTAAAAAATAAAGACAGATTCACCCTCACAATCCCTTCCAAACCCCTGCTGCGCCTGTGAGCTGCAGGCAAGCTAATTCCCAGTAAGAATCACTTTCTATTTCTTTCCTTCAGATCCAGATTCAACTTCCTCCTAGCCCCAAAGATAGAAGAACTTTCTTCTACAAGTGCAGAAGAACTCAATTATGCCCCCAGGATACATATAATGGCAACACCTATTTACTCTGGTGGATATGCATTCATTTGATAATTATGTCATCTACTTATTCAGCAGAAATAATAATTTCCAGTTCCAGGCATTGTGCTATATAGTGCTCAGTGATTGCAAACAACAGCAAAATGAGATAAGAACAAACATATTACTTGTTCCTATGGCTCTCTCTTACGGTTTACTGGGGAGTCACCATTGCATATCTCCAAGCCTGGGAAATTTTATGTTAAATATGTGTGAAGCACAGAGTCTTATCCATGTAGCACTTTAGTGTTCTTTTTTATATACTTTACTGTGAAGAGAACATCAGTTCTGAGTTTGTCTCTTACACACATGCACACACATACACACTCTTTCCAAAAGCACATGAACACAAATATTTGGTAATAAATAAACTAAGATTAGGAAAAAACCAAAAACTATAACCTTGCCTAGTTCTACTTACATTAATTAACCAGATTATATTATTAATGAGAATTTTAACATTTTAATTTGCAGCACTTGCATTTAGATTACTTAGCTAGTTTGGGGCTTCCTCTAGAATAAATAATACCTATTTGTTTTATATTTTCATGATTGGCTATTTCTTGTGATTCTTTCAGACCAAAAAAGTCATTGATAGAGATGACTTCAACTACATAGAAAAATAATTATTATTGCTATTCCTATTATTATTATTTTATTACTAAAATAGTGTCATTATTATTAATATTACAAATATGCTTTTTTAGGCTTAAAAGAAAATTGGCCTTCAACATACTTCTTTTCAAATAGTTTTCTCATGAATTCTTAAAAATTACATTCAATTTAGTTATCAAGTTTATTCTAAGAAATTACAAATTTATAGGCAGTGACTTACCCAAGGTAGCCTAATTAAATTGTGGTTGTGAATTTGTGTTATTGACCCAGGTTTTTCTGATTCCAAATTTTGCTTTTTTCCCACTATGTTAGTGGGTAGGTATGGGCTTATTTCCTTTAGGAGACTGGTGACTTCTTTTGCCCAATACAACTTTTGTCCAGCACAACTTGCTAATACAGCAGGAGACAAACAAAGAAAACAGAAATAAACCATCCATGCCATGGCAAGTGACAGAGAAATGTCTTTATAGCAACATGGGAGAAACGCCACTAGAGAGTTTTATATATTTAATTTTTTAGTCTACTAACATAAAATGATAGCTGGACACGGTGGCTCACACCTGCACTCCTAACACTCTGGGAGGCCGAGGAGGGAGAATCATTTGAGGTCAGGGCTTCAAGACCAGTCTGAGTAAGAGCAAGACCCTGTCTCTACTAAAAATAGAAAAAATTAGCTGGGCAACTAAAAATAGAAAAATTAGCCAGTCTTGGTGGTCGTGCCTGTAGTCCCAGCTACTCTGGAGGCAGAGGTAGGAAGATTGCTTGAGCCCAGTTTGAGGTTGCTGTGAGCTAGGCTAATGCCATGGCACTCTTGCCTGGGCAACAGAGCAAGACTCTGTCTCAAAAAAGAAAAAATAAAGCACTTAAATGATCTTATAATTTTAAAATTCTTTGTCAAAATTTTCTTTTAGTTTTTGTTATGAATATAATATCTTTTACTCATTTACCAAATATAAATTTATATTAAACTATTTTGTGTAATTTTTCAAACAAGTGCTAATTCCCCTACCAAAGTGTCAGATACAATTTTTTGTTAGGTTGGACTCTCTATCGGTGCCTCCTGCCTAGGAACAGCCTAGAGGTTCACACACCTGGACTGAACTATCTATAAGAACCCAACCCACTTCCAACACAAACATACATGTTCACAAACACAGAGTCCCAAGCTACTCTATGTAAAGTACCTATTGACTTCTATCATATTAAAATTGGAAGGAAATCTGCCATGCTGGTATTTTTCAGCTGTTTTAAAATAGCCATAACCAGTGAAGAAACTGAGAGGAGCTCATTGATGAGTTCCTTGCCAGACAGGTAAATAAAAGGCAGAAAACAAACACCTAAATCTAAAATTTCAAGTAAACTGTAGTCTAACAGTTTAAGTCCAGCAAAATGAGGTGTTTCTCTCGGAGGCGCTATTAAAAAAAAAATTAGGGAAAAGAATATGCAATTCAAAGTATCTAATTCATAGAAAAATTGCAAAGTATTTCCTGGTTGACTGAATTTAACAAATTTTAAGATGGCTTTTTATGGGTAGACAAAGTCTTTGTTAAAATTTCAAACAATAAAACTATCATTTTCTACTATATTCTTGCAATAAGCAAATAATATTATCAATAGTTTTAAGTGTACATAAACCACTCAGCAAATATTTTTATCTAATATAATGTCTAAAAATTATACAGATAAATCAATAATAATTTTTATCCTATTTGGAGTGTCTATTATAAAGCAATATAACTGAGTTTTCTTTCTGAATTCAATAGAAAATTCCTTTGCATATCTATTGAAAGATGTGCTATTGAAAACTAAAGGTGATTCAAAATATGAAAATGTTCCAATAAAACATGAACTTCACTAATTCCTCCATTTTTATAATTTACAAAAACAATCTTAAGGCTGATAAATAGATTTGCAATGCCCTTTCAAAATGCCAAGAAACATATTCCATTAGTGCACCTGCTCCTCTTTTTGAGCTAAAGAAATTCCCATAAAATATTTCTAGTCTCAGGCCCCTTCTCCATAGACACAATTCTCTGGATGACATTAAAAGACAGTAAGTGGATAGACACAGTGTTTCAAAGCATCTCAACTAGAATATCTGAGAGATTGAGGTGAAGAGGTCTGTCCTCTGCTCCATATTTGGTTCCTCTATGAAATCCATGAAAGGTAGAGCCTCAGTCTCCTCACGTATAAAATGGAGATAGCTACATCTGCTTTAAAGAGTTTTTGAAATGTCTCAAACATTTCTATAAATTAATACACACACACACACATCTCTCATGTATATGAAAGTAATATGCCAATCTGAGCACTTCTCTGTAAACATGTATGAACTTATGTTTGCACTCTCATAATCCATTCTAGTTGTCCCTTTTTTGAAACCAGCTTGTGAAAAGCTTAGACTTAACAGCCTAGTGCAACAGATGAAACTGTACTTCTCACTCCTTCAAGTATTGGTTCAGGGAAATACCCATATCCAGGCCTATGAAAATTAGCACAGAACAGTTCCCTGGATACAGTGAGGATATATGTATGAGACCTGATAGAAGCTCTCTATTCTCTAAGATTATATATGGCATGGATATTAGACCTGAAGCTTTGGCAATTTTACTACCAGTAAGGAATCAACCTGAAATTGAAGCCACATATGCAAAAGGGTAGAGCCAAGAGAATTACTAAGAACCAGAGTTAACAGTAATAAACTATGCTTTGGCCTATCCTAACTCTGGCTTTTCAGATATATGTTCCAATATAATTTGAATTTTAAGCCAATTGATTTGGAATTTCTGTTTCTTGAAATCAAAAGTGTCCTGACTTATAGAAAATGGAAAGGAATTTGTTTTGCTAATGTTGCTTTATTCCTATTCAAATGTCAGGGCAAAGAAATCTGAATGGAATGCGTGCTTTTAGCTTCACCTTTTTACCTGTGGCCTACTTAGAAGGCCAGTAAGTCAGGTATGCACCAACTGGAGCCCTTACAGATCTTAAACTATGCAGAGATGTTTTACGTTTCTCCAGAGCTCTTTCTCTGGAGAGATGGGGATATAATCTGCTATACAATGAAAGTACAGAAAGAAGGCTCTGTCCAAGGAAAAATCAACAGCTCAATAGATGGGTTTTCTTTTCCCCTCTGTCACAATTCTCCATATGCCCCATATATCAAGAGGGCATTGGAATGGAGGTCAGCATTTGTGGGATCTGATTAGTGGGAAGTTGGCTTGTGGATACATTTATTTCGAGTTTAATAAAACAAAATTACGTGAGTTTTGAAACATCACTTCTAGGCATAGTTCTTGCCAGCTGTCCCATATGGGTTTGGCTCACTATGACACAGAGGTACAGGACCAAAAGTCGTATGTTAATATGTCCCACAACACCAATCACCAGAAGTGGGTGAGTAATGGGAGGAGAAGCCAGTTTTGAGATGTTCCAATCCAGAAGCTATCTCTGCAAAATTTTTCAAATCATTGGATGTATATTAAGAAAATTCTAAAGAGAGAATTTAATTGATAACTAATCAAAATCAAATTTCTCTGCTCTCAGTTTTTTCTTTTCTTTTTTACTGCTTATTACTAGAAGACACTTTATTTTATGTTTATAGGGCACAATCTATAGTATAAAGTGAGAGTAAATTTGTGGGAACTTTCATATTCTAGGCATTCTAAATATACATAAAAACTTTGACCTCTCATGCCAAAGGTAAGGGTAAATTATTGTTTTTCATATTCTTTATTGAAAATAATATTTAAAAGTTATTGAGTTATGACAATTTGAATAAAAATGGAACCAAAATATAGGACAAATGGATATAGTGGTTTGTTAATTAATTAGTTAATAAAAATATTGCTACTTTTCTGGATTTTGTGATGTTCGTGGTACTTGTCAGCTTCAAATACATTCAAATTTTTTGTATTTTTTTCTTAGTAAAAATAAGTGTTTATACTTATATGCAGTTTTTTAAATTGTGATTATTTTTTTTCTAAAGAGGCTCCCCCTCAAAGTAAATATGTATCAACTTCCACAAAATTTGGATTTTCCCCAAGGTGTACTCTATGTATATGAAGAAAAATGATGAATTACTGAATTATCTGTGAGAGGATGAAAAGCTCTTATGAAGTATTATGTTTAAGAAGGATCTTGCAGAATAAGTAGAGAAAACTGGTCTTAAATAGAGAAAAGAAGCATGAGTCCTCAGTTCCAAGGTCACTGAAATGCCTTCACTGAATGCTGTATCTCAACATGGACCCCACCCCCACCATGCCTAGCCCCACCCCCACCATGCCTAGCCCTACCCCCACCATGCCTAGCCACTTTCTTTTCCACTGCTCTATCTGAATGTACATTATGTTTTATTGCTATATCTTCATGAAAACATAAACTTCATGAAGGCAGCAATTTGTTCCACCTTGTTCACTGTAACCCTAGATCCTAGGACAGTGCCTCTCATATAGCATACAATAAAGATAGGTGCTTTATAAATATTTGTTAAATGAATGAATGCCCTAAAGTTTCCTATATTAACATGAGCTTCTTTGATGTTAATCATTCAGTGGAAGAGAATAGCCATTAACCTGAACAATTCCAAATCTCTGGCTGAGTTTTTTGTGTCTGGGTATTGAGCTTTCACAGTCTTACGGCGATATAGTTTTATTTTCAGTTACTGAACATGCATATACACACACACATGCATGCACACACACACACATACACAGAAGATTGGAGGAATCTAGAAATTAAAAAGTCAGATTTGTCATATACATAAATTATTCTCTCTATAATCATTTTTAGAAAAGCAGACAAAAAGGAATATAATCAGACTAAAATGATACATCTGGCCACCATACCAAAAAGGCAACATCTTGACAACTGCTAATTTAATTGAAAATTGTGCAGATATTTTCTCACAGAGCTCATGAGTCCTAGCAGTAATGCTGATAATCTTTCCAGGAACTTAGAAGCAATCTTAGTACTTTTGGTGTAAGTTACTTCTTTTAATCATAATTTTTTTTTTTTTTTTGGTGAAAGTTTTATTTTGTAATCATGAATGAGAGGACCCAAAGGGACCTTCTTAGTTTCAGGCAACTCTCCAAATTGTCACAAGAACAGGACAAAGATTTCCTAATATTAGCTTGCCTATGCCAGTAAACTTTACCTGACCTAATTTTCTCCATCACAGAGTTGTGAAGCTAAAAGGGACCTTAGTAGTTTCTGTGGCCAAAACAGATGCACACTGAATAGTCACTTCTCATTTTCTCCTTGCAAACAGAATCTCTTTGGGGTCAAAATGTGCCTAGATCTGTATTTATTTTCACATTATTCTTTTCAGCTAGAGGTAGCCATGTGACATTTTTAGTTGGTGATATGTAAGACAAAGTCTAATTTTTTTTTTAAGATTATGTATTCCAATATAAGGAACTGGCACAGCAGGTAGCCCCATTTCTTTCTTCTACCGGCTTGAATATAAGCACACTGTTTGGAGCTTGAGCTGCCTCATGGTTTTATAATCATGAAATAACAAGCAAATAACTAAGAACAGTGAGTGTCATGGAGCCACTGTCCCTGTGTTGTACTGTTCATTTCCAAGCTATTCATGCAAGAAAAATAAACCTAGATTTATTTGAGTTACTATTAGCTAGTTTCTGCTACTTATAGCCCAAAGTATTCCTGTTATAGTCATTAATTCTAATGCCTTTATTTTTTAAGAGAAACAAAACTGAGGCTCAATGAGAACAAGAAATTTGGCCAGAGTCATAGATAGTTTGGGTGAGAACACATTACAAGGGCCCCTATCTCTTCTAGATATTTGCAAGCACACCCTATGGCCCTTGAATAAGATTATGGGCTGCTTCACCTATCTCTTTAAGACAAGAAAATACTAAAGGTAGCAAAATGCTCATAGTAGAACAATGTCAGTATTGTTGACAATTGTAAGAACAAGTGCTAGACTACAACACCCTATAATATTTGTTATATATAATAGTAATATTTTGATTATTTTTATGTTACATATTGAGGCCAAATTACTATCATCTGCAATAAAATATTTGTTCATTATTGGGTCAAAATGTCTGGGTGACAAGTTAAAGTTTTCATCATTCATCAGGCTATTCTTTGTCCTCATTTCTAATTATACAGCTATCTGGATGCTTTGGCATCATGTAGATTCAATTAAGTTAAGCATTGAGTTAAGGAGGCGATTGTGATTTGAGTAATTCAGATTTTCAATCTTTACTTTCATACTTTTTTTCTTTAAATAAAGGATCCCAGAAGACATTAGATTTATGTATCTCATCTATGCTTTTCAGTCCTCAGTTATTAATTTATGCTAAATCAAGTCAAAGTTTACAAGTTTTTATATAACTCCTTACAAAGAAGGTTTTTCTCTCACTTACTGGTGCTAATGCCCTGTTCCAGGCATCGCTCTTTTTGCCACATTCCCATGCATATAACTCACAAATAAATGCTCTTAGTAAAACATTTGGCATCTTTATCTTCTTTCATGAAAATGCAATTTTGATATTTCCAACACTACATATGGACCAGATGTGAAACATGACTTAAATGAATAGGGAATTCAGTATGGTCTTGAAATTATGGGACATATATTGTATCCCTTTTATGATAATGTTTTCTTTATAATTCACTATTGCAAGACAGCTGCTGCAAGTGCCTGAGTGGCTCCTCTTGGCATGTTCTTTCTCTTTTTGTGCTTTCTCCACTTTTCCCAATCCAACGAAAGATCTAAAAATGGAGGCAGAGTTGAAATAAGACTTTGGCCTCACCTTCAAAATGTTCATGCAAATACATGGCACATGAGTCACCATGGGAACACTCTTTCTGATCTTAAACTTGGCCTTGAATTATTCTCAAGACAGGCAATTCTGTCTGTTCAAGTTGCCACTCAAGATAATCTACTTGCCGTCAATATAACCTTCTTAATCTAAATTTAATGTATATTTTCCATAATTCCATCCCCACTATCAGGTGCTCCTTATGAATAAAAGTGTTGTCTAATTTTTACCACTGATTGTGATGAAAAGAAAGAAAACCTTTTTCATGTGTGTATGTCTGTGTGTGTATGTGTATAATTTCAAACTAGGAGGGATAGTGACTCCAATGGAAGAAAGACAACTTCCAAAATATATATCAAATTTATCCACTTCTTTTCATCTTAACTTATTTAACTTATTTAAGCCAACATACCACTGCTGTGACAAGCTCACATCTGTCTTCAAATATCCACTCGTACCTCTCGCTAGCCATTGTTTCACGTAGCAGCCAGAGGGGCTTTCAATCATGAAAATCTGTTGGTCACTTCCACTCTTAAAATTCCTCATACAATGATCTTCTATTTCTCAAACTGCTACATTCATTGCTGCCTAAGGCCTTCCCTTTCATTCCTTTATTCATTTAATTTATAAGTGTTCATTTAATTTATTAAGTGTTTAATTTACATCAAGCAACTCACTTTCTCTTTACTTGGTTAGTTCCTGAATTTATATTGTAGCATGAAAACACCTTCACAATAGGACCTCATTGGACTATGAAGGAAACTTCTGTGTTCAACAAAGCCTATTTGCTCATCTTCCTGTCCACACTTCTATAATTCCTGTTCTGTACTTGCAACTCCAAACAACATGTGACCAGTAATCACTTATTGAAAGTAAGAGGAATTGTGATGCATCACTTCTTAGCTGAACTGTTTAAGAAACAGGAGTGGTTGAAGCAAAGGATAATGTTCTGAATCAGTGTGAGGAAGATCCCATGTTTTCTAGCTTCAGGGGGGACCAGCCTTCCTTGGTTCATGGCCCCATATCACCCTGCCTTCTGCCTCTGATGGTACATTTCCTCTTCTAACTCTGACTACCTACCTCCTCCTTATAAGGACCCTTGCAACTACATTGGGCCCACCTGAATAATTCAAGACAATCTCTTCATCTCAAATCCTTAACTTAATCACTCCTGCACAGTCCCTTTTACCATGTCAGGTAACATAGCTGCAAGTTCTGAGTCATGGACATCTTGGGGGTAGAGGTGGGGTAAAATTGTTCTATCCACCACCCAAGATAACAAGATACCAGCCTATAGGAAGGCTACAACATAAAAGTCTCGTTAACATGCAAACCTGAGGCAAAAATAAGTTTAGAGGTGAGGCTTTTCTACTAAAGCATATTATCTCAGGGAGCTTCCAAGTAGCCATCATAAAATTTGGAAGATAGAATCTTAGGAAGAAGGAAGAAAAGACAGCAGATTTGAGAACCACTTATAGCAATGAACATTGGTGTGAGTACTAGCATGTGAATTTGTCTGGAAACAAACAGAACAGTAACCTACTAAACTTTCAGGGGAATTGTATTGCCACTGAAAAATGAGTTTAGAGTAAAAAATCCTTTGTCTATTCAAGTCTTAAAACAACTTTCAAGCTCCACACTTGCACCAATCAGAAATGGGCTTTGGTAGTAGTACAGCCCTCAGTTAGGGCATGATCTCCACACTTCTCATTGGACATAGTTCTCCAGCAAGTTCTCTGGGCTTACAGAGAATATGCACTCAAGTATGAGCACGTATTCGAAACTTTAAATACCATCTTTTAACATCTGCCACAGCAATTCTGGTCAGAGTTTTTGCTGTTCTTCTAGAAGTCATCTTCACAGCATGTTTGCACCATCACCTGGTGTTTTTGCAAGGATGTTAAATTTTGTACATGAAGAGAATGCACCCAAATTTATAAACTCTCCCTTATTCAATCTTATGTTCCAGCTTCCTTGGTCAAACACTTTCAGAATATACTCCCATGAATCCCCTCCTCGCTCTGCCAGTCCATTTTGGATTGGTCCTGAAGCTCCTTTGGAGCACGGTTCCTTTTCTTATCAAGACCAGCACATCTCCTGCTGCCTTAGAATGTCACTTAACCCTATTACTGACCTGGTGTTGAGAATGTATAACTGTTTTCAAATACATGATTTTACATATTTTATAGGATTGGTGTGCTGTAGAAGATAGTCCATACCTAGCAGATACGGAGATATAGACAATGGAGTGTGTGTGTGTGTGTGTGTGAGAGAGAGAGAGACAGAGACAGAGACAGAGAGAGAGAAACAATTTCTTTAAAATGAGTTTTGCATGTTTTATGGGAAATATTCTGTGTGAACTAGTGGAGGAAAGATCAATGGAATCTAATTATAATTATCATTAATCATTATAGAGCCTCAATTGATACCTAAGGACTAGGGATCAATATCCAACAATTATGATATATTCCACCTGTGTAATTTAATAAGATTAATGCAGTATATCTATGTTATAGTTTGTGATCCTTTCTGCCACCACAGTCTTAGGTAACTAAACAGACACTCCATTATAAACTTTCATTTTTTATTAGAAATTTAATATTTTGTCATAGTCTTAAAAATTGTCAGAATGCCACTTATGTTTTTGTGAACATTTAAAATGAAATATGAAGCCACTCAAGAATAATTTTTGAATAAATATGAGCAGAAATAAAAGTGTTCAAGTCTGATTCCAATAGTCAAGTGGACCACACAATAAGCCACAACACAATAGCAATTGACATGCTGATGCTCTCAGAAGATAAGTTACCTAAACTTCAACATGATGGGAAATAAGGAAACTCTTTCTGGAAATAAAATTCCCATAGGTTTGTAAAACATACTAATTATTTTCTAAATGAAGGCACATTTATTATTTTTCTTTATATTCCCTCTTTACCCTTCAACACACAATCCCCATTGCGAGTTTACCTATTATTTCTTGACTTCAAAACTCTGAATAGAGTCTGAGCAATTACAGAATCCCCCGACAAGTCCTCATATGTTGTGAATGAGAATTTCAATGAACATGTACTTCGGAAATGAAAGACAGATGGTCTTCCAGTCTGTATCTCCTTTATCTTTTTCGTCAACCCGGAATCAACTTCACATGTCTTCTCTGTTTTATTCATATCAATAAGCTTGCATCTGTTTCATAAATCTTTCTTTCCTTACAGTTGACTGCATTTCACCAATTCTAATTCTCTGTATGTTTTCTCCATTGAAATCTGCCTTGATTGTTTTTCCTCTTACTACTGTAACTCATTTCTGTATTGTGTCCTCACACATTTTTCCCTCCAGACTTTTCTAAATAAAAAGCTATATTAACTAGGTCTTTCTTTGTAATAAAAGAATGTAACAAACTATTACATATCCCTATCTTCACTGACATCTGAATTTTGAGCATCTGGCCACACAGAAGGCCTTAAAAAGTTGAGAGAGAACAAAACTAATCCATTCCTCTCATCCATCTTCACTTTCCCAAACCTGGAGAACCCAGAGCATCACTGGGGTTAAAGGAGGGAAGGAAGTGAACACAGACCGTACTCCCTTTTCCCACTGCTCTACTAGTGAAGCCAAGGGACAGGTGTGACCTGGGAGAGGGAGAAGGTTTGAATTTGAAGGTTTTGTGTGAAACTGAAAATAAAACTGTCCAGCTGTGGCTGGAACAGGTAGGATTTCATGAGATCCCACCAGAGGGTAAAAAGCAGAACCTGAAACAGCAGGTTTGAGAACACGATTGAAAAGAAAAAAAACAAATTATGTCTACACTTGACTGATCTGGCACATTTTGATACATGAATATCATATATAGATACATAATGATAGATTTTACATGAATAAATAAAAACACATTTTATGAAATAAAAAGTAAGCTGGAAAAAATACAGAAATCTCAGATGTGCTACTTACTAGTGGTATTATACTGAACAAGTAAAAATGATCTTTCTGAATCTCCCAATTCTCATTTAAAAAATAAGAATAGTAAGATCTCACTGCATTGTCATGATGTTTAAGTAAAAAATAATGCATTGAAACATCTAGCACAATATCCAATATACAGAAAGCCCCCAATTTATCCTAGCTCACTTCCCTCGTTTTTCAACATTGCTTATTTTTTGAGGAGCTACTGTATATCGAGGAAGTACACTAGAAAAGTGTGAGATTAATTTTTTTGTATTTTATAAATCAGTAAGGGACACAAGGATGATTCAAATAAGACAAAAGAAACAAGTGAAAGATTGTCATTAAACACTAAAATGTGTGGTTTCAACTGCAGTACAGTTATTTGGGAAATTCAAAGAAAATGAAGCAAACTAGTGAACTAACCTAGCACATTTCCTAGAAAACAACCTAAAATTCAAGTCAACAAGAAGACATGTTTTTTTTTTTTTTTTTTCCTTCTGGCTCTTTCCAATTTGAAACACACCCAGAGCCCTTTCTGAAAACCGGGAAGCTTGAAGACTAGAGGAGCCAAGAGTAAATGTCATTGTATTAGTTTGTTATCCAAGACACAGATCTGTATTGTCCAGATTTTTGCAGAACACTCCTCACTGGTACCCTATTTCAACATTTGTAACAGATTATTTGGAAAACATTGTTGGGGGCAAAGCCACATCTAACAACTCCCATTCCTAGAACATCAAATTTTGATTTTAATGAAAACAAGATTCAAAGCCTTTGGATATCAATTTGTGGCAATGGGGGCTGTAAATAAAGTATAAGAACTAGTTACACTGAGTTTATTAATGCAAAACCACCATGAAATAAATAGTTTTCTTAAAGAATTTAGGTTCAGTTTACCTTGGATTAAGGAAATGTTTCATGCCATTGCATGTGAGAGCTGTAGATATGCACACATAGGGGGACAACTACAATACGGGAGTGTTTGCAAATCTTTTGACTCCTCCAGCCTTCCAAAGACAGTCCCTTTTATTGCCAGCCTACAACACCCTCTTCTCAACCCAGAAGATTCCATCTTGGTCAAACTAGTTCTTAGTCTTATATGATGCATGCGGAGTCAGAGTAAAAGCAGAGAAAACCAAAGAAAGGGTGAGGAGGTAAAAAAAAATTTATGTAAACCCATTAATATGTAAGAGAGAGGGAGAGAGACAGAGATACAGAGAAAGACAGAGTGGGAGGTAGAATAAAAGCTGCTTTGACTAAAAGTAGAAATATTGAGTGCAGATGTTATAAGAATGATTATAAATTAGAGTACCTCTTAAGTGTTGTGTATTAAAAAGTGAGACAAGAAAATGAGATATGAAAACGTTGTCGAGGCTATGAGTTACACACACTTCAGTGTCTTATAAGGAACTTGAGTAATGCCTGGCACTTCTTTTGGACAGTTTTGGTTGTAGCTTGTAAATTGTGCACCTTCAAAGCAAAACCATAGATTGAACCATTTGTATCTGTGGATTATAAGGGATATACTCATACTCCAATAGCCAGAAAAATAATTTTAATGTTTTCCCCATATATAGAATGTGATTGTGTACTTATACATGTAATCTATAATGGTTAAGTCATTGGGCAAGAGACTTACTCGTAAGAAGATGGACATAGGATCCAGGCATGTAAATGCACAAATGCACGAATTAGGAAGAGGAGGGGAAAGGAGAAGAGGTAGAGAGAAAGAGGTCAAGGTTCAGTAAATGAAAACATGGAATTATTTGGCAATTGAGAGGTTTAGAATAACTTGGAACCAGGAGAAACAGCAGTTTCTCAGAGATACAAGATCGTTCCTAAAATGCAGCTCATTCTGAACTGTGTTCTCACTGAGCACACAAATGAAACTCTGGAGAACCAATTGAGTTCTTTTCTTCTCTGTGGCTAAGTTCTGCTACATGTCCCACTTCTCCGTATGCTCCAACTAGGAGCTAAAGTCCATCCAGATACCATATGTCATCAGTACTTGCCTCACAATACATTAATACATATAATAAATATCTGATAAATAAATGAACCAACTTACTTCCATTTAAACCACTACATCCCTGTACCATAATGCTGACTATAAGAAATTAAAACTGTTCAGGTGCCTGGTTCCCTAAGTAACTTTAAGTTCCCTGTGCTAAAGGACAATGTATTATTCATGTTTGGAGTCCTAGCTGACTGAGTGGGCACTCAATCAATGGATGTTGAACTGAACTGAAAAATAAATATACAGAAAATAAGCTCTACTTTAGGTAGAAAGTAAAGTGGGTAACGTTAAATTTAGATTAACTTCATAGTCAAGCAGCAAAATATTTGTAAATAGATTGAAGTGAATTCAGGTTTGCAATGTAAAACCTTATAAACTAGTATACAGGGTGTCCCAAAAGTCTTCATACCAACAAAAAAAAATGTAAAATTTTGTAACGAATATTTTGTAATGAAGGTATATTTAGCTATAATTTCTCACTTTCCCTATGTATGGTGACTTTCAGGGCACCCTACTGTATTTCTAAATTGTCTTCTAACAACATATGAGATATGATGTCTTATCCCATACTCTGGGCCACAATTTTCACAGATTTTTCCAGAATTTGGCACCAAATACAAATAGGAGGAATACCTGCAGATTCTCTTCTTTTAACTTGAAGTCACTTAGACATGAGTCTAACTTTTGTGTATGGAAACCTGAACTCCTCACTAAAGCAAGAGATACTGTTTCAGGATAGTTGCTTTGAGAGAATGTGTGCTTACTCTGGTAATACTATTATTGCCCAACATCTTTTGGGAACTGCCTGATAAATCTTTGAAAAACCGTTTTTTGTTTGTTGGTGAACATGATTTTGAAGCCAAGCAGAAGTTAATCCACACTTTAGCTTTGTGAATACATGTGGGTCATTGAAGTTATGAAGTAAGTCTTCCAGAAAGAAAACAAGGTGTGCTGACAAAGTGAGTGATATTTTGGGGTTGTTTATAAGATAACTCTGCAATCAGTATCAGTAGAAGTCACAGGAATATTTTTATCAGGACAATATTGTGAGAATAAGTACAGTGTTTTCTGAGAGGACTACAGTGGAAACCAATACTTGTGAATGCATAAATTCTGGCAAACTTGTTCAGGAAAAGTCTCAGAACTTTAAGACAATTCTTCCCAACTCTGAAGTAAGTATAAATCACGTGTATTTCTCTTTTCCTTCTGGGTACTTTTATATGGAAGGCCAAGGAACAATGACAGAGGCAAGGGAGTAGGAGAAAGGGAGAGAAACTGAGAAATTCTTTGTCAATACAGAGAAATTGACTCAGAGGTTTAGGTCAAAGAGTTTCTCGAATTTAGTCAATAAAATAGCAAATGAAATGATCTTTAATGGGGGAAAAGTGAATGATAGAAGACCTATCAACTTTTTGTGTAAGCTGCTATCCTAATGGGGTTTGTAAACACCAGTAGAGTAGTTCGCCTATTAAATAATTAGATATTTATCAAGATAGCCTAGACATGAGAGGGAAAGAAATATGCCCCCCCCCCCTCCACCTCCATGCACCCACTGGCTGAGTCGTTTGGGCCATCAGTGTAATGACGTCTTATGCTTGTGAGAAACCTTACTGGTGCTCCATTTGTAAAGTGTAGGTATGAATAGTTCTCCCAAACTGAATAAGCTCTCTGGTACCATAAAGCTCCCACTGTTTAGTTACAGATTAGGTCTCTGCCCTCTATTGGAAAATATTGTATCTGCACCAGAAAATCCTTATTTTTAAACTTACAGAAATCATAAACTAATATATCAATCACAAAGTGGTACATTTTGCTAATTTGAATATATTCATATATCGATATGAATATATTCATATCCTCAATATGACATGAATAATTTTTCATATCCTCCATATGAAAATGAATCCTTTGATTTTTTTCTGTCCTTGAATTATGTTTTTATTCATTTAATCCACTGTGAAAACTATGTATTCAAGGACTCCTATACCACAGGACCTGTTGCTTTGCACTGGCAGTACAAGGGAATGGCATGGAATGGTGTTTACAATACAACAGCCATGAGCAATGTGGCAACTGAGCATTTGAAATGTGGCTAGCCCAAATAAAAATGTGCTTAAAGTATAATATACATGCCAGATTTCTACAATTTAGTACCAAAAAAGAAACTAAAATATCTCCTTAATTATTGTTTATATTGATTATATTTTGAAATAACATTTTGTCTATATTATGCTAAAATATGTTATTAATATTAATTTATCTGCTTTTTTTACTCTTTAATGTGGCTACTAGAAAATTAATATTTTATATATGGCCTAAATTATTTGTAGCTCACATTATATCTCAATTGTATAGCATCACTCCAGAAACTCTAAGAGAATAATACAGATACATAATTGAATATCTATCTATAGATAGATAAATATAAAAGAATAGTTGCAAACATTATGATATATTAAATATAATGATAACAAATACCTGTATTACTTATTATATGCCAGGTAGATCTAAAATATATATATATATACACATATATATGTATATATTCTGGTATAGCTGATACCTGAGTTGAGTTTTTAATAATGACTAGAAGCTAGTCAGTTAAACCTCTTTTGTGTGAAATAAATCAATAGAAATGGAAATTTTATTTGAGCACATATGTATTAAAGCTATTCTGAGTGAAACAAAGCAGCATTATCTTTGCTTCCAAAAGTGTCAAAACATTTGAGCACTTTCATGCAATATATAAGACAGGGAGAGGAGGAGAAAGATTAAGAAACAGGAAGAGGCAGAGGACGAGGCGAAGAAGAAAGAGGAGGAGGAGGAGGAGGAGGAGAAAAAAGGAAGAGAAGAGGGAAGGAAGAGAGGAGGGAGAAGGAAAACAAACATGTTTTTGCTCACCAAAGATTTTCAGTTGGCTTAAATGGGTAAACTTCTAAGCTTTTATAGATCCACTTTTTTGAATCTATGATTTTTCTTAAGTCTCAAAATTGGCCTCTCATGCCATGTATAAGGACTGCAGCCCCCAACCCCCAAGCCACATAGCTCCACGCAGCCCCCACTTTTGTGGAAAAATTGTTTTCCATGAAACAGGAAACACCCCTGACCCCTGCCCACACAGCAGGAAGTGAGCTGCAGGCAAGCAAGTGAAGCTTCATCTGTGTTTACAGCCACTCTCTATTGCTCACATCACTGCCTGAGCTCCACCTCCTGCCCCACCTCCCCATCCACGGAAAAATTGTCTTTCATGAAACCAGTCGCAGGTGCCAAAAAGTTTGGGGACCGCTGTATAAGGAGATTATTTGGCAATCAGCCAAGACAAGAGAATTGTCTACGGAAAATAAACTTAATCGTGAGATTTTCATATTGACAAATTTAACTTAAAATCAGGATAATGGGATACTTGCTTACTTTAATGTATACTTATGTGCTAATCCTTATGCTTCAGGGATTTTAGAAATTCCCTGCTAGAGAAACACCTGCTACTAATAAAGAGAAGAGAACATAACTTCAAATGATTAAAAGAAAAAAAGAAAGTTTCTACCTTGTGACAACTCTCATCTTTCAAGACAAATATGTCTGTGTGGGTAAGGAAGGGGGCATGTGAGGAGGGAAGGGGGTGCACTATTGCTATCAGGCTCCACATGGACCAGGCTATATGTGAGGACACCCTCCGTCACTGCCCCAGAGATCTGCTGTACTTACCGGAAGGAGAGATGCATGCATCCCCTGATCATCAGCAGGAAATGGGAGGTCAGGAAAAGTTGCCAGGAAAGATTCTCAAGAAACCCAAATTAGGAAGCGGAGGGAGACAACACAGGAACAGAGAACATGAGGATGATGAAATAAGAGCGAAGATAAAGATAACATGTGGGTGAGGATAAGCTTTTAACTCTGTCAGCAAAGGCTTCCTGGAAGGTATGAGCCAGAATTGAGATTTAAAGAATGAGTAGATTGCAGTGTGGCAAAGAATTGATGTCACAGGAATTTCAGGCAGGGGGACAAATGGAAGAGATGACTCATGTGCAGAATCATGTAGTGTGCAGCTGAGCCGTTCAGTATTCCTCAAGTATAGAGCGAAAGGGATGGGAGACACATGGGAGATGAAGTGGGGAAGCTCAGTTCTTAGAAATCCTTGCAGACTCTTTTAAGCATCTTAGATTGTATCCTTTGGGCAATGGAAATCACTGAAGAGTGTTGGGAAAAGAGTGAAATAGATTCATATAAAGAGAAGTATGTTCACCTCCTTTACATTGCTCCTATACCTCTTCTTCCACTCCACACTAGTCTCCCTATTTGTCATGTGTCTTCTTTTGGTCTAGTCAAGGGACCTTCAGTTTGCAAAAATAATTAGAATACTTCAATGTTTGCTAGTCTTCAAAATTAAAGTTTTCTACTACCTAAAGCTGTTTTATTCATCATTCAATGTAACCCTTTTGAAGTTTTGGTGAAAATCTTCAAATAGCTTAGAACGTATTCAGTGAATACTTTCCAATCTTCTTGGATAAACTCTAATAAGTGTTAAGTAAAATATAAGCCAACACTGTTTCTCCATAGCTTCTTATGATGTGAGTTCTTTCCTACCTCAAGAAAGAAGAGACTAGGAAAGTCCCTTCGGAGTAGGACATATGTCTATATCTCTGCCCTCAATGATAATCACAAGGCATTAAATGCAATATGTATTAAAAAAGTAATAGCATAAATCAAAGTCAGAAAAACAAAGCTTAAGGTCAAACATATCCAATTGCTATCTATAAATTCTTGGGGAAGACATTTAATTTTCTAAAGCCATCTTCTTCTAGATATAATATTGGAATTATAATACCAGCTAACATCTACTGCACACTTGTGTGCCAGCCACTGTCCTAATTTCAGCGCTTTACTTTTGTTATCATATTTAGTCCTCCTAGGTAGTCAATATTATCTTCATCCCTATTTTACAAATGACAATAATGCAGTGCAGAGTGAAAGAAATTCATCCAAAGTCATATGCCAACAAAGTAGTGAAGTTAGGATTTGAATTCACCAATTCTAATCCAGAATCTATACTTTTAGTTACATTGTACCTAAAACAGATTTGTTAGGATTACACTGATGAACAAGTATGAATGATATTTGTACATAAAAAAAATGTTGTTCAAATGTAGGTGGTACAATTGTGTGATTGTAGTTGAAATAATGAATGTAAAATGTGTAATGTCTAGCATATAGAAGTTCTCAGGAAAAAATTAGATCCCATTCATTCTACCAAAAAAGCAGCTGATGTTCAGTATCTCCATGTCCCCAGTATGGGAAACCTTCAAAATAGCTCTGTTTTCCTCTTCTTACAACCTCCAATCTTAAATAATTAAAATGAAATGCAAACTCATACCAGATGTTCTGTAGCTGTTTTAGTTTGAATGTACCTTGGTTTCCTGTACATCACTTTTACTTTGACAGTTGTGTCTTCACTGTGTTCTTCACATGCATCCCATCTGAAACTGCTTGAGGAGCAAGGTGGGACAGGCATAGCATCAAAGCTAATCTCCTGGCTTCATTTTCCAACTGTTTAATTTCTCCTCCCAAGATTCACAGGACTTTTTCGTGTTCATTCTCATTTGGTCAAAGACAGATGGAAGGGAAGATGAATGCAATACAACCACACCCACCCAAAGCCCTGAAGTAAACACTGCACCCGAAACTTCTTTCCCAAAAAGCATTCTAAGTGTCTATGGCTCTGCCTGTACAACCCTAACATAAAAACTGTCAAATGTCTACCTTGTGTGCTTCTGTGTAGATACAACCCAATGTGGGTACACTGCATTTTGAATTGTCTACCTACAGGAGACTCTGAAAACAGAGAAACTACTTGTGGGAGAAGGAGACTCCAGGCATTTAAGGTTCATGTTAAACAGAAGGAGAAACGTATTTACAAAACAACATAAATCAGAGGAAAATTATGTTATTCAACTTTATACTAATATGGTAAAAACAATACTTCAATAAATACCCCTAAAACATCTTCAGTGCTTATAAACCTTTTTTGACCTGCAAAGAATTATCACAAGCTTTCTCTTTTTTCATTTAAATAGATTTAGAGGGTACAAATGGTTTTGTGTTACATGGCTGAATTGAATAACGGAAACGTCTAGACTTTTAATTAATATACCTGTCACCTAAATATTATACATTGTACCCTATAGGTAATTTTTCATCCTGTACTCTCCTCTCACTCTCTGCCTCCTGAGTTTCCAATGTAAATCTTACCTTTAATAGTTTTATAAATCTCATTCCATCCCTCTCTATCAGTTGTGATTCCCTGGCATTGCTTCATTTACTTTACAGAAATTTTTACTACCAAAACAGTATTTATTTGTTTATTTTTATATTGTTTGTGGCTTCTTCTAAAACTGTAGTCCCCAACCCCTGGGATCGTGGACCAGCACTAGTCTGTGGCCTGTTAGGGATTATCCCCAGAGCTCAGTCATCTGCCTCCCTCTCTTCAGTCCATGGAAAAATTGTCTTCCATGAAACTTAGGAATCAGGGGGCTGCACAGCAGCAGGTGGGCAGTGGGCAAGCCAGCGAAGCTTCATCTCTATTTATGCCACTCCCCATCACTCTGCCTCCCACTCCCATCCCCCAGCTTCCTATCCCCAATCCGTGGAAAAATTGTCTTCCATGATACTGGTCCCTGATGCCAAAAAGGTTGTGGATCCCTGAATATGTCCTAAACAAAGAGTAGGTACTTAGCCTTATTCATCTCTTTCCTAGAACAGTGTCTGTCACACCATTGGCATTCAAGAATTAATAGGCTAAATATTTAGTGAGAATAAAACAATGAATTTAAAAAATCCTTCACAATCCAGCTCCAGTCACCTCTGTAAAGCCTTCTCCAGATACCTCAACCTCTAAAAACAACAGTGACATAAAGTGCACAGGTTGTTGCTTAACATACACTTTGCTCTCAGCAAGTGAATGCAATGATTATGATCAAGTGCCTATAAACAGTGAACTGACTATGTATACATTATTATCCTAATAAGACATATGAGGAGATGGTGAGGCCTAGAGATGTTAATAAAATAAGAACTATTGTTATTATGGGCAACATTATTTATATATACACATATATATATATTTCAGATATTGTTCTGATTTCTAAATATTTAATTTAAATCAAACATCAAGTGTTTTAAGTGCCCTCTTAAATTTAGAGAAGAGAAATTGAAGAGATGTTAAATAAGTTGTCCCAATTTGCAGAATAATTCAATGACAAAATTGGCATATGAATTTAGCCTAAGCTTGGGTTCTTACCCACACACTGCACAGTTTATCTAAAGTTAAGCAATGTCACACAGCTGGCAGAAGAGTTAGGATCTGAACCATGCCTGCCTGAATTTTTCTTCAACACCATAACCTTTTCTAATAATCTTGTTCTTTGAACTTCAATGCCACTTAAAATTTTAGACCTTGCGGGAGGAAAAAAAAAAAAGCAAAAACCTTAGAGTTGATCTAACTTCATTTCTTTATTCTCAAATCAGAGATCGGATGCCCACAGAGAAGAGAGTTAACAAAAGTCACACAGCAACTCAATGTAGGAATTAAGTCCCAAACCCACATCTCCTCTTCATATTGGTTGGGACTGTTTCATAACCTGATTTGTAAATGGTTTCTGTTTCTAAGATTTGTATTCACCATGAAACAGCAGAGGAGAAGATGGATCCAAGAAAAAACTGTAGCGACTTCATGAATTGAAAAGGGGAAATAAATATGATATGGATACAAATGAATACAGTTACATATCTTTTGAAAAGATTATCTTGGATATCTATCTAAATTTCCAGCATAAATATTCACAACAATTGTGAGATAGCACCCATTTATTTACTTGTCTACCCCAGCAGATATTTGCTCTTATAAAATTATCTATTCATTCAACAGTTATATAATAAATCCCTACTATGTAACAGTCATTAGGTGAATCTTGGAACTCACATAAACCAAAAGAACTGCATATGTCTCAATCTGCAAAGTCTTTCCTGAATGTGAGCTCAAAGAAGAGGCCAAATGTTCACTGAATACATGAATGAGCAAGTTAGTGAATATGAGAAAGTTTTGTAGACATATCCATGACTGTGCAAAAATATGAAGGCATATAATCAGTAGCAGAGTCTCTTTGTACCTCCCCTATAAGAGACTATGAGGAGGACAGCTGGGTATATTTTACTATAAAGAATATTTCAAAATTGTCCTGGAAATCCTAGCAACTGACAGTATGCTCACTGAGCTCTGCTCCTTCTTGCATTATTACTGTTTCACCTATTATGTTGAAGCATCCTTCATTTGTGGCAGGAAATAAAAATTGAGAGAAGCATAGAAAAGCTGAAGAAACCTCTGAGCCCAATAAAGCAGAAACAGAGTTGTGTTCTTTGCTTTCATGCATGATGGGTTTTCCTTACAGTTAGCAAAACAAGAAATTGTGGTAGCAATGTTTTTTTAGGAAAATCATAAAGTGAACCCATAAAGATATTCATAACTTTTATTATTCAACCTGACTCAAGGTTGGCTGAAGGAGTTATTTACCCTCTACCACTGCCCTAGTCTCTGCATTCTCTTGACCTGTATTTCTCACCTAATAAGATTAATATAGATACAAATATTAGCTATCTTGTGCTATCCAAAGTGCTATTTGAAGCACTTTCCATGTCGTATATCTTATCTAATCTTTAAAAATAATCCCCAAAGGTAAATATTTTATACCCCTTTTCCAGACAAGGAAGTTGATGCTCAAAACTATGAATAACTTTCCCAGCTCACAAAAAATCAAGTAAGTAATACAAACAGGATTTAAATCCACATATGGCTTATTTCAACTTTTACATTACAGTATCTTCTACTGTATTATGTTCCTCCTATGGCTCTCAAAATTTCTGCACACACACACAGACACATACATATACACATACACAAACTGACACCATGACAACTACTAGCAGGAAAAAATTACTGGTAAGCAGTTTCTCATTCAAACATATCTAATAAGTTCCATCACTGTCAGTTCCTGTGCTGAGAGTCGTATGAGATTTTTGGCTACGTCTCATTACTCAGTAGCTCAGTCTTTATTCTCTTGTCCTGCACTAGCAGTTTAGTTATCTCCTTATGTTCAGCAACTCACAGAAAGGGAATTGAGAACAGCTTCATTAGCGTAGTCTAGTGTTGGGTTAAACTGCTCTCTTAGTGTAAGATATTTCTCTTCACATTATACAGCATGAAGTCTCCCCGCAATTCAGCAGTTAACATGGTGGCTCCTTAAGGACCAAGCACTAAATCTTGAGTTTCAATCCCATTGGGAATGCTTCATTTACTAATAGATAAACAAGAAGCAATTTGGAGCCCCTCCTGTGTGAAAGCCCCAGTAGGGTATACAAAGAATTATGAAACTATGCTACTATTCCTCAAGGAATGCAACTTCTACTTTAGAAAAAATAGAAAACTATCAATACAAAAATAGAAAGTTAAGGTAAAGATTATGATATAAGATACTAGGGTGTAATTTATGATTGACCATCAAATGAAAATCAAAGTCAATAAGTACAGAAGAATTTCAGATGTGGACTGATCAGTAGGCTATAGTGGTAAAGATTCTTGGAGAAGGAAAAATTTGGTACAAGCTATGATTGTTGAGATTGCATTAGATGAAGAAAAAAGGGCAGGAAAAGGGGTCATATAAGATCTATGTCTATATACCTAGCCTGTTTTCCCATGTTTTTGAAATAATTGACTCAGAAAAATGATATTGTTTCATTCTTTTCTTTATGTGAAATTTAAATTTTGAAAGCTATACAAAGAAAGGAGGTCAATTATTTTATGCTTAAGGCATGCTAAGATTTTTGTCTTGTTCAAAAGTAGGCTAAAGTACTTAATAATTTTAGACTCCACTAGAAAATAATATAGCTAAGTATTTACGTTATACATTTGAGGGTCACCAGAGGAAAAATAGAAATACAGTTTTCAAAACAGCAAAATAATAATAATAAAGAAATACAAAGACTTTTCTTAATCTAACAAATGCATGAAAGGAGAAAAAGTAATGGCTCTGGCAAATATTTTTTAAAAAAGATGATAGACATAATATTGACTAAAAAACAAGCTGCAAGATGATACATACATACAGTAGATATTTATGCATCTGAAAACACACAAACCATACTAGATTGTTATTACAATGCAACTAAATGTAATATTATTAAAATAAAAAAGTGGATGGGAAAGATACATATTTTGGCATGTTGGTTACCTTTTAAAAAAGAATAAAGAATGGGATAGGAAGAGGTAGAGGAAAGTCTTCAATTAATCTGTAGTTGTTTTTATTTATTTGAAAGTTCTAAAGAAAATGTGGTAAAACTTTAACAGTTAAAAGTGAAGGGAACTGGATTAGGAAGGCATATGTACATAGTTTCAATTGTGTCTGAAATTAATTATTTTTATTTCTTTAAGAGTTCTGAAGCAAACTGGGCAAAGTGATAAATTTCTTGGTTAAGTCTGGGCAATATTCCAACAAGTATTAGTGACATTATTCTCTGAGTGTCTGATACATTTTATAATAGTAAGTAAAAACAAAATTTTAAAATAGAGACTGTATTGGCTCATGCAATTCAAATATCCAACATAGATTATATTTATGATCCAGGTTGATTCAGATGTTCACATTGTCATCAGGTTCTGGCTCAGTTTTGCTGAGCCTCTCTAGTTTTTCCCAAATCCATGCATTGACTTCATCTTTGGTCTGGTTTCCTGCATACTGGCAAAATAGGGTTGCAGACAGCTTTAGTTTCCCCCTACACACACCACATCAGCCAGTCAATGAGGACCCTTTGTCCAAACATTCTAACAGATGTCCAGAGAATATTTCTCATTAGAATGTCTTGGCCTCCTTTCCAATCCAAAGCAATCACTGTGGTCTAATAAATGGATTTCCTCCACGTAGTCATATACCTCACCCTTGAACCCAGAAGTGGAGTCAGCCTATCTAGAAACTCATGGATCCTCTTACAAAAAATAGAGGCTGTTGAGAAGAGGACAGGAGGCAAAGGATGTTGGAGAAGTCAATCAACTAATATCCACTACACCATTTAGCCCGTGATTACTCTATTAGAAAAGTAGTAGTGATAAGTGTCGTGAAAAAGTCTCACCAATGCCCTGTGTTATTAATACCATACATAATATTTTATGGTCAACACTATTTTAACACCATGAAGAGTGCAGGGGTGTGTGTGTGTGTGTGTGTGTGTGTATGCGTGTGTATTATGAAATTCAACAATCACTTATAAATTAATACACTAGTCACTAATTAATTTATTCACTAAATATTTTCTGAGTACCTGTCATGGGCTAGCCACTGACTAGGTGCTAAGTTTTGGTTTTTTATCCAAACTCATTGAAAATATTTAGAGAATAAAAAAATTGAATATACTTCAATGTCATCTTCTTCTCTCCAAAATGAAAATTAGTGTAAGGCTTTCTTTGAAGTCATCTCCAGAGACTAGTTAGGCAACGTAGCATAAAGGCATAGACTAGGGCAGGACTTCTTGAGTTCAAATTCCAACTTGCACCAGTTACCAGCTTTGTGACCTTGAACAAGTTGCCTAACTTTTCTGTGCCTCAGTCTCCATAGATGAAAAATAGGGATAAAGACAATATCTTTATCATACAGATCTTGGAAGGATAAAATGGCCACACCCTCGTACAGCACTTAGAAGAACACTGGCATATTGCAAACATTTAATATTAGACCCTAACAAAAGAGTTTCCTACCGGCACTAGAATATTGTTTTACATAAAAGGTAAAGTCTTTGCACAAAGAAATAAAATTCTTGAAATGGTGTACAAAGAAGAAGGGGGCAACTGGCATCGTCAAATATCTGAAACTTTAAAATCATATCTGAGCACAAAAACACATTTAGAAATTCTGTTAAAATGAGAAATGTGAATAAAGTCAGAATAAACTTAGTTTTGCATTCTTGTTCAACCCTTAAGCCATATATGTGGGTTTTCTAGTGGGGAGCTTAAAAATCCAACAGACTTCAAAAAGAAAGCCATAAAAAAAATTCCCACAACATGCCTTTGATCATTCGGAGTATCAATTTACATTGACTTCTTGAAAGAAAAAAACAAGTATTGCAATGTGGTATCCTTCCTTCATGGTCCAGATGAAGACTTAAACAATCTTATCTTCAGAAGGACTTTAGAGATAACGAAGCTTCCTACCCAGCACAGGGATCCCACTTCAATATCCTTAACAGGTTGTCATCAAGCTTCTGTAAATAAAGCTGGAGAGCTCAGTTCTTGACAGGCAAGTCTTATGTCCTTTCTGAGCCTCTCTAATCATTTAAAAGTTGTTGTTGTTTTTTTTCCTGAATTCCTTAGGTGGAAACTCTCTGGTGCCTTCAGCTATTCCACTCATGAACTAGTTTCAAAAGCCTTTATTATCATGACCACATTCCTCTTTGATCAAAGATCATACTCAGGTGGCCCATGGCATGATTATTTAGCCCATAGACTGATTTTTAATAATTCAATTAATTGCTATCATTTAAACACCAGCAGATTTTACAAGATGGGATGGTTTCCCAGCCAGCCAACCTGACTACAAAATGCTGCATCGGACTCTGCCCTGTTCAGAGTTTGGCATCTATTTTCTAGTTCTCCACAATCTCTATGTGGCAACACTGGTTCTTGTAGACAACTACTGATATAAACTCTCTTTTTGATGTCCACATCATACATTAAAATATGGCACCAGGATTAAATAATAATAAAACACTCAAGATAAACTCAGATTAGTTTATGGAAAAAGTTTTTGTCTTTTTCTATACATGATGTTCAGCCAAATAATATTTCGGTTTATTTTTTCTGTAACATTTAGAAGTTAAAGTTAACCTAAACCCATATTCTTGTTAATTTTTGAAATAAAATATTTTAAAAAATTATAAAATGATACATTCTTATTGCAACAACTTCAAACACTACCAAAAGCAGGTAAAGCATAGAACAAAAGCCATCCCATCCAAGCCTTCCATAATTCTACCCTCCAAAGATGAGAGCTCTTAAATTGAGGCAGAGCCATGCTGTAGGCTGGGATGTTAGACTGTTGGAGCTGTGGATGAGGAAGAGGAGCATGTGAAGGTAGACTGTCCTGAATTTGGTCCCATTGCAAAGAAGCAAAGAGAGGAGAAGAAAAAGTCTGAGCTTGGCACCAAGGTCCCAGTCACAATTATCACTGGGTATTTAGGTAACTAACTATCCTGGTCAGAAAATGTGGTGAACTCTAGTGTTCTGGGATTTGGGAGGCTACTGATGCCTCTTCTCCTTAGGTACTGGGAGGTGCTGGGAAGACAACACTTCTGAACTATATTTTGACAGAACAACATAGCAAAAAAATAGCAGTCATTTTAAATGAATTTGGGGAAGGAAATGCAGTGGAGAAATCCTTAGCTGTTAGCCAAGGTGGAGAGCTTTATGCAGAGAGGCTGGAATTGGAAATGGTTGTCTCTGCTGTTCAGCAAAGGACAATGGCCTTAGAGCTATTGAGGATTTGATGCTGAAGAAGGGGAAATTTGATTACATACTGTTAGAGAGATCACTGGGTTAGAAGATCCTGGTGCTACATACAGCCTCTATCTTTTGGGTGATGCTGATTTAAGGAGTGATAGTTATATTGCTGGTATCATAACTGCTGTAGATTCAAAATATGGATTAAAATATTTAATGGAAGTAAAACCTGGTGGCCTTATCAATGAAGCTACTAGGCACATTGCTTTGGCAGATATCATTCTCGTCAATGAAACACAGTGGGTTCCAGAAGAAGAGTAAAACAAATTAAGAACAACCATTAGATCAATAAATGGACTAGGAAAACCTTAGGAAATAAAGATCAAGAGTTGATCTGTCTAATGTATTAGATCTTCCTGCTTTTGACAGTCTCTCTGGAAAAAGTTTGCAGAAAAAACTTCAATGTGTGCCAGCAACACAATCTCGCTTGGTCAGAGTATTGTTACAATCACATTTGAAGTACCAGGAAATGCAAAGGAAAAAGGTCTAAATGTATTTATTCAGAATCTTCTGTGGGAAAAGAATGTGAGAAACAAGGACAATCACTGCATGGAAGTCCTGTGGCTAAAGGGGCTGGTGTCAGTCAAAGACAAACCACAACAAGTGATTGTCCAAGGTGTCAATGAGCTCTATGAACCGGAAGAGGCTCCAGTAAGCTGGAAAGATGACATTGAGAGAACAAATCGATTGGTCTTTATTGGCAGAAATTTAGATAAGGATATTCTTAAACAGCTATTTAGAGCTACTGTGACAGAAACAGAAAAGCAGTGGACAACACATTTCAAATAAGGTCAAGTTTGTCCATAACACTATAAGCATTTCTTATCAAAAGGATGGATGATAAAAATGAGAATAAGTTTCCTACTGGGAGTATTTCAGGCAACTATTCTTTTCATTACTTCTGTTATTAATTCCAATATGCTTTAAAATAGTATTTATTTTATAGAAGACATAAAATTTCATAAGTACCATAAAACATTTTACATTCATGCAATAAAATATTAGTATAATTTTAAAAGATGAATATTTTCAAATGTCTTTTGAAATATCCTTCAGGATCCATTAATACACGTGAAAAGAAATGCACTTCAATCTAATAGTAAATTTTATTCTTAAGAGTATTTTCGTTTAATATAGAGATTCTAAGATGTACCAAGCTTTGAAATGTGGAAGAACAAATTATTTGAAAGCATAGGAGAAATATGACTTTCCTATGATCCAAAAAGAAGGCTTGAGAAGGAAGTGAAAATATTTCAGAGTGATGGCTTCATAGACATAACAGTTCCTAATCTGTGCAACCACTTTTTTTACTAACATCCACCCTGGATTTTCTACCCAACCTTAGGAAAGAACTAGTGTCTATGCGAAGGGGTTGTTTTTAGCCCAGAAGCTATCCTGCAGCCTGTCCTTCTCTTTACCAAAGGTCAGTTCATTCTTTGTAGAATAATGCCTCAGCAGCTTCTATAGGAAATTAACAGTGATCTTTGGCACTCTAAATTTGGTGTGGATATGGTTATCTTAATCTCAACCCCCCTTTAAGATCACACCAATATCATGAGAAGCACATACATTTCTTTATTATTCCAAGTGAATAATTTCAACACACACACACACACACACACCCTCCAAAATACAAATATTGATTTTAAAAGACAGTACAACTTAATACTATAAGACAAAGGGAACTAGATTCCTAACTTAATTTTACAAGGTGGTCTTCCTCCCAATAGAGCTGGTTCTTCACATTAATAGGAATAAACAGAGTAGTATTACAGTCACTAGTCACTGTCTTCCTTTTAAGGATGCTTTTAGGGATGCTACCCCATCCCTATCCCCTGTCCCTGGACCTATAAGGCATAAAACATGGGCCAATTACTGGATCTTAAAATTTTGACTGACTTTTTACCTAGCAATTCCCTCATGTATATATATGTGTACCTTTTTTGAGAGTTGTCTACACAAAGCAACACATGGGTACACAGACATATATAGCATATTTACACACTTTCTATGTATCATCTTAGCCATCTTGTTCTTGGGAACTTAATATGTATTCCTACTAAGTGTGAGCTATTAAAAAATTAATTGCTAGTAAATATTCTTTTGTTATGCAAAGGTGATCATTGAAGCCTATGAGGTCATTTTTGAATCACAACATCGCATTTTATCAGTATCCTTTCAACCAACTTGGTGATACTCTCACTTTTGATAAGGATGACTTCAATATCCTCATCGTCATTACTGATACAAAATATTACACAAGACAGATCATTTAAGAGAAGCCTGTGATACCTCACTCCAAGGTGACACTTACCCTTCAATGAAAGTTCACTGGCTACGAGTTTTAAACCAGCTACGACTTTAACTGTACTATCATCCATCACATATTTCTCTGCCTTGTCTGCCAAGAAATCATGCAGGTCTTTGCCAAATTCCTTGGTGAAATCCAGATATATTGCTTATGAAATTTATCTAATCTGCCCATTTGTTAACCTTCTCAAGAGAGGAAATGAGGTTAGCTTGGCCTGACTTCAGGCACTTGGGTTAGCTCATGATGATCATCACTTCTCCACTTTAGAAGCACTCACAAATCATCTCTATTCCTGTTCATTCTAGACTTTTTTTTCAATGAGATACACTTAGTGTGTAATTTCTAGAATCTATATCTATTCTTGTCTCTACGATTTCTAGGGTTATCTGCAGTGATTCTGGGACTACACCTGCATAATATTTTTGGTATCACATCAATAAATTATGCCTATACTCAAAAATGCACCTGGGCTTGAATTCATTTCAAAGAGCTAGGTTCTTTAACACTGTAATCCAGACATATCTAGAGCTTTAATTTTCACCCATTCTCATGTGTTTTATTATTGCAATTTGATGATCATTCTCCTTGATAAAAAACATAGAGTATATTAGCTAAGATGCTCTTGGTTGAAAGCAACAGAAATTCCAACTCAAGCTGCCTAAAATAGTTAAGGTATGTATACCTTTCAGAGGTAACGCACACTTCAGGATTTGTTGAGTTGTGCTGCTTGTCCTTTATATCTTTCTAGACCATGACTTATAGCATCAACATCATAATAAGCCTAATTCTGGTTGTAGTCATAAGATGACTGCCAGCAGCAGTCTGAGTTCATGTTTTCTTGTTCATATTATGTTTGAGAGAAAAGAGAGAGAAAGAGAGTAAATGAGCAACAGAGAAATTCCTCCAAGCTTTCCCTCTAGACTGATTGGCACTCATATGTCCTAATCCCATCCATCTATCAAAGTGCTCCAACTGGATTAAACTAACTGGGACCCATTATGGATCTAAGAATAGTGAAAGCAAGCTTGGAGAAAGTATGAATATCTCCCCAAATAATGATTTTGTTAGTAAGGAGTTAAGGGAAAATGGGATAAATGCTGGGTAGAAAACCAAACCTGTTCACTTTAGGAAACAAATAAGAAATGGAGAAATTCTTTTCATATGTTTTCATTTTGTTAGTGCCCCCAAACTGTGGAACTAGACCCTTCTATTTTCTGCACCGAACATAATCTGAACATCTTTTATGAACTACAACATGTAGTTTCCACTTATTCTAGATTTTTATATTCTAGTCACTAGTCTTTTAGAGTATGGCTCTAAATTTGCATTTTCACTGGTTATATTCCTCTCTTTCAATCTTTTTTGTATGGACATTTAAGACTGTATATCAAACCCTTCTCTTCTGTAGATGAACTAATAATAATACTGCCCCAAAAGGCGAATGACTTTCTCAAGGTCACAAAAGTTATAGTATTAGAGCACAGGTTTCTTCCATTCTTGACTATAACTATTCCCAGGAGTGACTGGCTAATTCTTGGTGGAGATCTCATCTTTCTTGTCCACTCTACACCAAAGACCTTTCTTTGTGAAAAGTCCCATCCTTTAAATAACTTCTCCCTTTCAATACAGAGGCCCTGCTCAGTATTGGTGGGAGGGTGTCCAGAATTATGCATCACTCTGATGATTCCTTAATAGCAAAATTTAGTCCCTGAATTTTATTATGTGTGGAAATATAAGAAATTTTTAGTTCAGTTGAATGTCATTTCTATCACTTACATTATCAAGTTGCCTAGCTTCAGAGATACTCCATTTTCCCATTTGAAAACTAAAAAATAATATTATTTATCTGAAATGGTACTGTAATAAGAGTCAAATCTGGTTAAATATATGAAAAAAATTTACATAAAATAGTAAGGGATAGCACTTAAGTGGTAGTTTTCACTGTTGCTGCTACTATCATCTACAAATTATAGTGGAACATTTAGCCAGTATCTCTGAAGGCACTGAATTACTTCCCTAACTTCCCTACCTATGTTGATAGTGTACCCTGTGCCTAGACTGCCCTTTCCTATTTTATATACTACTAAAACCTACTTTATCCTTCAAGGAAACTCTAACTTTTTGTTTCCTTCAAACATAATTTCATGAGTTAAAGTGCTATAATTAGTGTCTTTTCATCTTTTTATGTTTAATTTAATCATAAGTATGCCATTAATGTGAGGTTAGGAGAGGCAAATACATTCATTTTGTTTGAACATAACATAAAACAGCAGGAAAAATGGGAAGAAATTTCATCTTGAAAACAATGTAGATATATTATAGATCTTTTTAAAGTCTCTGTCTTGAAAGATTTTACCAAAAATGTATGAAAAGCATTTTAAAGGAAGCCTTAGATTAAGTATGCACCTGTATAAATTAAGGCATCCTCTCCATGTTGCATACTATGAAAAATATTTAATATAATCAAACTAAGACTCTGAGTCACCCAAATATTTAGATTGAAATCAAGGTTTAGAGACAAACGAAAAACCTTTTTGAATAATGTTGCAATAATCAATAGGACTTGATAGTAAATTCCAGGATTCAAGAGCTGTTGAATGTATGACTTAAAGCAGGTCCTCTTTTGGCAAAGACAACCCAGTGGGAGTCCTCCCAGAAGCTTTGCCACAGCTGTGAGTGAATCTCACCTAAACCTTGTCATCACTCCAGGGAGCACAGGCTTCATTCTAGGGCCAACCCAGATGGAAAGAGAGATTTATTAAAACAGTCTCCCCTCACTACAAAGAGGTTGAAAAATGCATTCAACAAAGTGACACAGGAAAGTTGGCTCAAGAGAGAAGCCTGGTGGTACAATCCCAGGTACTGGGGAAGTGATGTTCATTACAGAGTTGATACTTTTCCAATTGACCCATACAATACCAAAGTGGAGTGGGTCGTGAGAAAGCGGCTTTGGCTGGAAAGCTGGCCAAAGCAATTTAACCTGAGCCAGTAATCAAGGAAGGGCCAAGCCAAATTCTGAGAAATCCCCCCACTCTAATATTAGAATCCCTTTCCCTTCCTAAAAATATTTTAATCTTGTCCAGGAAGCCTCACCCAAACATGCCTACCTTTCTTATGTTTTCTATCCACTTTACTCTAGAAAAATCAGACTCTTCTGTGTCTTTTGTAAACAAATATAACCCTACGTAATTATATTCTCTTAAACTGCTTTAGCAGTTGTAGAGATGTAAGATATTGTTAATAGTAATAACATCCAATGTTAATTAATTGTATGTTAATTGGAATAACATCCAATGTTAAGTCCGTGCGATGAGACACTCTTTTAAGTGCTTTTAGTATTATTATTGTGTTTATTTCGCATAACAATCCTGTGAGGTGAAAACTTTTCTTATTTTATTTTTTAGATAAAGAAATGGAGGCTTATAGATGTTGAATAACTCATACAAGGTCGTATTCCAGTAAATGCTGGAATCAAAACCTAAACTTTAGCAGGCAAGTGTGACATAAAATCTTATGTTCTTAACCACTACCCTCTACTACTGTCTTGCTATTTGCAAAATATTTTTAAATACTCAGGAGTTATTTGATTGAGTCTGTGATAAACAAAGAAAAAGATCATTAGGACCATTTTGTAAATGAAAATTTTCTATAGACAAAATATTCTTGTTCCCCCCTAAAATTCATATGTTGAATACTAACTCCTGAAGTGATAGTATTTGGAGGTGAGTCATTTGGGCAGTGTTTCGGTCAAGAGAGTGGAGCCCTCATGAATGGGATTAGTGCCCTTAAAACCAAAGAGACCTCTGGCCCCCTATTCACCACATGAGGACACAGGGAGAAGACAACTGTCTGTGAACCAGGAAGCAGACCCTCCCCAGACACTAAATCTGTGGTACCTTAATTTTGGATTCCCAGCCTCCAGAACTGTGAGAAATAAATGTTTGTTGTTTAAGTCACCCAGTCTATGGTATTTTTGTTATAGCAGCCCAAATGGACTAAGGCAAAAACAAAACAAAACATGAGCTTCGGGATATAGAAGTCATCACTCAAGCAATGGCCCACAATAGAATGACAAAACTAGGTCTTTTGGCCCAAGTCTCCTTTTCCCTCTTTTTGCTCTAATTTGCACCCCTCAAGGTTTGGGTACCACAAGCAGAAATCATAGCTCCTCCCTTCTCTGTGTGCTAAAGAGAAGACTCAACAGTTTCTTTGAAATCCAGCGTTAGCCAGTTTGGATGGTATTCTTGGCAAAATTGTATTTCTGACTTCAATGGATGTAGATTTGTTGGCTTCTGCAGAACCACGGAAGGGGTCGTTTAGAAAGAAAGAATTGGCTTAGGATGTGCATGGCCTGTGCTTTCTGACCCGGAACGTGGGGAAAAGACAGCCTTAAGCATGTCACAGGGGTGAAAAGGAAAACATAAATAATGTCACCAATAATGTAAGATAATGTAATATGGTTCAGGGGAAGAAACGGGATCAGGCCATTAAAGAGACGAAGATGAGATCATTATGCTTTAACAAGGCAAACTGTGACCAGAGGAAGACAGGAATGAAAAGTGGACTGGGACACCAAAAACCAGTATGTGAACACCAGGGGGAAAACAAAGCTGTCTAATCAAAACCATATTCCCAGCTCCGGAAATGAAAGCTCGGCTCTCAAGCAGTAGTGTAAGAAGGGTGAATGAGATTACAGAGACGAGGGAAGCGGACTGAGGAAGTTGTAAATACAGTGAGGGGCAGAGAGTGGCACGTGGCCTAAAGGAGCAACTCGTGGTGGAGGAAATGAGGACAGGTTTGAAACAAAGCTGAAGGAAGGCAAAATTGCCTCTGGATAGGCAATGCTAGAAATTCAAGATCCAGATTCTAATCCCAGAGGAGAAAACCGGCTCAGGAAAGAGAAGTCAAATTACAAAGGGAGAAGAGCTTTTGTTAATGGAAAAACAAAAATATTTCAAGTCAGCTTTGCCTCTGAAAGTGTTGAACTGAATTCTGTGGCAATCAACATGCACTGAGGGTATTAGTTCTCCAGTGTTCGTGTGAAACTCAAAACCCTCTTAATGTCCTGCCTAGAGAATTCCGTATTTCCCTGTTTTGACCTATAGCCGTGAAAATTGTCTGAGGACCTTGGGCTGCAGGCCTGAGAGGATTCAGGTTGCTACAGAAACCTTTATAACTTTCAAAGTCTTTACTATACTTCTAATGCCTGCCCACCCCAAACCCACACTGTCTCCAACACCAGCCCTATAGTGATAGACACCTATTCTTTGAAGTGCAGAAGAGGTTTGGTAAAACGTTTTCAGGCAGCTGAGACTTTTCTTGGTGATTGATTTGATGAGACAACCATGGGCAGAATTTGTAAGGAAAAATGTATCACTGGTGAAACCACTGCAGAAGCATTGGATATAAGACTCTTAGAGATGGAACAATAGTTTAAAAATAAAATATGTACTAGCCACAACTGTGATTCCAAAAGATAAGTTCAATTATTTGTTTTACTTGCTTTCTCTACTAGCTTAACAAAAAGGCAAAATGACTATAGTCATGCAGCACTTAATGATAGGGATACATTCTGAGAAATGGGTCATTAGATGATTTTGTCATTATGCAAACATCTTAGAGTACACTTACACAAAGCTAGATGGTATAGTCTGCTACAGACCTAGGCTTAAATGGTATAGCCAATTGCTCCTAGGCTACAAACCTGTACAGCATGTTATTCTACTGAATACTGCAGGCAATTGTAGCATAATGTAAATATTTGTGTCCCTAAGCATATTTAAACATAGAAAAGGTACAGTAAAAATGCTGTATAATAATCTTATGGAACCACCATCATATATGTGGTCCATAGTTGACTGAAAGGTTATTTATTACACAGTGCATGACTATATTTTAGGTTTGGAGCCTTCCCGTCCCCTGATCATTCTATGGCAGAGCAACTATGCAAATGAAGGTCTTTCTTTTTAAGAGAAAATTGGGATGGAAGGAAATTGTTAGACTTGTTTGAAATTCTCAACTGGTCAATTTGAGAATTTAATAAATTCCTGCTTTTTTACTCAATCTTTCGTTCAGTTATTAATGGAATTCCTAACAACACCAGGCGCTGCGATGAGTTCTGGGAATCCAACAGTAAACAAGACAGATATGGTCCCTGCCAATTGACAACTTCAGAGGGGAGGCAGACAACTCTGATTGCTTAATTAGAGTTGTTATCAGTGCTATTAGGAAAACTTAGAATATCTTATGATATTTATAGATTTTTTATATATTATGTAACATATAACATGTGACATGACCTAGTAGAGGGAGAGGGGCTCAGAAATGTTCTCTAAGGAAGAGTTATTTTATTTGAGAACTCAAAGCAAATATGAGTCGCCAGATATACTTGGGGCAGGGAAGGGAACAAGAGAGCATTCAGACAGAATGCACAAAGGCTTTTGGCAGAAAACAGCAGATGTAACTTCTATAAAACTGCACAAAGTAAAGGTGGTACATTAAGGAACAGGGATCAATACCAGGTTATTACAGGGACTTACAGGCCTTGATAAGGATCTTGGACTTTAGCCTAAGATCATCAGTAAGAACTGACAGTTTTGGCAGGGAAGTCAAATGTTCTCACTGTTCTTTTAAAAATATATTTTCATATGTCTCTGTTACCCATGGTCATATTTTGGCTACAATTTATTTCCAATGTTGTGGCATAATTTTTAAAGGTAGCTTCTTCATTAATCCCTGTGGTTACACATTTCAGTCCGGGCCAGATCCATCTAGTGGTATGTTGAAGTCAGCCTGTACCATCTAGCAAGAACTGACGGCGTTCATCTTGTCCTGACTTAATATTCAGGGACATCGAGGTGCAAGCTAGAAATCAGTGATAGTCAAAATATTTACTCCATGGAAACTGGCAAACACCACAAAAAAGGGCTTAAAAGAGACTCAATTTACTGCATTTCACAAGATCTCTCTCTGGGATCAAGTGATTGGAGAGATTGTCTTATGACAATTTAGAGGAACAAAGTCCATGAAAAAAAATCATACACACACACACATATACACATACACACATATAATCTTATATTAATATATGTATGTTTATAAAAATAATATGTATACAAAAATAATGTATGTATCATATGTAGACATCTATAATTACATATGTACATATTTTTTATATATACACATACATACAGAGAGAGTTTTAAAAAAGCGGCTTGTTCTTAGAGAGTTTTCATCATATCATCAAGTGCCTTGTATGGTACTTGGCACTTAGTAAATATTCAATAAGTATATGTTAAATGAATGAGGAAAAAGGCTCTGCTATTTAATATACATACTCTTAGATCCTAACTACCACTCTTTCCAACATATACACATATGGTCAAAAAGTTAATCCCAGTGCTCTCTGAAGAGCTCAAAAACACTGCACATTGGAAAAGCAATCAAAGTGGCTGGCAGCAGTCTTAAATAGATGTGTGATTTGTGTAAATATGTGTAGTTTACAATGCCATTTTAAAGTGCTCTACTGATGTTTGAGTCCATGAGCTAGCAGAGTTGTAAATGGAGAGCTTTACTAACCTGACTGCTGAAAGATATCAAGTACCATTCATACCAAACTGGCAGCTCATCAGAAATTCCTATTGAGATCATTCTTACTAAATGATGCAGCAAAATCTTGTTTCTCCTTCTTAAGTAATTGGCGATGTTGCTTCTTCTGAGAATTTTCCATAGATCCTCCAGGAGGAAAAAAAAATGTCTCTTTTATGCTCTCGGAGCATTATGCATACAGTAACATGCAATACATTTTATTTCAGTATGCCTTTTAAAATACTAGGTATATTTACTAGCACAGATACAGAGATTTGTATATATTTCAAGTCCTTTGATTATAGAAAGTGTCTTTTTTTGCCTCATGATCTCCCCACAAAAAGTTGAATATGCTAAAGCATTGTCTGTTTTCCTGTCTAGCATCTCCCCTCCAATAGATGACAATTTACTAGAAACAAAAGGTTATCTTATCCATGTTTGTCCCCCTACCCTCAGGCAGAGAGGCTGAACATAGAAGACACATGATAAATCTAGTTCAATCAATGAATGAAATTGGATCAGATCTCCTTTTTCAGCTATCCCTAGGAACATGGAATCCCAGCATTCCCAGATCTACCTAACTAGCTGAATCATCTTCTCTTTTCATCCCTGCACTTCCTTCTCTAACTCTAAAGTCCAATTTTTTATTTTAAAATAATAACAGTAGTGAATGAATTAAACCATAGATTTAATTGCCTGTGAAATTACAGTCAAGTCAATTAACTCAGTTTCTTCATCAGTAAAATGCATAACTAAAGGCTCTGTCTTCTGAAAAAAAGTTTGACAATCTGATTTGAGTTGGACCCATTAGAATGTGAAGCCACAATATGCAAAAGAAACACCGAACCCCAATTATTACAGGAGCATCCTTTGACCAGCTTCATGAGAACTGAACACTGGAAGGCTCCAGTAGGTTAATTTGTTGATCCCCCATATCTAGCCAGAATTCTGAAATTTGTGTGAGTACTTTTGAGTCTCCCCACAGCTGCAGCGCTTGATCTCAAAAGGCTCACAAAATCAAAGCACTTTATCATTAAAATGAACTTTAATGATTGCTCTGGATCTCTTTTTATGCAGAGTTAAAGGGAATATCAGAGTTTAAAGGCTGTCTCATCTTACCCGCTACCTAGGAACATCTACCACGGTTATCACAGTTGATTTCAACATTTTTATCTTTAGTTGAAAAAACTGCTCTCAAAACCACATGTAGAAGTCTGGCATGTGAAACAGATCAAGTAGAAATGCTCCTGTTGAAACACTGAATCACAATGAGGGACAAGTTCTTGCTTTCTGCCACCTTGTGCAAATGCTGAGGGCCTTCTCCATGCCTCACTAGGTACCAAATGCAATTTTAAAATGTTGTTCTTCAAACATTCCTGTGAATTATCTTCTGGCTTCTGTTTGAACACCTTTTGAGATGGGCAATTCACCTTACAAAGTTGCTCAATTCAACATCTTTACACAGTTTGAATATGAAAAATAAAAAAAAGACATTTAATAAACTATTGAGCTGAAATCTCATTCCCTGTAGCCTCTGGCCAGTTTTTACAATCATAATCTTGGGGTCATGTGGAATATAGTAGCTGGTGGTTGTTGGTGATTTCCTTTTAAAATCCTTTTTGCAAGCTGTATGTCTACTTTCTTCACAATGATCATGGAACAGGCTTGGTCTAATTATAGTATCAGATGTACCTTGCAATAATGATTGCTCCAAAGCAAGGAAAGGTAATCCTTCTTCTTTGGGATTGATACAGATGCTGGTGAAATTCTGTTCCTACTTTCCGCTAGGGTTGCTAAAATGAGAATGTCAGTAACTAGTATTCTGCACATGGAGAAAATCTGTCTGCATAGGAAAGATTGAGGTTGGTAAGCAAAGAAAGCCAAAGTGAGAGACAGAGAGAGAATATTATCTGGTGGTTTTGAATACCAGGTTCCAGGCCTTCATGTTTTGATTCTTATAGTTTCTACTTAAATTTTTGTGACCTTGAGGTATTATTCTCATATATGTAGACATTAACAAAGATCTTTATTTTTTTTTGCTAAAGTGAATTTGAAATGTGTACTTATTGATTGATATTAAAGCATCCTGACTCATAATGGGAACAATTATAATATTTTTTTTACTCATTACATCCCTCCAGGTAACTGAATTGTAGCTTTCATGTTCAAAAATGTAGATGGACATAAAAAAGAAGGAAATCTGGTCATTTGCAACAACATTGAAACTGGAGGGCATTATGTTAAGTGAAATAAACTAGGCACAGAGAAACAAATACCACATGATCTCACTCATATATGGAATCTAACAAAGTTGATGGCATACAAGTATTATAGGGAGTAGAATAGTGGTTACCAGAGGGGAAAAGGATGAGGAAATGGGGAAAGGTTAGTCAATAGGTACAAAGTTACAGTTACATAGGGGGAATAAGTTCTGGTGTTCTATTGCACAGCAGGTGACTATGGCTGACTATATTGTAATTGTACATTTCAAAATAGCTAGAAGCAATCCCATTACTGGGCATCTACCCAAAAGAACAAAAGGCACTCTATAAAAAAGACATCTGCACTCGAATGTTTAGAGCAGCACAATTCACAATTGCAAAACTGTGGAAAAAACCCAAGTGCCCATCAATACATGAGTGGATTAATAAAATGTGGTATATGTATACCATGGGGTACTATTCAGCTATAAGAAACAATGGTGATGTAGCATCTGTGGTATTTTCCTGGATAGAGCTGGAATCCATTCTACTAAGTGAAGTATTCCAAGAATGGAAAAATAAGCACTACATGTACTCACCAGCAAATTGGTTTCACTGATCAACACCTAATTGTACATATAGGAATAACATTTATCAGGCGTCGGACAGATGGGAAGGGGAAGGAGGGGATGGGCATATACATACATAATGAGTATGCGCACTGTCTGGGGGATGGACACACTTGAAGCTCTGACTCCGGGGTGGAGGAAGGGGGCACAAGGCAACACACGTTACCTAAACATTTGTACCCCCATAATATGCTGAAATAAAAAAAATAGCTAGAAGATAGTATTCTGAATGTTCTCACCACAAAAAAATGATGAATGTCTGATTGCCCTGATTTGATCAATACACAATGCATTAATATACATAATATGAAATGTAACACTGTACCTAATAAATATACAGTTATTATGTTATTATGTGTCAATTGACAATAAATAAAACTTAAAAAATGAAATTAAAAAATGTAGATGGAGACATGAATGCCCCTCGAACTTCCTTTGAAAGTAATGGGTTTCATTTCCCCTCCTCTGTACAGTCCAAACCACATCTCCTCAGTGGTCATAGTATTTGAGATGTCCTTGGCACAAGGGCCTGTTTTTTTACTTTATTGTGATTACATGGCTCATTTGACTTGGCTCCAGTGCAAGTCTCTCCACTTGGATGCCTGCTAATCGCAATGTATCAGAAGAAAATTTTATTGAACGGAAAGAAAGTGTACACATATTATTGGTTATTTGGTCTACAACAGGCAAGCTACAGAATTGCAGAATCCCACACTCCCTACATCTTATATAATACATTCAAAAGGAGAATTCCTCAGTGTCATTTGCAAGTAAACCTTACATGAAGAAACTTTTTCATTTAGGAGATCCTATATTGGTTTGCCACATATGACTCTACCAAGTGACTCTAGAATCTTCTTATATTCTTTGATTTCTCCAACTATTAGGGACTCCTCAATCCTTCCTGAAACTCTGGGATTTTATGAGAGAAATTCTAGACTTTCCTGTTTTGATCTGGATAGATATTACAGGCTTTCAAGTTATAATATGCTAGTAGGTCTTTAGGCTAATCCAGTGTTTATTTCTAAATTCTCAAATTCTCCCTCAGGAGACTTTACATGCTCCAGCTTCTTTCTTATCACAAGACTCATAGAGAAACCACAGTCTTGTTACGGAGTCAATTACAGTGTTTCTGCTTTCATCTGAAGGTTGGAGGAGTCCCTTTATTAAGGGAAACCTTTTTACTTTCCCAGGGCCTATAGAAACTGACAAACATGCCCAGTTTGTTCTCATGAGAAAATGGGAGAGAAGAATTAAGATACTCAGGATAATAACCATTGTGGGTGTTACTCCCAACCCATGCAACCATACGGTTTTCTCTCTGAATTTGCTTACACTAGAGACATCTTAGTTCTTGTGTCAGATAAATTTCTATGTTTTTATCAGTCAGGCTACATATACATCAAGAAACGTGGGGAAGAGAAGTAAGATTATGTGTGCACCAAACCCATCCTATGAATTATGGGGAGATGTTTATATAAGTTATCTGTCATAAAACTAAATGAGGACAGCAAAATATAAATGAAAATAGCTTGTCTAACACTAGCTCTGAAAGATTTAACTATTAAGAATTTGAGCTAAGAAAGAACCAGCAAAGAAAGCTGAGATGGACTGTTCAGTGAGATGGGAGAAAAATCAGAGTGTATTTGTCCTAAAAACCAAGAGAAAACAAAATTTTTTTCTAAAAAAGAGGAAGTTCCTATCTATGACAATTGCTTCTGAAAGAAATGTCAGGCAAGATGAGAACAGATATGAAAAAGATTAGGAGGACATCCAGTAATGCAATCAGATCATTTTCTGTTGAGTGTGAGAGAGGGAAGCCTGTTGGGAAAAAGTTAGAAAGCGGCATATCAGGAAGTTAAGTCAGTAATATAAACAACTTTCCAAGAAAAAGGGAGACAGAGAATTAGCGTGGTAGCTGACGGGAATGTGAGGTTAAGAAAAGGTTTTTAGTTTATGTTTTCCGATAAGAGACCCTAGAGCCTGTTTGTGTGCTGTTAAGATTAAACCAGCATAAGGGAGGTGATCCTGAATAAAAGGGGATAATTGTAGGGAATTTCCTAAGAACGTTAGAACACCAGAACACTGGTGAAGTTGATCTAAGATGCATTTTCATGGGAAGGAAATCAAAGAATTCAGATATAAGTGTGAGAAAGTTTCATATTTGGCTACAAGAAAGTAGAGGGATTTCCCATTTGTTTGCTTTCATTTTCCTAGTGAAGGATAAGGAAGAGCATCTGCTGAGAGTTTAGGTAGGAAAAATAGAGAACAAGGAATTAGCTGGGTGGTACGAGGAGAGTAGGGGAAAGAAAAAAATGTTACAAGCAACCTACAGTAGATGGAACAGGCTTGAGGAACTAATAAAATGTGAATTGAGCACAATGGACAAAAGTACATGCAATTTATGTGCAATGAATTGAGCCTGGAGAGATCAGCAGGTGTAGGCCATACAGGTCCCAGTTAAGGATTTTGATCATTATTCATTAAGGCAGTGGGCAGAAACTGAATGGTTTTAAGTGCAGGGATGATATGATCATATATGTGTTTTTAAATTATCATTCTACCTGCACGAAAGAAATATTTTGGGAAGAGGATGCAATGACTGCAAAGAGACCAGTTGGTAATCTCCTATAGTAGTCCACATGAGAGAAGTATTAGAATAATCTAGAAGGAGGATGATACAATAGAGTGAGGTGAGCAGAATTGATGGATATTTAATTTTACTTGCTGAGACTTGGTTTTAAAAAATGGATGTAAGTAGGATAGAAGAGAGAGAAAGTAGTGCGAAGATGTCTCGTCGAGTTCTGGCCAGCCCTTCTGGAGGGGTGATGTTACCATTCACAGAAGTGGGAACCACAGCAGACCTAGTTTTGAAGAGAGAAACGTGTAAGTTTAATGTCAGAAATGTTTGTTTTTTAGGACCATTGGTATGTTCAAAAGTATTAATAGGATGTTGAACAGTTGTTGAGATTATGGGCATGAAGAACAGAGGGGACGTCCAAACTGGACACATAAAACTGGGGTTCTTTCAGGAAAGAGTAACAGTTCTGATGATGATTATGACAATTTTGACAATGATGATAATACCAGTTAACACTTACTGAGTGATGACATTTTGCCAGGCACCGTGCCAAGCATTTTACATGAATGATCGCATTTAATACTCGCCAAGTTCAAGAAAGTGAGGGACTGTTATTAGCTCCATTTGCAAATGGAGAAATGTAGGCGGAGAAAGATTAAGTAAACTGAATAAGTCACATAGATGGTAAATTTGGAGGCAGAATTTGACTGTTAACTGTTAGTAGAAATGAGGGTGTATATTGTTGAAAGAGATACTAAGAATACCTGATAAAATAGACTTTCTTTGGGGTAGAAATTCCTCTTCAGCCACAGATTTGCTTGCATACACCCAGTTGATCAAATTCCTAATCACTGATTATGCATAAATTTGCTTTCAATTTCTGTATGGGTGTGTGTTTGCCATAAACTATTGATATTTTTAATTTTTAACAATTTATTTTTATTATAGAAGCAATAAGTGGCCATTGCAGACAGAAATATCAAATTCAGATAACCATGGAGAAGAATTAAACAGTGCCCAAATTTCTACCACCAAAAGTGTAAAACACAGTTGTTCATATTTTAATAAATTCCTCACATGCATATATTTGCACACATATATATCCGTATTTGTGACAAAGTGGAACAAATATATATATGTATATATATTTGTTCATTATAATGTACTTTTTTGTTAATACATTATGAATATCTTTCAATTATTAACACATATGTTATATCACTTAATAAGTATGCCAAGCGTCTGTTCCTCTTACGATAGCAGACAGCCGGTTTCCTCTTGTTATATTTTGATGTGACTTATTTATATCTCAAAGGTATTTTCCTGTGGTTAGTGATGAGGGTGTGCATGATTGTAGGTGTGGGGGAAGGAGGTTGGCTGTCATTTTATGTCAAACTCATGTTCTACCTAGAACTCTCTAGAAGTAATTCCTAGAGAGGCCACACACCTTTATTTTCTTCCTGATTTCCCCTCTAGTTTCATCCTTTCTTCTTTTCGTAACCTCTGCTTTCTTTGTTCCCAGTGTCACTGCCGATGGCTTGTAACGTTGGTGGCAAAGGAAGGAAAGCGTTTATTATTATTTTCCCTCAAGCCTTGCTTTGCTAAGGCCAGGGGATATGTTGCTTTGTTGTTGGAATTGGGCTTTATGTATATTTTGTTAAAATCCCCAAAGTCCTCTAGACACCAAGGACGGGAAAATGAAAAATGACTATTATTGTTACCCTGCTTTGCCCAGGATCCTGAGCTACCACATGTTTCTGACTTCCCAGTTTCCATGCTCCTCCTTGCTGGCCGTGAGCTGAGGGTCAAAGAGAGCTGTTTACTCTTTTCACGGTGATCACAGAGGCATGCGAAGTCCTGAAAAAATTGAAACTTATAAAAGTTACTTTAATTCACACATAAGCTCCTCACTTTTTGCAAAATTTGAGCTGTATTCTGCTTTTAAAGGCATAAGTATAAGAGAGACAGAGAGAGAGAGAGAGAGAGAGAGAGAGAGAGAGAGAGAAGAGAGAAGAGAGAAACTCAGTCAATTCAGCCAAAATGATTTGTTTCTCCAACATCAAGCATTGACATTTTGGAAGAATCCAGGCAGTGAGTTAATTTGTTTATTTTTCATACAGATGTGTGTCATGCAGATCCAGACTTCTATAATTCTTACTTTATTTTGTTTTATTTAAAATCTAAAATCAATCCACAAAGAATTATTATTTATTGTATACAAGACATTGTGCTAAGCCCTATGGAGGTACATGAAAGACAACTTGGTGTGGTGGGAAAAGCAATCAAACAAAAGAAAACAAAACATTCAATCAGAAATGCAAAGACCTGCTTTTTTTGCCCCTTAAAAGTGAAGGGATTGTACACAAGTCAATTACCCCCAACCTCCATTTCCTTCCCTGCCTTCTCACAGAACTGTTGTGAAAAGTGAATGTGATGATGTGTGTTGAAGAATTTTATACACCATGATATACACACAAATGATCACAATTGCCAATTATTTGTAAAATATTCTCTCTTAACCTCAAGGAAACTGTAGCCTAGTTGGGAGAATCAGAGATAACAGATTGAAGAATTTAATAACAATATAACAGTTAAATAGTACCAGACAGAGATTCAAGGGATGTCGCAAGACAATGCATGATGAATTTCCAAAGAGTAGTGGCTTGAATAGAGAGAGAGGGAAAGCAGTGTGAGCTAGAATCATCAAGGGACAAAGGAAAGGATTGCCAAACCACCACGAGGGCTCAACTAAGCTCTGACCATGATTCTGTAGAAGGTCAAGTTAGCACAAAAATGACAGTGGTATCATGCTTTAAATATGAGCTTCTAATATTCTGATAAACAGCTTTCATAAACAAAAACACATTCTTTATAATTTCACACCTTTGAATATAGTGTTGGAATGTGGGACAATGTTATTTCACAAAAAGAAAAGAGACCAAGAATCAGTGAAAACTGAGTTCAAATCCTGACTGCCTCTTTCTTGTCACATTCCTGACGGTGAAACCCTGAGAGACATACCCAGAAACAAGCCCAGAGAGTAATATGTACTTCATGGGCTATTAAGAATCAGTAGAATTAACTTGGCAGAGATTGGGTTTTGTGTGGGAGTGGGTGGGAATATGCCAAAGAGAGGAAAGAGCATGCCCAAAGTCCTTAAAGAGAGAAATGGTTTTGAGCATTGGATGAACAATGAGAAAGCCAATTTATCTGTAGTTTAGTGGGTGGATTGCTGCATCTGGAGGACCAAGAAAGAGCCAGAATAGGGAGGGACATTATTGGCCACACTAATATTACAGACCTGATCTTAATAAATAGTTTTGAAGCCAATGAATGGATTGTTTTAAAAGCATGGGAGTCTGGTGGCAGTAGGGAAGGACTACTCTTTGCACACATGGGAGATTACTTATCTTGAGGGATTATGTGATGTGTGCTTCTTTATTTTGGCACACTACAGCTGGAAAATTAGGTCCACTTAGTGTGTAATGTGTTTAATTAAATTTAGGATTAAAGACAAAGCTAATCCAATAGTAATAACTCCCTGTAATCTTTCATCTTGCTTTGGTTACCTCCCATTCTGCAAAGTGACAGTTTGAGCTTTCAACACTTATCTTCCACCCTGCTAGAATATGGAATAACCTGAATTTGCAGATTTGAAGTACTAATACATGTGTCCAGAGATCACTTTAAAGCGTGCACTTCCAGTTTTCCAAGAATCATAAATCGAAGTCACGAAACTTTTGGATGTGGAGGGGTTAAGGATTAAGTGTGTGTGTGTGTGTGCGTGTCTGTGTGTGTGTGTGTGTGTCTGTGTGTCTGTAATCTACTCTCCAAGCATCAGTTTCTGAACTCCCATTTTTGGTTGCCTTCATTACATAGAATGAAAAACCCAGCAACCACTGGGGTAAATGAAAATGAAAAAGACACTGTGAAGCAGGACCTGGGGGAACAAAGCCAAGGCAAACTGGATCTCACTCAGACTTGTGTCATTTTTCTACCACAATTAGTTTTCCTTTTAGTTAAAGGTTATATTTCTTTGTGTGTGTTTTCAACAACTCAATTAGGGGATAATGAGTAATACAAATTATGTATTTTAAGATATGGACATAATATCTTAACAGAAAAGCCAAATGAAGAAATAGGGATTCAGAAAGGGCAATGATGTTGAGTCTGTAAACAGATGCCAGCTTCCCCATAATAAAAAAAATGCATGAATCAGGAAGCAAAACTTAGGGCTTGTGCTGTTTATTGCAGGGTCTCCATTTCTAAGAGTGTGTTTGGCACACTGCGAAAAAATCATTTAGCACATTGTTTTAAGAAATCAGGATGAGATTATTCCTTGCAAAACATACACATTCCCTCATTCTCTGATCTGTTGAAGCAGGGGTTTATTTAATAATCCAGATGATTATGAATTAGAATTTTTAAGCCAAAGAGGAAATTATCATCCAAGTAACATGTCTCTTCATTTGTTTTGTGATTTCCATTCTCTTCTGGTTTCTTGGTACAAAATCAGTTACATTGGAATAAACTGAAAGCTAAAAGGGAACAAAATGTAAGGAACAGATCACAACCAAGGTTTGGGCTTGTCATCTTCTGTCAAAGATGTAATAATAACTAGTAGTGCACAAGCTTACTTACAAAGAAAATTCAAATATCATGTGTTAGGGTACAGATAGAACTGGGATGGGGAATAAAATGTAAAATATGCAAGAAATAGCCACACATATTAAACATGTCATCATTGCCAAACTCCCCTTGTTTTGTTTCAAGGGCATAAGCATTAGAATTACTCCAGTCTGCTAAAGCCTCCAAAACAATGTCAATACTTTAATGCTTAGGGAACTGGAATGGAAGTCTTCATTTATAGGCCATTGTTGTTAGCCCTTTTTCTTTTCCCATAACCATTTATTGAATAGGGTGTCCTTTCCCCAGTGTATTTTTTTTGTTTTGTCAAAAGTCGAGTGTTATAGGTATATGGCTTTATTTCTGGGTTCTCTATTCTATTTCATTGGTCTATATGTCTACTTTTATGCCATAACCATGCTGTTTTGGTTACTAAGCCTTGTAGTATAATTTGAAATCAGATAATGTGATGCCTCCAGTTTGTTACTTGGCAGGACAGCTGCATGAACACTATCTCTCCATGTAGGGAGGGAAAAGAGCTGCACCCTCCAGGCAAATCCAAGTATGGTGGGCACACTATTAGTGTGGGGGGGTAGCCCCCATAAAAGACCAGAACTTGCCATTCCCTGGTATATCTGCACAGAACCCTTGTGAGAGCAGTCATGGCTATGTCCACAGGATTGGGTGGTAGAAGGAGAACCTCTGATACCACTTGTCCTCTGGGCCACCATTTTCCTCCCCTATAGCCCCTATAGGACCCAGCTCCACACGTGCATCTCTGCTGGTAGGGATGCAGACAACTGTGGCTCACTAACAGGCTGCTCTCAGGTGAAGGACAGCATGCACTCTGGTTTCCTTTGTCCCAAGAGGCACTTTGCAATGCTGTACTTTCCTTTCCCCTAGGGGAAGCCTGCCTTGAGAGTTAGAACTCTGAGAATCCCATAGCTAGCTCCCCTGGGTCTATAGGACCTTTGTGGTTGTCATGACCACAAAGTGCTGGGGAATGTTTGTGCAGGGTATAGTGATATGGAGACAAGGGCTGAGACTCCCTGGGCAGGACAGAAGCCTACAATGTGTGCACAAGCAGTATGGCACCTGCCACCTCTGCTTGGCTCTGTGGAGAGGGCAAGGGAGCCAGCAGTCTGCCACAGGGGTGAGCGGAACAAAAAGAGACAGCTCATCTGCCCTTTCCATGGTACACTAAATAACTCAGAGGTCATTCTCTGCCAAACCCTCACTTCCTCCTTATTCTGTGCTCCAGCTTCTTCCTGCTGGTTCACTGGTAGCTTCTGGCACTCTCCCTTCAGCATTGCACTTGGGCCATGCTTATTTACCTGTCTCTTTGATTCTTTCTGCGAAGAACTGGCGAGAGATGTCTCTAAGTAGATTTGAAGATAAAGCTAAGACTACTATCAACCAGACGTGAGAGACTATACAAATCCAGATGAAGTGACCTGTGAGTAGCTTGCTGTTCTTAGCTATATAATGGTACAAACAAAACAACCCTGAATGTTTTAAACCCTAGTCCCTGCTCTTATCTAGCACCGGTACTATTTTTACATGATAACGTGAATAAGAAACCTATATTAAATAAAATATTTCAGAGGCTGCCTTTGGCTCCTGTGTGCCTGCCCTCACTTTCTGTATTGATGCTCCCTGGGGTTTTCTTCTCTAAGTTTTTCTCTCTTCTTTCTACATGGTTCCCCTGGATGCGAACTCTGGGCTGATGACTCACAAATATATAACTTTGTGTCTTTTGTTCCTGACCTGTTGGAACTACTGGGCGTCTCTAATTGGATGGATCCACATTTATCTCAAACTCAACATGCCCTATGCTATACACATATTCTCTTTCTCCCTGACAGTTTCACAATCACAAACTGTGATCAATCACTCCTCTATTTAAAATACAGCTGTGACTTCACATGGACTTCAGAATAAGAAGCAAACTCCTAGCCATAGCCTCCAAGGCCCTATATGATCTGGCCTCTGACAGACTCTCTGAACTCATCTTCTACTCTTCCTCCAGATAACATCTCTCAGGCCATAAAGGCTTCCCTCCTGTTTTCAAACATGGGAAAGACTGTGCTGCTTCCAGGCCTTTGAATTACTTTCCTATTTTGCTAGATTTTTGTTTTTGTATTTTTTATTCATATGGGAAAAATTGTGCCTTCCCAAATCTCATACGTGAGGGTTACACACATTGCTCCTACCATCCCTCCCCCCACCACATGCCAGAACTCGCTTGATTTTGTATTAATTGGTCAATCGAAAAAATGATAATGATGTTACTATTAGAGAAAGAGTTTGCATTGTATAAACAACCCTGTAACAAACTGTGTACTTTTCTGCTCTGGTGTTAACAAAGAAAAGGCCCTACATATTTTATTTTATGAATATTATCACTGTAAATATGAGAAAATTTCTTGCATGAAATCAGGATTTAAAATGCATCATTATGTGATGTCCTTTTTTGTCCCTAGTAATTGTCTTAGCTCTAAAATCTATTTTATCTAACATTAATATAGTCATTTTAGCTATTTTTAATGTTTGTATATTTTTTTCTATCTTTTTAATTCAACTCTACTTATGTTATATTTGAAGTGGATTTCTTGCAGACACAATATATGTAGTTGGGTCATAGTTTGATATTTTTGCTTGTTTTGTTTTGTTTTCTTCATTCTTCCAAAGTTTGTCTTTATATTGGTGCAATTATACCATTTATAGTTAAAGTAATTATTAATATGTTAGGTCTTAAGTCTGTCATTATATTTTTTGTCTTCTGTTTGTTCCATTACTTTTTCTTCCATCTCTCTTTTCTTGATTTTTTGTAGCTTACCTGAACATTATCTAGAATCTCACTTTGATTTATTTAGTGTTTTCAAATATATTGGTTTGCATAATGTCCTTAACTATTGCTCTAAGCATTGCAGTATACATAGATAAGTTATTACATTCTACTAATATTGATGTTTTACCACTTCAAGTGTAGCGAAATTTTACTTCCATTTTGTTTCCTTTTTCTTCTCCATTTTTAATGTCTTAACTATATCCCCTTTATTTACATTGAACAACATAATAATGAGGGGAAAGATAGTTTATTATACTTCTCTATGTTTCTTTGTTCTGAGCTCTCTGAAATCCCAAGCCTTCTTCCATTATCATTTTCTTTCTGCTTGGAGAACTTCCTTTAACCATTCTTTAAGATTAGATCAATTAGCAACAAATTCTCTGAGTTTTTCATCATCTGGGATATTTTTCCCCTTCATACTTGAAGCACATTTCCACTGAATGTAGGAAGGAAGTTGACAGTCCTCTTCATTCACTACTTGAAAAATGTATCACTTCATTCATACCCCAACGGTGTGAGATAAGAAATCTAATGTCATTCACATTGGTGTTCCTGAACTAATAGAGTCATATTTCTCCAACTACCTTCAAGATTTTTTCTTTGTCTTTAGTTTTTAGACACTTAATTATAATGAGCATTGGCATTGAATTCTTTGGGTTTATCTTGTTTGTAGTTCAATCAGCTTTTTGAAATCTGTAGGTCTATGTCTTTTGAAAATGTCGAAGTTTTCAATTACTATATCTTCAAATAAATTTTCAGTCCTACATTTCTTCTCCTCTTTTCTCTGGCACATGGATAGTATGCATACTAGATCTTTTGTTATGGTCTCTGAGGGTCTGTTCATATTTTTTTCCTAGTTTTCCTCTGTTGTCCAGATTGAATAATTTATATTGTTCTATTTTCAAGTCTACTAATTTTTTCCTTTGTCATATTCTTTTTACTATCAAGCTCACTCAGTGAGATTTAAAACATTTATTTATATTGTATTTGTCAGCTCTATAATTTACATTTATTTCTTTTTTTATATCTTCTATTTCTTTGGGGAAATTTTTTGCTGTTTTTTTTCAAGGGTGTTTGAACTTGCTCATTGAAGCATTTTTATGATGGCTGTTTAAAAATCCTTATCAAAAAATAGATTCATTTCAATACAACATATGATTCATTTCCGTTAGTTTCTCTTGTCTTTTCTATTGCTTGATAGAAGGAGTGATTTTTAATTGTCTTCTAGAAATTTTGGATATTATGCTGGGAGACTCTGGACTCTGTTGAAATCTTCTATTTTAGCAAGCAGTCACGCTGTTTAGATTTAGCACACAAGTTCTGGTCTGCTTCTGGGGGCTGTGAATTCAATGACAATTTAATGTTCAGAGCCCTTGAAGTGCTATTCTGTTCTTCTTGGTGACACTGAGGATCTGGCTACATTTTTATTGGTGCTGCCTCTAGGGAAAGAATGTGCTTCCTTGGACCTGATGCTCCTAGCTTAAGGGCGAAGATTCTGAGCTAGTGCTGCATGATGAGGAGCTGATATGTCATTTAATTTGGCCTGCTCTCCAGGCTGCCTGCTGTTGACAGGGCTCCCACTTGGGAGAAAAGCACATACCTGAGCCACCTTCTCCTACTGAATGGAGGGCCAGGAGATGCCAGGCCTGATCCTTGTATCACTGGGCGGAGGGGCAGAAGACACCAGACCAGACACCAGACTGTGCTTTACCTCAAGTCCTGGGGTTTCCCAGTCAGTTCACCTTCTTTTTCCTACCTTCCAGAGTTCTCCTATTGCTTCCTGCTGTGTTATTTCCATGTGTTTGTAGTTGTACTTAGCCGGGAAGAGCAGGAAGAAGTGAGTCTATGCCATTTCATCCCAAACCTGAGGCCTCAAACAAATGTTTTAATAATATAGTTTGACATTAGTAGAGAAATCCTATTTCATTTCACACTTACTTACTAGCATGTTTTTAAATTCTGGATTGAAATGTGCTTTTTCTTGAAACAAACCTCAGACAATTATATGCTTCCTTGTTTTATTTTTATTTTATTTTATTTTAGACAGTCTTACTCTTTCACCCAGGCTAGAGTGCAGTGGCATCATCCTAGTTCACTGCAACCTCAAACTCCTGGACTTAAGTGATTCTCCTGCTTCAGCCTCCTAAGTAACTGAGACTACAGGCATGTGCCACAATTCCTGGCTAATTTTTATAGTTTTGTAGAGAGGGGATCTTGTTCTTGCTCAGGCTGGTCTAGAACTCCTGATCTCAGGAGATCCTCCAGCCCCAGCCTCCCAGAGTGCTAGGATTACAGGCATAAGCCACCACACGTGGCCTGTCTCCTTGTTTTTAATTGTTCAAAGTTCAGAGTTGTTAAGTAGTAAGTCCATGTAGCATAGCACATAGATTTTACACCCTGGAGTCAGACAAATCTAGGTCATTAATTCTCACCTGCTGTAGCTGTATTATCTTTGGTAAATTGCTTGCCTTTATGTTTTCATTTGTAAAAAGAGAAAATAATTATCATAAAATATTACTATTATACCTCAAAACATCATGTTGTACATGATAATACATACAATGTTACCTGCCAAAGTAAAAAAATAATTTAAAAGACAACTATTGCTATTAACTGAAATAATTATATAGGATGCTTCATGTAGAGCTATCCATGTAACAGATAAGCACTGAAAAAAAAATTCTTTTGTAGTATTGTGTCGCCAATATTTTACCTCTTTAATTCTTCCTTTTTAATTACACACATCTCAAAGAGACTTCTTTTTCTTTAGTAATTCCTTATTTCTCAATATCTAATATCTTTGTATCATTCAGATAATTTTTTTCTATGTATATTAAGAATGCCTTGAAGATTTCTTTCCCTGAGGGCTCCTCTTTGTATGTGTTCTGTGTTTTAGCCTCATTATAGGGTAATAAGGAAGTTTATAGTCATTGTTACCAAATTTCTATATTGTGTGGAAGGGAAAGAAGACTCCACACTGAGCAGAGTATAAGTAATGTCATTCAGGCCTCTGAAGCTTGAGATTTTGCTTATAAACCATTTTGCTTTCATCATCCACTGTTATGTAGGTCAAACACACACATATCCCAAATGTGACCCAATTCAAGTTTGGATTCTTGAATGAAAAATTCTCTGCAAATCTGTGAATACTCCCCCATGTGCTGAGAGGGCACCTTTATTTGTTATAGTATACTTTCCCCCAGGGCTCTGTGGTCTGGGAAGGGAAACTAGAGTGCCCTGGATTATACTTAGTGTTTTATAATTACTAGCTGAAACCCAATCCAAGGCTTTCCAGGCACTTGCCTTCCTTAACACATCTGGGCTCTCTTTTCCCTTTTGCTCTGGTCTGGCCCTACAAGAGGAGCCCTTAGATAAATAAACTGAAGCATACATGTGGTCGCCAAAAGATCTGTGTGGATAGCAGAATCTAATCAAAGCAGCCCCAGGGCCTGCTGTGCCTTTGTTCACCGCCTCTCTGGGATGTTAGAGGTGTATACTGCAAAATCATTACTGTTCTAACTGTGTCCACACTTTCCCTGAAAATAACTCATGCCTGGGAATGGCCAATCAAGGCATTTTGACCATCAGCATTTCTGGAAATAGAAAGATATTATTAAACTCCTTGTCTTTTATATGTACATATTTAAAACATTTATTGAATTTCTGCTTAGTATTTGAGTTGTGGTATTTTAGGGCACACCAGATAAGCAAATGGTTTTTAAAAGAAGCTTATTGGCTGAGATAGTGTTTATATGCATAAAAAATGAAGGGAAAATAAAAATTAAATTAATATATATTGAGCATTTACTATGTAATAGAGCATGAACAAACCAGAAATAGCATATCTGTTAAGCTGATTTTCAAAATGAAGTTGTGATAGTGGGACTATGGAATTGGAATGCTGGTGTTATAGGGAGGAATTTATTTTTAACTATATACCCAGGATATAGATGATAGAAAATAACTTATATTTGGGCCTAGGTGTAAAAAGGAAGAGATTTGTGATGAATTAGGCAGCTAGGATGGGATAAGGCTATGCTAGCAAGTATTATTCCCATTTTACAGTCTTATGAATCCCACTATTTTTAATTTATTCATTATTTTCCTCATTCATTCATAAAATATTTACTGGATGCCTACCACGTGCTAGGAATTAATTATAGATACTAAGAATTGATCAATGAACACAACTGACAAAATTCCCTATCCTTATAAATCTTGTATTCCACTGAATAGAGACAGACAATAAATGAGATAAGTAATACATACCGTGTTTCCCCAAAAATAAGACCTACCCATAAAATAAGCCCTAGCAGGATTTCTAAGCATTTGCACAATGTAAGCCCTACCTCGAAAATAAGACCTAGTGATGGGCGTGGCTACACAGCATATCTGCACAACCCATGCATTTCGTCGCAGAGCAGTAAAAAAGAGGAGTAGCCCTTCTCATTTGCCCCATCTTGACAGCTACTATCCAAGAGGTGACCGGAAAGGTGCGGGCAGCCCCACCAACAAGGTCGGCTCCCCCTGTCAGGTCCCGGCCATCCTGTGCGTGCTGCAGGCTGAGGCTTTGAGGGGAAAGTCTCCTCAGTGAAGTGAGGAGCCGGACGCTCCGCTTTAGGTTTTGTGTGTCCCTAGGGGGAAGAAGGAAAGCTGTGGCTGCCATTTTACTATGATGATGTTCCAGAAGAAGACGAGTTAACTATATTTAAATAAATGTAGATTGTTGTACCGTACTTAAAAAAAATAACATAACCCCTGAAAATAAGCCCTAAGGTGTCTTCTTGAGGAAAACTAAATATAAGACACTGTCTTATTTTCGGGGAAACACAGTAGTATGCTGGGAGGTGAGCAGAGATGAGAAGGGAAAAAAAATCCAACATGGAATGAGATAGAGAATGTTGTGGGAAAGTGTGATTTTAAGTAGACTGGTTGGGGAATGTTTCATTGAGAAGGCAATGCTTCCCTAAAGACCTGATGGACATGAAGGAGTGAGCCACAAAACTATCTGAGGAAAAGCAGTCCAGGCAGAGAGAATAGCAGAATGAACAAGGGAAAGTACAACATGAGGTTAGGAAGAAACAATGGGAATAAGAAGGCATGTGGGGAATTGTAAGCCATTGTAAGAACTTTGGCTTTGATTCTGATGAAGATGGGAGGTCACTAGGAGGAGGTGAGCTGCAGAATGAGATGATCTGGTTTGTGTGCTGATTGGATTTCTTTGGAAACTGTGCCAAGAATAGACTGAAGAACAAGGGCAAAAGCAGAGCAGTAGTTAGAAGGCTTAAGACAATAATTCTGGTGGTCAGTGATTGTGCCCAAAGTCACATATTAGTAATGACAGAGTCAGCCTTCAAATCTTTTTTTTTTTTTTTGCAGTTTAAGATTTTTTTTTTTTTATTTCAGCATATTACAGGAGTACAAATGTTTAGGTTACCTTTGCCTCACCCAAGTCAGAGCTTCAAGCATGTCCATCCCCCAGATAGAGCACACTACACCCATTAGGTGTGAATATACCCAACCCTTCCTCCCCGCACCACCTGCCCACCTACCCGACACCCGATGAATGTTACTACTAAATGTGCAGTAAGTATTGATCAGTTAATACCAATTTGTTGGTGAGTACATGTGGTGTTTGTTTTTCCATTTTGGGGATACTTCACTTAGTAGAATGGGCTCTAGCTCTATCTAGGATAATACAAGAGGTGCCATATCACCATTGTTTTTTGTGCCTGAATAGAACTCCATGGTATACATATACCACATTTCATTAATCTATTCATGTATTGATGCAAATCTTGACATGCCTGACTTTCCATTGTTCAATACCACCTCCTTCGGCAGACAGTCTGAGCAGATCACTATCAATGTATGTTGTTGATTTTCTTTCCATGTGTGGCCAAGACAGAAAGTTACTTTAAGACTTGTGCTATTTTGGTCTTTTCTCTTAGCTTATTTTATGAAAAATAATTAGAAAAATATTAATATTTATTAGAATACCATTTACAATAAGAAGAAAAAATACTGCATAAATTTTATACTATATGATTGGCTTTGGTTGTTTCCTTTTCTCAAGCTTTATCTATTATTGTGTATAACCTGGAGAAAACTTGAAACATAAACTATTTTTGAGCATAGTAAAAACATCGACTGAAATCCCATCTGGACTTTGCTAAGTGCCTTTTTTAGGTGATTATCGGCTCAGAAACAGTGGTCCCTCTTCTCTTCCACTTAAGTTCGCTTAACAGCAGGATCCATGTGGCTGCTCTTCACCTTATCTCTGTGAGAGAAATGAGGGAATGAAGGTCATTGTCTGAAAGTCAAATGCTTACTAGCAGCTGACCATATTAACTTATTCCTTCTGAAAGATGTATGTGTGGGATGTGATTTGGTTCAGTATAATTCCCCCCTCTAGAGATGGCTCTGAAATCCAAGCTATCATGCTCATTCAGCCTATTTTCTCTATCCCTAATACCCTACCTTAAGATGGGAGAAAGACAATAATTGTGAGTTGGATCCTAGACTCTCTAGAAAAGAATGGGGTTGGAAGAGTGTACATTAGTATCCCCAAAAGATCCTGTTTTAGCCACTAAATTAGTCTGCATCAGAGTCAAAACAGCAGCCAGGTTACTTTGTGGGCACCACTTCAAGGGAAGGCCATGGAACCAATACATTCAGGAGTCTATTTCCTGACTGAAATCAGTAGGTTCTGAAATAGGCTGAGTAACCAGACCTATGCAATCAAAATCTTTGCAAATGAATTCCAGAGTTTATATTTTTAACAAAAATAACCACGTAAATCTGGTGAGCATCCATGTCTGGAAACCTCTGGCATAAAGGACATGCCCAGGACTCTGTCTTCAATTTGGTCATTGGCAGCTGTCTAGAAAAATGACTTGATTAGAGCTCAGAAGACCTAGCTGTTAGTACTGCCACCATCAAATTTCAACTTAATCATGTTAGGGATAGTTAGGGAACATTGCATGTTAGAGCTGGAAAGAAACTAAAAAATCTGCTAGGCATATAATCACTTTATAGAGGAGGTGACCTAGACCTAAACACATGAATGACCTAAAATCAATGAATTCATTTCAAAGATGAAGTTAGGGCCAAGTTTTACTGAGATCATAAAGTTTCTCTTTCTGAGATGGCAACACCTACATTAACTTCTGTTTTTTTATCTCTGAAATAACTATATAATACCTTCCGAAACTCCCTCACAGATTTTTACGAGGGTTATATAAGAGAATTCACATGAAAACTTCAACATGGAAAATAGTTTTGTATTAGATATACACGATGAGGTCATGAGGGGTTAAATCTTGTAAGTATTGATACAATCATGGTCATCTCACACTTGGGTGGTCAAGAGTCAATGTAACTGGCAAAGAGAGTGGTGGTTCCATCTGCACGTCAACAGAGCACACTGAGCCCTATGACTTGAAATGATTCTGAGTTCATACTTCAGGATCCAACTATCTGGCATTAGAAAATCACTCAAAGTGGCAGGAAGAGGAAAGGCTGATGGCATCAGTAAGAGGTGCAAATACAAAAATGGCATGAATCAGCTCATAAACACACACCACCACTTCCATTTCCATCTCAATTTAGGTAACAGCCCTGCTCATTCCATTTTGATCAAATTACACGCTGGTTTATTTTATTCTCACCACATCTTATGTCAGTGCTTACTTAAAATCAGAAAATATCTGTATAAAAGCACTACAAATAGGAGAAAATGGAGAAAGTGGTTTAATTTTTTATGCACTGGACTGTTGGATGGCCCCTATCCACCTATCATCACACAAAGTCACAGAGAGCAGAGTGCTTCAAATGTGAAGATTTGAAGACTAGTCTAGGAGTTATCTGAGTCCTCTCTTCTGAAGCTTCTTTACTTATTCATTCACTGTTCACCAAATATTTATTAAGGTTTATTTATGTCAACACTGTTCTTGTGCACGTGGATACAGAAATAATTGAGAAAACCCAAATCCTGCGGAAGAGGTAAAGACATAGTGATAAAAGATCCTCACTAGTAAATGATGCTTTAAAAGCATTTGCTATTTATTGAGGCCCTACTATACAATTGGAACTATACTAGGTACTACATATGTCCTCAAGATAATAATATTAAGTAGCTGTTTTTAATTCTAATTTCACAGTGAGGAAAATGAGATATAGGCAAGTTGATTAACTTGCCTAAGGGCAACAACTGGTGAATGGTGAATACTAGATTCAAACCAAAACCCTTTGAGTCTAAGGACCACTGAGCCATAACAAATCTTCATTTGGCACTTATCTAAATTTTCATATCAAACCACAAGATTATCATACATATCATTTAGTTGCATAACAACCTTACCAGACAGAACAATTTACTGTCTTTGAGACATAGGATATAACCTTGCCTAAAAGGATGGAAAGGATGTAGAATGAATTTTCCAAGAAAAACAGCACAAATCTATAAGATGTAAACATAAATATTAGAGAGAGAAAGAGAGACAAAAAATGGCCAAGGAGATAATCTAATCAAGAGGAAACCTTCCTCTACTACTATGTTGACATTTTCACTTTGAAAATGATTAATATGAAAAATAAGCTATCAGAATATTCCATATGCAGTAATCAGCATAAAATCCATATTTTGAAAGAACCAGGTTCTTTTTTAAATGTAGTACAGACTAAAAACATATTTAATTGATTACTTAAAAATTTCTGGTTCTCTTCCTGCACAACATGTAGTTTTAAAAATACTAGCACAAGAAAAAAAGTCAAAAATATAACATCAAAAGAAGAGTCATGACAGAATCTGCATGCTAGTGTTAGTCTGTTTAAGTTAATTCTTCTTTCTAGACCTCTTGTTCTTTTCTGTAAAATGATGATGGTTTATTGAATAGTTTTTAATTCTGCAAATTCTATAAATTGCAGAATCTTTTGAATGGGTGAATCAGTAACATATTCACAATGAATGGTTTTCATTTTATTTCATTTTCATTTAAGCCTTATAACAACCAGGAAATAATTGTTCACAATTTATAGATGAAAAATCAGTTTCTTACAAGTTCACATACCTAATAGGTAAGGAAGACAGCAGTCAAATAATTCAGTCTTCTTTTTACTGCAGTAGGAATGGGTCCATTCTGTAAGTAGTTATTGATTAGCTAACTTGAGCAAGGCACTATATGTTTGCTACTGGATTCAGAAATGGATTAGACATATCTACCAGCCACAAGAAACTGCAGTCCAGTAGAGACAAATATGCCCATAATTAAATTAGAAGTTAGGACAGTAAGTGTCATAATGAAAATGGGAGTTTTATTTTGGGAGAACCAGGGAAGTTTTGTCAAAGTTTTGGATTAGATAGTATAAGTAGGGATGGCTATTAGCATGTTAAAATGAGTCAAAAGGAACATTCAAAATAGATGTACCAGTGCAGACCACGTTAAAAAATGAGAAGGCATCAGGTTTTTATGAGCAACAGTACGGCTGGAGGTAATGGTGGCTTAAGGAGAATAATGACTTCAAATCTTGAGTTAGAGGAAGTTTTCTAAAGAATCTGGATTTATTCCAAACAGCATCCCTTTGATGATGATGATTAGGCCAAAAAGCTTGAAGAAACTTTTTTGAGATATTTTTGACAGAATGACTCAAATGTACTACTATTCTCTGAAATGTATTAGCTGTTCCCACCATAACTATTCTGTGATCTGTAATTTAGGTTGGATAATTGCTTTAGCCTAAATAATATAAGTGTGAGGGTGGGGGTGGGGGTGAGGGGTGGTATTAATCTCTCATCTCCACCCAAGGATTGATTCCTTGGTCTAATTGGGAATTTACACTCCAGGCTTTTGATCATAACCCCCACCTCAGAGGCAGCTACCATAAAGGTGTCAACTCTTTTCATCTCCATTCAAGACAAAATATCATATTAATTGATGTAATGGATGTTTGAAAGGGAGGTTAATTGGTAAAACTAGAACATAATATATATGATAAATGTGTGTTGATAAAATTACTGGGTTTCAATATATGTGGATCGGCTAGAAATATTGTAGAGATACTCTCTTTGTCTGCAGAGGTACAGTATAGAGGAATCTGTTGGGTCATGGAATAGGGAGTAGGGCTATACACATAATTTCTAAGCAATTCTCTGTCCAGATTCTGATTTGGACAACTCATATGACTCTAATCAGACTTTTCCCCACATTTTAGTGAGAATGTGATCACATCAGAAAACCCTTTTATTCAAGGTTCTACTGGAACACCTAAAACGACAGAGAACTGGGACTGCATTGAGCTTTCACAAGAAGTAATATGGCTACTTTCTGTTGTTTGCCAATAAATATCAACATAATTAGCTGCATTTAGCCTCAGACATGCTTGCTTTCATTTCATTTTAACCTAGTAGTGAAATTGTGAAGAAGAGACCCACCACCCTAACAGATCCCCAAAGGCTATTTACCAAAAGAACAAAACAAAACAAAACGAAACCAAGAACTGAGAACAGCCAGATTGGCTTAGAGAAATTTGCAGCAATTAGTTTCTGAACCTCCAGGACAAAGCAGAGTTCTTAGATGAGGCAAATTCTGGCAGGCAAGCTAAGAGATAAATATTATCCTGTCTTTCCATGGCCTCATCCCAGAGGCAAATACTCTTTTGCAGGTTAATGCTGGGGGAAGTTGTCCAAATTGGGTTGAGCCTGGGAAGGGGATAATTTACAGCTGTAGCTAGTGCTTAGAGAGTGTTCTTGGTGTGCTGTGCACTGCTCTGCTCTAAGCTCTTCATATGGATTAGCTCATTTAATCTTTAGAATAACTCTGAGTTTACACTGTTATCATAATTTAATAGAAAAAGAAACTGAGACATGAGAGGTAAAAAAGTTACCCAGGGGCAGTCATCTGGGAATTGGCAGGGCCAGGATTCTGATCCAGGCAGTGTGTCCCTAGAGTCCTTGTCTTAATCATTCACCCTACTACTGCTTCATGTGCAACAGAATGTGAAGTACCTGGAAGCTCTCACTATATATTTTGCTAGCCAGACAACTCATCTGGGCAGGTGCATTTCTGGGAGCCTAAAGTTCAGTCATAATAAGATTAATTGTAGACATAATATAGGCTTCAGGTTTCAAAGCATTTTATTTCACATTGCTTGGCTCACCTCTTCCTCACAATAACTCTGGAAGGGAGATAGAGAAAGGATTGTTTTCTCTCCCTGACAGATGAGAAAAAGAGACATGGGGAATTTAATTCAGTATCACATATCTGGAAAGGGATAGAGTCAAGATTATAACCCATATGGGCCTAGATTGAGGTGGTGAAAGCCCCCAGTCTTATCATCAGATGACACCTGGTGGCAACTGAGTGTTTGTTGCTACCTCAAGGTTAATCTCACACCCATAATTACCTGTTTTACATTTATGTTACTGGATAATTTTCGGAAGAATGTTTCTGTATGTCACCTTATGTAATTCAGTCCTCACATGCACCTAGAGTGTGCACATGTGTGTTGGGCAAAAAGTGCTATCTCTTTTCCTCCCGTGAGCAAACAGCCTCATAGAGGGCAAACATGTTCTCAAGCCCTAACAACTAGTGAGTTCTCTATAAGTTTCCAGCCATAAGTCTGTATTCACATCGAGACAAATTCATAGCTGTAATGTTACAAATGGAATTTATATTAATAGTTAAGTATCTTCTGCATTTTACCTCTCTCCCTTTCTTCCCTTGAACTACTCCCATCTCTCTTAAATCACCTATCTCTTTTGCATCACTGTAATGCTATCACTATTTGGAGCCAGCAGAGAGAGACCATTAAATATTCTTAGAACAGAAAGCATTTTGTCAAGAAACACATGTTGTGACTCCTCACCAAGGCAACGCAGAATTCATGACGTGAGTGGAGGAATGCCTTATGACTGTTTAACAACAGCCTGTGATACGCAACTACACAGTCGGCCATTAGAGGCAATGATGAGTTATCCATGGACCTGGTGTCACACTTCCATACTTCCTACCACAATTGGCTTTGAAACATTAACAGGAATTGAAGGCACTGATATAAGCAGATTGGTTAGAGAGGAAATAAAGCACCAGATGACAGGATTTCTGATCTTAATAAACTCTTAGGACCAAAGGAAGTCTATTATACTTAGAATCTTAGTTTCTTCATCTGGTAAATGGGAGTTAAAGTAACTAACTTAATAAAAGACTGAACCAATCTATGGCTGGTTTGCTTCATAAATCTTGAACCTTTGTGATCCAATGACAATTCTGCACAGACACCTTGGCCTTTGCCTTAGCCTTTTAGTTGAGGATGAGGTGATTTACGATGGAATTTGCATAGGCAAACAAATCCCCAGCTGCAAGCTGCCTGCCCTGAAGTTTCATGGTTCACTAAGGATTAAGATTCTCGGAGCTCCTTCTGGGTGGCTAGAGGCTATGACAGATATACTTTCCCAGTTAGTTTCCTGACTGTGGTAGGTATCCCTTCACTCAATGGCATGATGAAGTTTGACTCTACCCAGAAGGAGTGAATTAAAGATTGCAGGCTGTGAGTGCCATGTTTTGTGGAACTTAATTGCAAAGGGACTTTCTTTGGGGGAAACTCACTTTCTTTCCAATGTGAAGTAGCTAGTGGAGGGATTACGAATGACCAAAGAGAAGACCATGACCAATCTGTTTGGCTTATACAGATTATCCAAAGTAATGAACTCTTCTGGAAGGATTTGAGTGACTACAGAAGGACCTATTGATACTACTTCGTAAATAAGACAGAAGAACTAGATTCACAGAGTGACAAAAATCTCAGAATGGCAAGAGAAATAATACTTGAATCCCTATTTAATATTCTGCTCGAATAACATCAAGGGGACATTGAAACTTTTGGTGATATGGAACACAACAAGAATGAGATAGATTATTCTTTCCTCAAACTACTCTGGTTGGTAGCAAGTTTGTTACACTGACAGGGAATTTTTTTCTCCTAACTTTATATATATTTTAGTCATGTAAAACAAGTCATATCACATTGATATAATAGACCTTTATAGATTTAAATATGCCTATTATGCAATCCTGAAGTCTTCTTTTCATGTTTACTATCCCCAGCAGAATCTGCTGTTCCTCATATGACATGAATATGTCTCTTTAAAAACATCAGATCAACATATATGACATCCAACTAGGTATATAAGTTTATATGCACATAGAATAAGAAGAACAAAACAGAATACACAATTGCATAGCTCTAATCTAGTATAGAGTTTATTGTTATGTTTGTTCACTTAGCAACTGAGGATCTTTTCAGTTATTTCCAGAATTATGGAGTCCTAGAATTAAGAATGATATTAGAAATCCTCTAAATTTTTTCCATGTTCTCCATTCATAAGATATTGGGTCTCTAATCTGACCCTGAAACTCACCTGTTCTGCCTGACCATCACACAGCTAAATTCCCTGGAACTATATCTCTACTATTATTCTTCAGCTAACAACAATAATTATAATACATCATGCTTTACTCCATAAATGGTTATTCTTGGTTCATGTAGAGCCACCTGATGGCAGAGATTGATTGTTTTTGTGATTTCTAAAGACTATAGCTATGCAATTGCAGCACATTACTGCTTAAGCAAAAGCAAATAAGAGCAATCACAAAAAAATATGATTACGTCAGGAAGCATATTTACTATAAGGATTGGAAAAGAGTTTTAAAATCATCTAGTCAATCTACTGCTTGAGTCAGCTCCACCATATTCTGGTCAATTGATAAATCAGCCTCTATTTGAATCCTGTGACTGGAGGCAAGAGCATTCTGGGCAGTGTGTGGCATTTTTATATGCTCTGGTTGTTACAAAGTGCTACCTAAGACTGAGCGAAAATTGTCTCCCTGAGACTTTTGTTGAGGGAACCCAGTTTTCCTCCTTGTTGTTCATAAACCATTCTATTGTCAACAACTTAACTGCAAAATCAGAACATCATTCTAGGAAATTGGCCCCACACTGATGCTGGTCAGCCGGGTAAATTATAGGTCACTATATGGTCAGCACTCAGGAGTTATAGTGGCCTGTCACCACTGGCAGTGTGATTTCTGCAGGGGCTGCCTCATTATATGGGAAAATGCCCTCAAAGGGTAAGTCTGTTTCTTGTCCTGGCAGACCTGTCACATCTGATGTTAGAGGAAACAGCAGCAAAGAACTGTGGCTGAAAGAATTGTAAATTTTGCCTGTGGAGAGTCACTGAGGGCAATTCTCCTGAAAGGGATTATTTGTCAACTGCAGTAAGACTCTTTGTTATTAGAATTTAATTGATATTTGCTACTGGAGAAGAAAGCTGAAAACAGGATACAAGGCAAGCAATTAAATCTCTTTTATAAAGTGTAGTTAATGAGTTGTCAAATTTGGTAGAGATTATTCTCTTCTCTCTCTCTCTCTCTCTCTCCTTATTGTAAGGATATGGAAGGCTGTCTACTATCCTGGGGAAATGTCAGACAATCACAAGAAAAGAAAATTAAATAATGCCAGGCAACTTTTGTGCAATAAAAAGAATAAAAAGTAAGAGTCAAGGGACCCAGGAGTCTAGCTCTGATTGTTCAATAGCTAACTGTGCAACTCTCCTTCTGGGCTTTTATTTATTCTTCTGTCAAAGGTGGTGTGGACTAGCTAATTTCTAAGACCCTTCTAAGTGTAGTATTCTGTTTATGTTCTATACAGTTATGTGTAGAATAACATAGGAGATAAAAATCAAACATATCTGAATCACAGAATCCTAGCATCCTCAGTAATTAGCTATGTGGTCTGGGTTAAGTTAATTATCCTCTATAAGTATCAATTGTCCTCCTTTCTATGTAGAAAGGGAGGATATATGCATATTTCACAGAGTTTTTTTAAGAATTAAAAAAGAGAATATGTTTACATTATTTGACAAAAGGTCTGGAAGATGGGAAATGATCACCAAATATTGGCTATTTTTTATTAATATTGTATTCCATGATCCAGTGTTTTCAGACGACAGTCATGTATCCCAACCACCAGAGGGCACTGCATAGATAACAGCTGGATTTTTCTTTAATCTTGAAGCACCTATTTGCTGATTAAAGTAATTGACTGCTTGTTGCCTAAAAGTTTCAACGCAGGGTGTTTCATCTCTATCTGCATCCTCTGCCAGTCTCAGTGACTGAGAGTGCTATGATAACTTCTTCAGTCTGGCTGGGAAAGTCTCAAAAATGAGAAGTGATGGGGCAGGGGTTGCTGATTCCTACAGATCATTAAAACATCCCATAAGGGGCTTTTACTCACAAAGTGTGATGTTGGTGCAGAAATAAACGACTGCCCGGTGGAATACAATGGAAAGGAAAATCCAGAAGAAACAAAAACACATGTGGAAATGTAGTGCATGATAAAGAGGGTATCTCAAATCCATGGGGAAAAATAAAAACTTTTAATAATTGGACAGATAACTATTTAGCCGTAAGTACAAATACAAAATCAGATATAATTTTTTATACCATGTAACAGAAAAAGTTCCAAATGGTTTGATATTTAACTGTAAAACTAAGACCATACAAACACTTGAAGAAAGCATGTATGGTTTCCTTTATAATCTGGGAGTTAAAACAGTGTTTTAGATATGACCAAAATGCCCTAAAAAGGAGTTTAATCTTTTTTTTCTTTTTAAAAATATTTTTTAATTGTATATATTTATGGGGTACATAGTGATGGTTCAGTACATACAATGTATAGTGATCAAATCAAGGTATTTGCCTGGCAATCACCTCAAACAGTTATCATTACTTTGTGTTGGGAATATTCAATAGCTTCTTTTCTAGCTATTTGAAAATATACAATAAATTGTTTTTAACTATAGTCAACCTACTTTGCTGTATAATACTAGAACTTATTTAAGCACATACAATTTAAAAAGTAATTTTTAAAATTAAAAGTATTAAAAAAGGAATTTTAAAAAGTACAAAGGCAAATGTCAAACTGAGAACAAATATCTGCACCTTATATCATAAATGACTATTTCACTGATATATGAAGAATGTCTAAAGATTGAGAAGAAAAAGCCAACAATGTGATAGAAAATGAGCAAAAGATATGAACAAGAAAGGTCTACAAATGGTCCAGAAACATTTGAAAAAAATAAATTTTATTTATAATAAGAGAAGTTCAATTAAAATTACATCGAATCCCATTTCTCTCTTATCAGATTAACAAAACATCCAAGTTTAAAGATGTACTATTTATCAGGGTAGTTGGATAAAAAGTTGGCAATATCTGGGAAATGCTAAAATATATGGATTAAAAATGTTAGACTTTATTAAGTGTTAATAGCAGTGTAAGAGAAGTATAAGATAAAACCAAATGCACTGACACATGAAATGATGCCCCAAGGACTGGCTGACCAGACAGGAGACCACCTCCAGGAGCATCCTTCCATGGTAGGTTGATGGAGGCCAGCTTGAGCAGTTGCTATAAGACCATATGCATCACTACCTCTGGCAAGTTTGCCTAGTAATAATAAGTAGTTTCTCTCTCCAGTTGATCACTGAGAAGACTTTTGGAGCTAAGAAGCTGCATACTTGGATATTTGCATATTTGGTGTTACATATTTGAATAAGCCCTTACTCAGTTCAGTCAAAATATCAGTCAATTAATCAGACATCTAATATATATCTTTTTTACTTTTATTGTATTAGGAAGTGCTAAAGTGGGGAAGGCTGATTTTACACAAAAGGTATACCATATATCTTCAAGGTTCCAGGCCATAATCCTGACTAATTAGGGCCCAGTGGAGTGCATACTCACACCAGTGAGTGTTAGAAGACATTGCTTCTGAATTATGGTGTTGTATGATCTTGAACAAATCAACTGGATAAGCATTCATTGAGTGCCCACCATGTGCTAAGCACTATTCAAAGTGAGAGGCATTAACTGGAGAATAAGATAGATAGCATTCAAGTATAGAGAGACAGCAAATAAACATGCAACACATAAATTAACATTTTCAATAAATTCTATGACAAAAAGAGCTGATGAAAAAGAAAGTGACCAGACTTGGGAGGAGGGATGTTAGTTAGATTGGTTAGTCAGGAAAGACCTCACTAAAGGAGTAAATGACAAGGAGCCAATCAAGGACAAATTTGGGAACAGAAATCATTTCAGGCAAAGGAAATAATACTCCCTAAGTCAATAATGAGACTTTTTGTATCAAGGAATAAAAAGGATAGTGCGGCTGAAATGTGGTGAACTAGAGTGTGAATATTAGGTGATGAGGTTAGGGAGGTAGGCAGGGAACAAATCCTGTAGGGCCAAGGAGTTTGGATTTTAAGGGAAAGCTTTTGGAATTTTTTAAACATAAACTTGGTGAGCTATGATTACGTTTTTTAAAGATCACTTCAAGGCTGCTGGGTGAAGAATGCATGTAGGAAGGCAAGAGTGGCAATTGCAGGGGATGAATTGAGAGCCAGTGATAATTTGTACTAGTGTAGAGGTGGAGAGAAGTACTGAAACAGTGTGGGGAAGTGGGTAAAGGAAACAAAGGGAGAAATCAAATGTTAATCCTGGATTATTGCCTTGAGCAACCAGATGGATGATAGATGATAAGGCACCAACATTCTTGTACCTTAGTTTTCTTTTTTAGCAAAGCAAGTTGGATTACATAACAAAAATGTGTAACTCCAATCTAGCATGCTGGATGGGGTAAAATTGTGCCAATTACAATTTCAAGGAGAGGTGATAGTCAATGAAAGATAACTATAAAATCTTTGTTTAAATTCCTAGAAATAATATGCATATTTAAGTGTGATGGTAATTTTAGAGCAGTTGGATGTTTGGAAAACTCTGGATGTTTGGCATTGTGAAGACCAACCTGTCTTCTCTTGGGTAGATCAAGCCTGTTAAAACCTTTCCTGCCTTAGGACTTCATTTTTCCTATTTGTCCTCTTGGCTGAAAACCACATCTGGTTCTTTACAGGACTGACTCTTGTTTGAATGAATGAATGAAATAAGAATGCCCAAATATATAACTTGTTACAATTTACAAAGTATAATGAGAAAATGATAAGTCAAATAAGGGCATTGATCTGAGAGGGATGGGAGTTCTCCCTCCTCCCCCATTTGTCTTCTTTCAATTTATAATTCTCTTCAGTGTTTGAATGGAGACTCAAATGTGTTACAGAGCATTCATTAAAGTATAATCAACTGTAATGAGGGACTGGCGGGTAAAATGTGCTCAAAAGAGAAAGAGAATGGTAGGGAATAGCCATTTCCAAAACATTAGATACTCGATCACAACTTGAGGAGCTTCTGGGTGTTTTTTTTCTGTGAGGAGGAACAGCTGTCAGCAGTGTTAGAGGAAAAGGACTGTCTGCACTCCTTCCCCGTCATAACCTCTCAAGGAAATCCCCATCAAATCAAGAGTACTATACAAGACAACTGGAATTTCCCATCTTCTTTGGTATTATTTATATATCTGAAGAATCTCTGGAACTTAGTAGCTGAGGTTTCCTGACTTTCAAAATTTGGACATGTTTTCGTTGTTATTTCCTAGAAGTTCACATTCTCTTCTGATTTCACTGAGACATGGCATACTTTCTTCATTTCCAGGCTTTGGCCTGGTGATTGGCTGGTGATTGCCACACATCATTTAAAAAAGGATGAAGTAGCCCTGTGGATTTTCTTCTCTCTATGTTGTAAGAACTTCTATTCTTTTTTTTTAGGGAGGAAAGAGTTCCCCAAGTGAAGACCTAGATCCAAAAGAGATACCCAAAGTAAAACCCTGGAAATAGCCCATGGTAGACATAAATATCCTTTGCAGATATAAATGTCTAGCACACATGAAGGCTATTAAAGCAAAACTTTTCTTGGCAGGCCTATTTCATGTTCATCCTGGGGTATAATTGCTTACAAATTAGTGAGATCCTATGCAATTAATCCTTCTCAGTACAGATGATGAGGCCATCTACCATGTCATAAAAACCCCTATCATAGCATTTCAGTTTTCTGGAGACAAAACATACAACATGAATTTTAAAAGTCTTTCAATAGTTTTATTTCTCTGTGATATGTGATCATTCTTATTTTCAATTTTTTTCTAATAGATATGGTGAGGTTTGAGATACAAGAGAGGCTTCCAAAAATAGGGATTTGTCTTCAATCAGAAAACGACTATTTTTGACTTGAGGACTAGACATATAGTAGCAGGATAGATAATTACTCATGTGCTTCGTTTTATATTTTCTATTTCTTACCTCTTTTCAGTGCCTCTTCATCTCACCACAAACTATGTCTATAATTTAGAAATTGACTTGAATTCTATAAAAAAGAAAGACTTTTTGCTGAGCATTACCCAGCTTAATGGACAATTGCTCATTTTTTTATAAAAACATAGGACTAAAATCAGAGCCATACAGAGCATCACTAGAAAAGTCTTCCATTTAAAATCTATCTATTTTTCGAACTGTCATGATTTTCTCTCCTTCTAATTCACACTTTTCCTCCTTGTCCAGAAGCATACTGTACTAGTTTTCTACTGCTAGTGTAAAATATTTTCACTAATTTGGCTTAAAAAATACAAATATATTATTTCATAGATCAGAAATCCAGATGTGCTCTTCTGGTTTCTCTGTTCTGGGTTTCACAAGGCTGAAATCAAGGTGTCGATATGCTTGGCCCCTACTGGGAGGCTCTAGGAAGAATCTGCTTCCAAGCTCATTCAGGTTGCAGGCAGAATCCAGTTGTAGGGTTGCAGTCATCATTTCCAGGCTTGCTGTTAGCTGGAAAGCATCCTAGCTCCCAGAGGGCCGCCTTTAGTCCTCCTTGTGTGCGAGCCCCTGCAGCTCAGAGCCAGTAACAGTGCCTCAAATCCTCCTCACACGTGGAATCTCTCTGCCTTCTCCTGCCATTGCATCTCTATGCCTCCCTCTCTTGCTACATCTTTATGACTCATATCAGAGAAATTTCTCTCCTCTTAAAGGTTCATGTGATTAGATTGGGCCCACCTGGATAAACCAGGATAATCTCTCTCTATTAAGGTCCATAACCTTAATTACATCGGCGGAGTCCCTTTTGCCATGTAATGTGAGATATTCATAGTTTCTAGAGATTAGAACATGGGCATCAATATTCTATTTACCATACATACCAAGTTTAGAAACCCATTATGTATCTAATCCCATTCATCCATCATGGATTAATGATGCAGGATTTAAATCTGGATGCTAAGAATCCAAAGAATACCTACAGCTTAGAATATGGCTTAGTTTTAGAAAGAGCTAGAGACAAGGCTGAAATTGAGAGGAGAGAAATTAAGCAGATGTTCAGGATTATGGATTTGACCAATTTGGTACTCAAATTAGAGTGCTTCACAGGCTCTTCTTCATTTGGGGTTTGCAGCTGAATGGCAAAAAAGCAAAAACAAAAAAAACAGAGGAAGGGGTAACAGGAATGCATCCGATCTTCTTTTTAGGGATCATAACCTCCAATAATGGCATCAATTTAGATGATGTACTTGCTTTAGTCATAATTGATTTCCAAGTTGGAAGATAGCTGAATTTAAGATGGGTGGTCAATATTGGAGAATCTAGCTCTGAAAAAAATGTGCTTAAATGAATAAGTTAGGACCAGATGGTTTCCATTTTTCCACAGTCCTCTTCACATCAGCTCTGTCTTCATCAACTTTTTTTATCAATACTAAACTTGTTTAGACTAGGGAGTCTGAAACATTTTCTTATCCACCTTCCAGTCCCCTAGAGGCATACTTTTTCTTACAGTCATTCTCTTCTTAATTTTCATTTGAGGAATTTAACAATCTAGTAATCTAGGGTGTGCTGTACATCTGACTTTATCCTTACCTTAATCTGAATCTAGAAGCCTTGGACAATGCCTAACACAGTGCATACTAGAGAAATAATAAATGACTGAATGTTATATCTTTCCCAAAGGGAAACAGTCACAATTCTTTCACCATCAAATATTCCCTAGAGGCTGATATTAAGCCCCTTCTTTCCTCAACCTTCTTGGAGGTACAATTGGCAAAAATTCCTTAGATCGTTTCATTAGCAGGATAAACATTCCCATAGATGTCTGTGTGTCCTCTGTGTGGTGACAACTATTATGACCTTCCTATGCATTGGCCATTTCTCTTATTTCTGATAATAGCATCTTGATTTTCCTTGGGGAAAACTGCAATCCCTACTCTTAGTCTGTAAGGCTGAACCTTCCCTGAACTCTAAGTGTGATTATTTGACTTAGATTTGGCCAATTAGAGCCAATGATGCTTGGTTCTCTGACTATTTTTAGAAGTGTAGGGAACAAAGCTCTCTTTCTGCTGGACTTGAGCTGTGAAGATATGAGCTGGTGCATTAGCATGGTGGAAGGGGAGTTTAGGACCTATTCCATGAGGTAATTGCAGCAGAAGGTAGATGGAGTTTAAGTCTCAGCAATGGAATTTGAGGTCCTGAATCCAGAGAGTCTGCTCTTAGATTTTTCAGGTCTGTGAACCAAAGAATTTTTTTTATTCTAAAATCAATTTGAATTGGGTTCCCGTCATTTTCAGCTAAAAGCATCCTAATGGATGCACTAAGACACATCTCATGATATCATGTCTCATCCAAACTGTAGTTAGATTATTATATTTACACCTGAATGCCCATCTATGCTGCCTGATTGGAAACCTTCTGGGAGCAGTAACCAGCTTTGTATTATTAATATATACTGTGATTGTCTTAGCACCCAGTTCATCGCCTGATACATAGACATCGTCTCCCCCATAGCAAAAAAAAAAAAAACTATGTCTACATATTTCAAGAATGAATGGGTAATAACTGATGATTTTTATCCTCAACTGTATTTTTTTTTACAGATTTTGTTTTAATTGTCTCTATTTGTACCTCTTGCTACAGTGAGTTTGAAATGGAAGTGAGAAAGTTACCGGAAGCCATAAACAGATAAAATGGCTGTCCACAATTATTTAAATCCACTGGGTTATCTGCTAGCTACAACATCATCCTCATTTAGGCAAGACAACAAGATCAACTCTAAAAAAAAGAAAAGAAAACAAAGATTAGTGAAGCTTAACATATTAGCATAATCTCAAATAATTGTGTTGTAACTCCATTCAGCTACGCCATAAAGAATAGAGATTAGAAAATATCTGGACAATTTACATCAATATATCTTGATTTTTGAGAGAAGAATTTATCAGAGTGGTCCCACTTGAGACCATTCATACTTTGGCTCACATACTTAGTGTATCATCTAGTAAGTGTTCAAACCTCTTTGTACTTTGTGGATGACAGATTTGCTGAACAGGACCCTAAAAAATTTCCTTCAGAAAAAAAGTATCAGCTCAAAATCTCTTTCATGAAAGTGGTAATGAAATCCCAGGTTCCTGTTACCTTTTTGGACAGTCTGCAGAACCCAGATGCCATTATAAATCAACCATTAAATAATTAACTCATATCCACCCAAGAGTTTTTGTGGATGAACTTCCAAAAACACAACTATTTATAATTGGAATTTTAAATTCTGAAGAAAAGGAGCTCTATTCCCATCATTAACTCATTAATTAAGCTCCAAATTTTTAGAGTCAGCATGTTTTTAATCACCACATTGTATGCCTTTAATCCTGAGGCACGAAACAGTGCCCAGTATTCACATTTTTGCCAGTAATCTTTTCTTTAACAGTGGTTTTATTTTTGCATGGGGAAAAAGATGTGTTTGGAGGTATTGACCTCAGGGATGTTAAAAATGCCATAATAATGCTTTATCAGGCTGGCAAGTTTTTATTATGATTTATTTTCATAATATTCCACATGTTTTATCCACTTAATTCCAAAGGGCGATGCAATTAGAAGTTGGAGTTTTACTTATCAGATTGAAGGAGGAAGGAAACTCACCCTCAGGAAGTTTTGTACTAGCTCAGACCACCTCACACCCCCTTCAAAATCTGTCAAAGCCCAGCCAATCAGAACTTTACAACATAGTTTCCAAGCGTGGAATGGCTAGTTAAAATCACCCCAGTCTTCTGTATTACATACAGAGTTCTCTTGTCTGCCAATATGAATGGTTGCTATCATTACATCAGCCTCCAGTGACTTCAATACATGAATGGCTAGCTTACGGTCCAAGAGTGGATGGGCTTTTCTGTCTTTTTTCAGAGGCATCTGCCAACCAACGGGAACAGACAGACAAAGCTATCTTTAAGTATTCTGCCTCATGCGATGAATAGGCAATGCCTAAAAAGCAGCTCAAGATGAGACTGTGAGAACACGAAGGACACCCATAGGCTACTGAAAACCTCCTTCCAGCAAGAGAGCTCTTCTCATATATAGGAATGAAAGTAAATTCAGCTGAAAGCAGAGCTGTATCTACTTGACTTTGAAGGGGAGGCTTAATAAAGGGAAATGGTGGAAACAATTCAAGAAGCTATAGGGACACAAGGGTGCCTGTTATCTGTGAATGGCCCTGTTTACTCAAAGAAAGGAGAGAATTCCCTGATAGCTGGGGGAAATTAACTTGGGAGACATAATATGTGAGCTCTGCTTCTGCCTCAAGCACTCTTTTCTTTCCTTTGATTTAATTTTTATTATTATTCCACTATCAAAATAATATCAGCTCTTTGCAGATAACTAAACAAAGAAAAACATAAAGAAGCAGAAACTTATCTGTAATCCCAGTGAGCACATGGAATTACTGTTATCATTTTTGGCACATTTCTTTCCAGTTTTGTTTCTATTCTTTTGTGTTTATCAACATGACATCAGTCTAAAAATATCAAAATATCCTTATTTTATATCAATTTTTGTATACTGCTTTTTTGATCTTTGTATTATTAGCCTCTTGGCCTATATCATTAAAAGTTTGTATAAGCATTATTTTGATAGTAAAAAGTAATACAAATAATTTATGGAATTGTATAGATGTTCTGTAATTTAGTTGTGGCCTCAGTTATGAATATTTTTATCATTAAACATTAAAAATCATACAAAATATGAAAATAAATATCTCTCCCTAACTCCAACATATATATCTGTGTCCCCCAATATTTTGAAACACCTTTCTAAGAGGTGTCTGATGTTCTGGAACCTCCATTTGAGACTCACTCTTGTAATGATCCATAGGCTGAAAGCAATGTGGTGGGTAGCTCATTACAGTTTATTCTTGAACAACTTGGGGGTTAGGGGCACAGACCCCCCAACACAATCAAAAATAAGTGTATAACTGCTGATTACTCAAAAACTTAACTACTAATAGCCTACTGTTGACCTGAAGCCTTAAAGATAACATAAGCAACCAATGAACATTATCTTGTATATGTATTACATACTGTTTTATTACAATAAAGTAAGCTAGAGGAATGAAAGTGTTATTAAGAAAATTATAAAGAAGAGAAAATATATTTGCTATGAATTAAGTTTTCATCTTCATCGTCTTCAAGTTGAGTAGGCTGAGAAGGAGGAGGAAGAAGAGGTGTTGGTCCTGCTGTTTCGGGCATGGCAGAGGTAGAAGAAAATCCTCATATAAGTGGACCCTCACAGTTCAAACCTGTATTGTTGAGGGGTCACCTGTATATATGTGTGTGTGTGTGTATATATGTATATATACATATATATATATACACACACACGCACTTCAGGCATATTTCATTCAGAGAAAAGATGAAATCAATAGATCTATGCAAAAGGATGAGCACTAACTCTTGAGCAAAATGAAAGTATAGTTAAAATAAGCTTATAGCCTTGGGAAAAGTAAATAATCATTGAGATGTATATAGCAAAAGTGTTTAAAAAATAAAATCAGATTTATTTCTTTGGATTCAAAGACCGAATACACCAAAATACTTCAAAATATTTAAAATATTTCACACTGAACGAGGTAAAGACATCAGTTTATCTATAGTTTCTATTAATTGATGCTACATATTTCATTTGGAATTGCTATATATCATATTCCAAAGGAAATAAAGGCAGTTTAAAAAAAAAGTAAAGGTTAAAAAAAACAAAAGGCTATGAAAACCTCTACCAATTTCTTTCATTCCATCAAGTCCTCTACTGAATTCAATACCATGGCACTCAGCAAGTGGCCAAAGATTCCTTTATATTTTATCTGTTTTTACATTTGAGTAGGAAATGTGCCTTATAAAATGTATCCCTAAATGATGCAGAGAGAGAAGCAAAATGCCTGGCTAATCCCCATGCACACTGAATGACCCATTGCCTGAAAATGGAAAAAGTGACCACAGGAATTTAGCTTGAAATACTTCCTACCACCACCACGCCAGAGCTTGTCATATGCAGGGAGGCCAACAGAAAGAGGAAGTTCTGGTCAGACACACATTTATTCATTTGATATGTTATTTACTCACATAATTTTTTGTTTAATCAGAGACTGCATTGATCCTTCTAGAAAGACATGTAGAAGGTGGAGCCAAAATCCTTGACAAAGAAGAAGTAATGAGTGCTCAGACATAGCCTTAGAATAACCAAATTGACCAGAAAGAAAAGGAACCCAGGCTTATCATACGTATTGGCCACAGAGTAGGTAGAGGATAAGGCTGTTTATAGACATTCCCACTTAAATAACCACATTTTTCTGATTATGAGATGTGGCACTTGTATCTCCATCCAGGAGAAGGGTAGGTCCTTGAATTCACAGTGAAAATACAGAACAGCCACATCTGGAGGACTTAGGTGCTGCCCCAGGCTTATATTTACAATTCTCTGGCCATCTAGCCTTTCTCTGGAGCCCACATGGAAGCTGTCTGAGCAAACTTACGGAGGACTGGTGGTGATAGTGTGGACACACCCAGGACTCTCAGATACATCCCATTGATCAATTCAAAGCAGCTAGGACTGTAATGCCAAGCAATCTGGAAATGGAAATGCAAATTGTTCTCAGCCTACAATTTACCAGAAAAGGGTTTACCTCCAAAGATGCTCAGTAGTTGGTCTCTGGTTAAAAGAAAGAGCAAATGAAAAAATGCTGACGGCTATTTTTCTCTGAAGTATAGGGAGCTCCCAAATATTTGAACCATCTGCTTATAAAGAATTGCCCTACATATCACTTAGAACTTGCCAGTATTTTAAGGAATCCAATGCATCTAGATCTCAAACTGAACTTGGCATAATGTAGCTGCCTTCCTTCTCCTTCTCCTTCTCCTCCTCTTTGTCCTGCTCCTTTTCCTCCTCTTCCTCCTCCTCCTTCACCTCTTCCTCCTCCTCCTCATCTTCCTCCTCTTCCTTCTTTTCCTCCTCCTCCTCCCTCTCTTGTTCCTCCTCCTCCTTCTTTTAGTATTAATAATTTAGAAAACAAACTTTAACACAACAGCTTCTCTAATTGTTTAAAATTATAAGCAAACAAATACCATGATTTATAGGCAAGCAAAATATGAAGACTACAATCAAATACAGCCACAAATCAGCTAAGCTGGCACTTTAAAATGCATGCACACTAGTTATAGTGCTGTAGGATAGTTAATAAACCTGGTAAGCTTTTCACATTAATTGCTATAATTAATGAAAGCTGTTGTACCAAAGTTTTTATTTTTATTTCTTTTAATGTGTTACAGCTTCAAAATCTAAAATGATTGCTCACCTTTCATACATTATCATTTAGTTTGAGGATAAAAGACATAAAACATAAACAATCAAAGTTACAGGAACTATGATTTTTAATTACCAATATTTATTGAAATTGAATGCCTTCCATAGATCAGTCACTGTACTAGAGGCTTTCCAACTCACAATTTTTAGGGTAACATAAAAAGAACATTCCAACAATGGGCATAGACTAAGATGGGAAATATTATCCTAGAAAGTTGCTTCTGTCATTAGAGATGCAGAAGAAGTGAGGAAGGGCAAGGTATCAGGGTTCCCTCGTGTGCAGTGGTTCCTGCATTGATCAAAGATGGAACAAGGTGAAGTCTAAGGTAGTTTGTAATAAAAGATTATCAGACTCTACTCTTTAAACACCATCAACACAGACCCATAAAGATACTGTATTCATAATAAAATGTTTAGAATAAACATTTTAAGACCAGTACCCTAGATCGTCTGTCAATGGCAATGACCTCCTCAACTACTGTGAAACCTCTCGCCAACAGCCAATGTCTACAACATAAGCTAGCTCACCTCTGTATCTAAGGTTACTGAGTTCTACTTATGGACTCTCCTTGTTAACTCTCTTCTGTAACTTATTCATTCCACAGGTATTTAGTTTATAGCTGATGCTTTTCCCTGGGGACCCCACCCTGAGAAGGACAGGCAGGCCCCTGTATCATGAGGCTCATATGTTGCCTAAACAGCCTTTTCACCTGGGCTCTCCCAGCTACTGAAGGACTTGAGACCATCACAAAGCTTGACTTGCCTGCCCCATAGGTGAAACCATGATTTTCAGAGGGGGCAAGGAGGGAATGGGGAGTGTATAAGTCATCCAGACCACTGGCAGGTAGTAAATAAGAAGAAAGCTATCATTATGAGGACAGACATGCCAATATCTTGAGTCCAATAAATGAGCAGCCAGGAGTTAGAATCTACAGTGAGGAAAAGAAAGAAATTGTTGAGAATTCAACAATGGTCAAACGTTCTCATCTGGTCCAAGGATAGCCAATCATTATAACTTAGAATAGTTCTTGAGTGTTTTCTAGACAGTCCTACTTTCCTTCCCATCTTTTGGAGGCCTCCCAGAATCCTCAACCTATAAACCTAAGTTTATGTTAAACCCACCTACACATTAGTTTGTCTTTTAAGACTTAAAATAAATCTGCCTTTCCCACCTCTTTGTCAATGCTCTGCAGTCTTTAACATAAGACAAATGAGGATAAAAGGCATGAATCCAATACACCTGAGACACATAGTTCATGACTAAATTTCATTGTTTATATCAGTGAAATGACAAATGCTATACTACAAATGTACAGCTGGCAGGAAGATATGAGGAGGAGATCAGTCTAGGGTGGGTCCTGTTTGTGAGAAATCAGAAGGTTTTAGTTACACTACTGTTAAAGGGGAAAGAGGAGGAGTAATGAGGGCAGGATATATACTCAGAAACAAACTTTCTCTAGGATGTAATTTTTGGGAGGTTAGGGAAAAGTTCCTTTCTCGTAGCCCAGACTCATGCAAGTGCTCTACAAAGACTTTTCAGATCTTTAGCATTTTGTAATTGCATTATCTCAGTGGGACTTTTAGGTAATAGTAACAGTTTGAATGATAAATTGGTAAATAAATGAATGAATAAGTGAGTGGATTATAGAGCTCATTTGATCAAACATCCGTGTGTGTGTGTGTGTGTGCGTGCGTGCGTGAGCATGTGTAAAATTGTTCATTCATGTTGAAACCTTCTTTAAGGTTCTTCAGACAAATTGTCACATTACTAGTAATATTTTCAGATACCTATACAGTGTCTGGCCTTGGCTGTCTGCAGATTGAACATTGAAGATTACAATTTTTACTTAGTAACTCACATAATGAAGTAATGGGTATTTTACTGAGGAGTAAATTTAAACGACATGGGCTGCGAAACAATACTGGATTAGAAGGAAGGCAGATGTGTAAGCATCAGTCACTTTGCTAGAAAGTAAGTCTACCTAAGCCAGAGTCCCTCACTTTTGCATGTGATATTATCTTCCTTCATTTCCACTTCTAATGCCATAAGGCTGCTGAAATTAGGAAAATCTCATTTTCTGTGTTGAAATAAATGATGGTGACAATAAGGAAGCAAAAAAATCAAACATAATTATAATGAACATGAAGACTAAGTGAAGAAAGTCTAGATAGTGAGATTTCCTAGTAAGAGAAATAGTATTATATAATAGTATAATATTATATTATAATATCAAATTAAAGAGAATGATGCACAAAAGTGGCGATAACTGAGATCTCTAACATTAGCAAGTCTACTATATGCTTTTTACAAAAACAAGGAAGTACATTTGTGAAATTATTTTAGTAAATGCTTTAGCCCAGTGGTCCCCAACCTTTTTGGCACCAGGGACCAGTTTTATGGGAGACAATTTTTCCATGGACCCCGATGGTGGGGAGGGGGCTGGTTTCAGGATGATTCAAGTGCATCACATTTATTGGGCACCTTATTTCTATTATTACATCATCACTTGCCACTCACTGATAGGGTTTTGATATGAGTCTGCGAGCAATTGATGTATTATGGTCTCTGTGCAATCAAACCTCTCTGCTAATGATAATCTCTATTTGCAGCTGCTCCCCAGCACTAGCATCACCACCTCAGTTCCACCTCAGATCATCAGGCATTAGATTCTCATAAGGAGCCTGCAACCTAGATCCCTTGCATGTGAAGTTTACAGTAGGGTTTGAGCTCCTATGAGAATCTAATGTCATTGCCAATCTGACAGGAGGCGAAGCTCAGGCAGTGATAGAAGTGATGAGGAGTGGCTGTAAATATAGATGAAGCTTCACTTGCTCACCAACTGCTCACCTCCTGCTGGGCAGCCTGGTTCCTAACAGCCCATGGACCAGTACCAGTCCACAATCCAGGGGCTGGGGACCACAGCTTTAGCCAATGCAGAATTTTCTCATTCATTGAGTAGTAAGGTGTTAGCAAAAGTTTAAAAGGTCATTAATTTGGATTACAGATTATTTTTAATGGAAATATGATTTAGGACTTTCTATAAATGGTTATATATAATTATTATGTATGAAACCATACATAGTAATAAAATTACATGTCTATGTCATATATATATACATAATCATGAAGAGCTCTTTTAACTTTTTGCTAAGATTTATTTCAATATTTAGGGATTTTTGAAGTCATGACATTTTCCCTTCATGATTGTCACAGCTTTGAATAAAGCTACTACTCTCCAAAATATTTTCAAATAAAAGGACAGTAGCACCAATATGACCAGAATTAATTTAGGTAAGTTAATTAAGGATATTTTATCTCAATTTATATGTTTACTTATTCATCAAACATGAAACATTCACCTATGTCAGTTACTGAATCTCCATAACCCTTGCATCTTTGAAGATCAGAGTTAAGAACAATTAAACTCATTTTGACAAAAATTTGTTTGTCACCCATGGTGTACCAAACACATTGCTAGACACCTGGAGTATAGCAATAATTTTTATGCTATGTCCCTTTATGAGCAATATTCTAAAGAAAACTTCTAATAGGAATGGTTGATGTTGATTCACTAAAGAAAAGACAAGCCAAAGTATTTCCTTTGTGAATCACTATTATCCATCTGGGGTGGAGACACCTCATTCCACTAAACCTCATCTTCTTTGGCAAGCACACAAATGGGTATTCTCTCTCACCACTATCGACAGTGGCAACCACAAGTGGAGATTTGGAATGTCTAGGAGAACAGCTCATGCATGATGGCTCTGAGGTCATTTAACTGAACTATAGAGATAGGGACATATATGTACATTTCCCCTAAAACACATCTTATGGATTTGATTAAAAATGGTGTATCCTTAATTTGAGGATATTTGCTTCTATGTTTTATTTACCATAGTAATACAATGCATACAGTAAAATGGAAACAAAAATTGATTGAGTTATCCAGGTTTTGAACGCCACAGGTAGTAGATTGTATCATTGCTCTCATATATGCTGCTTTCTCCTTAGAAGATCATGCATCCCTTTCTATTGCTGTGAGTCTTGCACGGCCTCCCGGTGGGAGGAGCATAATGGTCACCTCACTGAAGCAGGTTAGGCCATATGAGTTTTCATCAGTAAATGAATGAATTGTGTGCAGAGGTGACTTGTGTGCCATGCAAGCCGAAACTTTAAGAACTGCTATGTGATCAGCATAGCCCAAATAGAAACTGCTCCTTTGGGCTGGATCCCAAAATGAATAAGATGGGGCAGAGCCATAGACTGGAGCAGAGTTGTAGCTGATCTGTGCTGACATATACTGACACAAAATGGGAGCAAGACTTATATAATAACTGCTGCAATCTATTGAAATTTAGATATTGTTCTTGTAGCATTACAAAGCTAAGTGATAAATCACATAATCGGAAGTTTGCGTGTTATTATAATAGTAATACTTAACTTCATTAGTTCATAGATATCATCATACCTACTTTATTTTATTTTAGTTCACTTTTAGTGAACTAAATTCTTTGTTCATCACTCTGCCAATAATTGTAGGGAGCCTAGTCTCCTCATTTTGAGACCTTTATCTCAACACATCCTCAACCTTTCAATTACTCAATAACCCTGGGCAGTATAATCTGTTCTGTACAAAGACCGGTCCTCTAGGCAGAAAGGGGGAAAAAAAACCACTAAAAGTCTCCAATAAGTTCACCAGCATCCTTGCTTCCTCCACTGCCACATGATGTAGCTATTGAAGATTAGGTCTGCCCAGCCAAATGAATATTTGTCCACTGATGCCAAGTGTCATTTGTTGTCCTGCATCTCTACCACAGGCACATCACATTTGTTTTATACCTGCTTGCCCAGCCATCTTTTCTCAAAATGCAATCGCATGCTGTGCTGGAAGTAACCATTCTTCTCTAACCCTTGGCCTCATGTTGAATTTAGGCTACAAGGCCATATACTCCTTGCTTCACAGGAAGTCTCCTCTGTGTCATGGTGACCTTTATAGCCAGGGGACCCCAATCCTCCATGGGAAGCTTCTCAAACAGTGAGTCACAGAGACAGTTTCAGATTAGCCCTATGACCCACAAACAAATAGTCCTTTTACAGACGTTCTAAAGCCCCTTGTAAATACTGTCATCCATTCATATAACTAAAAGGCAACTCATCGGACTGTTCATGGGACAAACAGTGGCACCATCAAGATGAATGACTATGTCTCTGCATATATACTGATGTATATGGAAGAATCTCTTAATTAAAAAATTGTACCTTCTCACATTAATATATGTCATTGCTGTGCTATCACACCTATGCCACTGTTGCATTACTAATGTGTAGCAGAATGTTATATATTAGGTGCCTCATAAATATCAGTTGAATAAATGGAGAAATATTAATTACAGAAATCAATAAGATAAAAATGGACTAGAATTTTTCCACTCTACATTTCCCCATATGTAATGATCTTCCCTTGTTTTCTACCTCTTCAAGTACCCCTAACTCTTGAAACTAAATACTTGAAATTGTAAGGAGGGCATTTCAGAATCAGTGAAACTTAGACTGAGTCTTAGAATATTCATAAAAGTTCTCCAGACAGACTTTAATAAATGATGCAAATATAAGATAAAGATAAAATATACAAATAATACTTATTCTATTTGTGTGAAGTCATTATGAAACTTGGAATGTCTCTTACTTCTTTATTCTGTAATGTAAAAAATAGAAGTATGATTTATTAATTTCTAATTATGACCATATAATAATAGAATATTAAAAATTTATTATCTAGGTTTTCTTAGATGATAATGCAAGTGAGGCATCTTACAGTTTAAAAACATGTATTTCTGACTAATACACTATTAAAATCAGTAGATAACCACTGAGTTTACAAGTTTTTCTGCTTTGTAAGCAACATCATGAGAAAGGATGTATTTCAATCAGCATTTTCATTTCTTTGCTTCAAATGAAATATTGTATGTTATTGCATACATGATATAAAAAGTTTCTTCAAAAATGTTTAAATTGTTATAATTACTTCATTTCATTCCATTCCCTAAGCATTTTATTTATACTCACCATCTTGAATGAAAAAATATGTAGCCAAAATTTCTGGATGAACTATAAGAAGCAAACAAAGAATCATGAGGCGAAATATGTACATTATCATATGTGTAAAGTCCCTATTGTGGTTCATGTCAGGACACCTTAGGTGTTGATAGACTGTTGTGCTTTTTTTATTCGTTCAGGGTTTCTCTGAGGTTTATAGCACCTAGCTAATTATCTTAATGTGAGAGAACTAGGAATTCAATATCTGCTCTTTACTGGCTAATTGTGCAACATTTGGCTAATAACATCAATTCTCTGAGCCTTTATTTTCATATGTGTAAAATAAGGATAATAATATATAACTCAGGGTATTCTGTGTGATTCAGTGATAATATATTTGTATTAAGCATGATACTTAGATTGTAAAAAAAGAAAGCTTAAATAAGTATAAAAACTTATTTCAGTTAATCAAACAACAATAAAAAGCATCATCAATGAAGTTATAGAAGTGTATTAAAACGATTAGATTATCACTTTGTCCTCTGAACAACCTGCCTCTTTTTAGATGGGACTGTGTTCTGTCAAGATCATCATCCTCATGAATTTAAAACCAAGATTTCAGCCAGCTCAGAGATGACACTCTCATAAATTTCAGGAATACAGAGCAAAGAAGTTCTGTCCAATTAACTCCAGTCATAGGAGTTCTGGGAAAGAAACTTAATTGGTCCTATTTGTGTCACATGCTTATTTTTGGACCAATCAGTAGGGGTTAGGTGGATGGAATATTGTGATTGGCCCAGCGTTTGTGATGTGTCCAAACCTATGATAGGGAATGTGTGATCCGTAACCAAAAAGGGGGAGGTTGTGAGACAAACAAAAACAAAGTAACTTCTTCATTATTGAAAGTACCTGATAGTGTCAACTAAATATTCAAAAATAATAAATGTAGTATGAATAAAATTAATTTTAATTTCCTGGGTCAACCAGTTAATTATCTTAATTATGGTCCATGGGCCGCTCCTGTATGTTCATGGTAATAAGCCTGAGAGGAACCTGAGAAAAGAGACTAGCTGTGTTCATTCACACAACTTGTTCGGTGCAGCATCCACTGCCACTAGGTTAGAGCTTGTTCTGCTGATAGTGGATCATTTACAACATCTTTATTTCCAAAGGGAAGAGTGTTACTGCTCTTTGAGATGTCAACATGTGGATTAGAAAATGAGACATTTACAAAGAAAACTAAAGACTCCGCTGACCCTTTTATTCAATGTAAACTGCAGTCTGCTGGGAAATGCTGAGGTCATTTTGACACACCCAGCAGTGATGAAAAAATCATTCCTGCTTTATCACATGCTAGCTGCATGCCCATGGTTGAGTTATGAACCTGTCTGTGTCTCAGTTTTCTCAATGATTACACGGGAGTACCAAGACTTTCCTAAATATTTTTGGTCAATTAAATGTAAATGACTTAAAAGAAAACTTGTAATTATTATTATTGTTGTTATTAGTAATAACATTGCCATCATAGATTTTTCCCGAATAAGAAATCTCAACTCCAATGTTTGGGTGTCTATATGCAAGGATTAATTGATTTTGAAGAAAATATTATTTGCCATATTCATGCCAAAGTGTAATAGTAAACATCTGGATGAGAAAATAAAATTGTAAACTAGTGAATGATTGGTGTTCTTTTAAGTATACACATGTTTGAGGTTGCTTAGGCAAAGTGTTTATCTGTTTGAACTGTGTTCTGTCTAGATGTTTGACATGATGTGGCCACAACCATTTTAACACTTTGGGAAAGTCAAAAAGAAAAGCCAAGGGATTATTTCAGGATAAGTTTTATGATGCTGGGGTGTTTTTTGGTTTTTTTTGCTGATTTGTGTGAAAACACAAATAATAAATTAATTCAACCAACAGAGTTTAGATAGAAATGTCTGTAATAAACACTGTGGTATCCCTTTCAGATGAACTTTAACCTGCTGATACACCCCAAGCTCATTCTGTGAGTGTCCACCGCTAATGGCTTTCAGATGTCCCCTTCCTTGGAGAATGTATTCCTCTGTCGTCCACTGCTTCATCTGGAGAGTTATGCCCATCCCCTGGGCAAAATTCAAAGCCAATGAATGCCTGATGTATTAATAGTATATAAAGGGCTACCCTCTTACCACAAACAGGCAACACAGCCAAGTGGTTAATGATTCAAAGACCTTCCTCTATGGACCTGGCCAAAGCTAGACTCTATCTGAGACCACTTCCTTGCTCAGCACTTTCCCTTTCTCTAACCTGCTTGCTTCCTTATGAGCTTTTCTGCCAATGCATCACTTTCACAAAAATTAGGGTCTCAGACTCAGCTTCTAGGGAACTCAGCCTAAGGCAATGTTACAACAACTATGTGCTGTCAAAGGAACCTGCAGAATAATTTGAAAATATCAACTTAATACTTATGAGGAGCAATAAATCTCAGATATGCAGACTCTTAGGAAAGAAGACTCACAGAACTAATAATACAGAAATCAACAAGGTGATGATAAGAAGCAAGATACTATATCAAGCTGGGCATGGCATGCCCTCAAGCAAGATAGCAATGTTTAGCAGTTGCTGTTGGTTGGTATGTTGCTTGGCTGATTTGGTTGACTGATTGCTTGAGAGATGTGCATCATTCATCCTCTCTCCTTATTTGGGAGAAATAACTCTTTATATGAAGGATACGGTTCCCCATCTGAAAATGCCTGTGCAGAAGGTGTGCAGTTCTTTCTCTGCCTGATCCAGAGACCAGGACTTGGTTACCAAATCAGTTCTCAATCAAGCAGCAATCTAATTCAAGACTTTGAAGCTTAAGTCAGTTGCTAATAAAGGTATGGTCAAGAGTTCATATATGACAGTTTCTGTGAGGTTCCTGCAGTGGGAGCCAATGATAGTGCCTAGAGATTTCAGTAGTGTCTGGGAGCAATATTATCATGGCAATGAGCATCATGAAAGCATCACTCCTGCTGTCTGGATTCTATGTTCTTCTGGTTTCTAGCTATTCACCATGCATACTCCTCTATTTTCTCATCAATTTTATGAGCTCCCTATTTTTCCCAATAAAGTCCCTTTTCCCTTGTCAGAAACCAAGAACATTTACTAATACAATACTTGATATGGATTTCCACAATGCCAACTTTTTACAAAGTTGACAAATTATATGGTTACAAGTATGAAGAGAAAAAAAGAGTCATATAGATTAAGACAATTGATTATCAGTAAAATAGGCTGACTTTGTCAACTTTTATTCTACTATTTTTTGCTGTCATGGTTGAAGAGTTCACCTGTTTGAGTACCTATAATAAACTATGCACAAGCAGAAATGAACAGTCAACATGGCCCTATCTTCATGCATTATACAGTTTTACACATTTCAAGTAACTTAACTAATAAGTACATGTATGTTCTCAGTTTTTGGTGTTATCAGTGCCAATGTAAGACAGAATGATAGTGTTAACAGTAGAACCTAACTTAGTTTAGAGAAGGGCACTTAAGGGGCGATCTAAGTTCCATGTCAGCTGGACTTAATGAGGAGATAAAACTTAGGCAATCGGAGAAAACAAGAGGATGAAGACCCTAAAGTGGGAAAGAGATTGGTGTTGTCACGGTAAAGGAACCAAGGAAAGAATGATGTGACTTTCCCAGAGGTGGGGGTGTCAATGGTACGTAATGTGGCTATGGTGCTAGGCAGGAGTTTTGTAGGACCTTATATATTTTTCTTATGCTTTTGAGAGACAATTCTCTATAACTCTCCCTTAAAGAACCATATAAGTAGGCTACTCTGAGTCAGGACTGTGGCTTCTGAGAGAGGTGCATGTAAATTTGGGTGGGCAGGCTGTCTTGACAACCCTATAATGGGGGATGTAGAGAAAAAGTAGTTTGGGCAGGTGTTGGTATTGGAGCATTAGGAAAGGGTGGAGCAGCAAGACAGAGCTTAGTCAGAGGGCAGGATCAAGGAACAGGGGCTCCTCCCTTAGACCAGCAGGCGGGGAGGAGGTCATGAGGAGAAGACTGATTTGACGTGGTGAACTGGACAGGAAAAGGGGACCTGCTGGCCAAAACAGAGCTAGAGAGTCAGAAGAAGGAGACAAGGCAAGACAGGAATGAAGCCAGGGCCTTAGGCAATGAAGAAATAAATTCCCTGGAGGGCAATGCCTTGCTAGAGAGAACTGCCCACTCCAGGGGTGTGCTGCATGGGAGCACTGGGCAGCCTCAGCCCACAGTGGGTTTCTGCAGCCTGAAAAGCGTTAATCTCTTCAGTGGGAAAGCTTCCCTGGTGGGTGGCTGATCTACTCCAGTCCCTAAATTCATTAATATAATGTTCTTCCTCTCTTCTTATATCTTATCTTTTCCTGCCTTATCTCATCTGATCATCTCAGCCAGGGTCTTCACAGCAGAAAATCGGACACACACACACACAAAACTGAAAATCTGAGACACTGAGAATTGCTGACATATCTCAGGTCACCAACCATTCTGCCAGAAATTTACAGAAAATAGAAACAAAGTATTTGAAAAAATGAATTTTATGAAAAAATTAAAGTGTCTCAGTTTTCTGTTTAATTTCACTGTCTACATCCCTGTTAATGAGATGTGAGAAGCTGGGAAATTCAAAGCCTTCATTGTCTTTGTCTCAGAGAGATACAGGGTTATACAAAGAATAACAACCACTAACAGAGATTCTAGGAAAAAATAAATGAAATAAATGAGTGTATTAGGGGATAAATACAAAAGTAGGCTTATCAGTGGGTTAAAATTGGAAAACAATAAGGGAAAGCAAACAATTTGTGAGAACTGAATTAAGAAAAACAATGATATTAATTGTAAACTAAGTGTCAGAAAAAATGTGTTGGCAGTGTGAACTAATTGGATTGTAGACTCTAATCTCCCAAGGGAAGGGGTGGACACTTCAGCACATTAGAGGCAAAATTCTCACTGGCAGGAGTTGGAGTAAAATGACCTAATAGGTCTTTTCCAACTCTGATTTCTATCCTTTGGCTAGGGAATCCTAGCCAGAAGTTGCACAATTAAGCATCTTTGTGGAAAAAAATAAACACAGCACTATCAGATAATACATATGCACCCTCACCCTCAAAAAAACGTAAAAGCAACAATCACACCCCCAATAAAGCCACAGGATCCAGCCCAGAACAGCCCAGAAGAATAATTCTTGGCGTGGACCATGGATAAATAGATGCTTTCATTCCCCTCGTTTTCTTAATCCTCAAATCTGAATGGACCAGGGTGGCAGGTTTTCAGGGGTGCTGGAAGGCAGGGGCTTTGCATAATCTCCCCCTGAAGGTTTGCTCTGTTTGGAAGAAGTTATCCTTTGAAGATGACTGGATAGGATCCAGCAAGTTTTTTCCTACTCCCACAATCTTTTGCCCACTTTCCTTCAGCCCTTCCACTTGGCTCTACCCATCTCTGGGAAAATGGGAAAATTATAACAAACCTTAGATCCTTTCTTGGAGAATTGTGAGTGGAGTATTATATCCTAATAGCCTGCTGGCAAATCCAAACCCTATTCAAAGAAAATCCACTTTGAAAACAGTCCGTAGAGATGTGGACATTCCTGGGAAAACACATCTTCTCTTCTTACTTTTTGTTTTCTCTTTTATCTGAGGGCTTAAGTTTTCGAGTTTCATGGTTTGATTTAGGGCTTCTGTTTTTCTGCTTTTTGGAAATAACCACCAGTGTAGACAGAGCAGAATATATTATACAGAAGTGCCTGTGACTATTTTGACTGGAACAAGAGTATCACTCAGGCAAACTGGCGAAATTAGGAGAAGAATAGCTTAGTGGTTTGTAGCTGGAGAGCTAGCAACACTGAGTACCAACCCCAGTTCTGAGTCTTTGCTTCCTCTCATTCTTGCCTTTATAAATGCCTATTTTGGGATTTTATCTCTGAATCATTGAAGTTAGGCAATCACACACACACACAAAAAAAAACTGGCATGGATAGGTCTTACTTTGTATTTTCTCAAGAGAATGCTAACAGCTGCAACCTTGTGGATAAATAATGTTCATATTCTAGCCATGAATGAACTTTTTTTAAGCCCATGGAGTCATAATTACATTTTAAAGGTTACCCCTGTCTGGCTTGCTTCTGTTATCCCTTCTAGCTCTGCTCAGCTCCTCAGTGGACATCAAAGAGGGACAAAACTCTGTGTAAAACTGCTTAAGGGCAGTCACAACTCCATGAGGAGGTTTTGCACCTATACTGATAAACCAAGGGGAGGTCTAGCACAACAAAAAATATGACTTTTATTCACCTTCCATATCTTTCTTCTGGGAGAGGGAGGTATTTCTCACATTGTCTACAATTAGTTTGTATGACTTAATTTACTCATTTTCACTCAAAAAATAGTTTTGAGCAGCTATTATTCACCAGATGAACTAGACCCTGGAAATACAACATTGAAATAAAACAAAAGTGAGATGACAGTTTTTAAAAAGAAAAAATAAAAATAAACTTAACATTGATATATGAAAATACATTTATCAAGAAATAAAGAAGATTGAATTTATGTAACCAAAAAATTTGAACCCCATATTCTTAAATTAAAAAAAAAAAGAAATGAAGAAGAAAAAAACATGAGGATGGAGGAAGGGAAACAAGGGAGAAAATGATATTTGGAAGTCATTTAGTTCTTATTTGCGAAAGATCCCAAAATTAAAAGTTACAGTGTTGATTTTATTTCTTTTAGAAAAGTATCTTTCTACTTCAACTACTTGATAATTTACATAAACCAAACATTTTTTTTCTAAAATAATCTCATGGCAATGATTATTTTTATTTTTATAAATCAGTTTCTCCAATTATGTCATGCATACATTCCAATGCATGATATCTCTTCTTTCTTAAAAGAAAATATGAATTAAATGAATAAAGACGAAGTGTTTATCATTTTAAATGGAGTGTTATGGAAAATCCTAACTCCTTCAGGGAGTCTCTCTCACCATTATTGCTGATTATGTTTGACTTAGTCCATCTCTACCTAATGATCACATACACGCCAAGGAAGAAAACTCATTCATGTGAAATAGGCATAACCATATTTTGGGGAAGTTATATTTTAAAGAAATAAAAACAGGTTAATCATGAGAGCTGTTCAGTCTAAGAATCTTCTTTTTGTATCATGTTAGAGCCTAACATTGCAAATCATGTGTATGTGGCCTAACATCTTAGTTTAGCATTAATAAGTTGGGTTAACAGATTTGGTTGCAATATTCAAAGTCAATTTAAAATGGTGAACGAAATTAATTTTGAATTATTGATTTTATTTTCACATCACTTCACCAAAACATGTAAGTTAGTGGTGGGTTTTAAAAATACTTTTAAGAGTCAATGTGGCTGAGAAGTTGAAACAAATTAAAAATTTTGTCCCTACATTTCTGCCTTCACGTAGGAGACAATTTGAAGAAGATATTTAAACCTGGCATACTAATGTTCAAAGGAATTCTAAGTTATATCATCTATTGAATGCTTATATTCAACCAATGCTCAAGGAAGATTTAACAAAGGTCAACTTAATTAAGGAATCTTCTTTAAATATTTTTCTCTGAAATATATAGCCATGATAGCTCTATATCAGGATATTTTGATGTAAGTTATTTTGATGAATTTCACTCCAAGAAACGAACATAACATTTTCTATTTTTTTCTTTTTTGTTTCTTTTTTGCTTTTAAAACTGTAGTTGGTAAAATATAATGACACAAAACATTGTGATTTAATTCTATACCCTCAAAATAATATCTATGCCTGTAAATCGCTTACATATTTATTATTTATTTGGTAGTCTTAGAACTATATCCTATGACTCACTTCTCAAAAAGTCATGAAAATGGAAAAATAACACAAACAGAGGAAGAAAACATATAGTGCATAATTTTAAAACTCAAAATCCATCCTGCTTATGATATTAAATGTGATTCCCATAGGTTTTAGCAAGTGAGCCAAAACTCACTATATTTAAGAATAACCCATAAATCACAACTGTGATATTTAATCTGACACAGTGACAGCCTAGCTAGTGATTAATTTATTAAAATTTTAACCACTCATTCATTCCAAGGTGTTATTGAGCAAATTATTCTGAAATCTTTAAACCAAATTCCTCAGTGGTTAAATTCTCTGCTTCATTTTTGCACAGGCCAAGCCAATGAAATAAAATGCAAAGAAAAAGATTACTTGAGTTGAGGGACAATTTGAAAGAATGGACCATACTAACTATCCTTTATACAACATGCATATAGCATAAAAGTAACTAAAAGGAGCTTAAATGACCCTGAAGAAATCATAGTACAATTTATGTTTTTATCTCCATGTTATGTTTTTAATACGACCCGGTGACGCGGGCTGTGCTCATGCCAGTATCTAATCTGAAAGCTGTGTCTGAAGCAAAGCTCTTCCAGAAGCATTCTGATCCACCATCCCTCTGTTGGGCTTAACACCACGTTGTCAGTCCTTAAGATCTTAGAGGTGTCCTGATTGAGCCTGGGTCTCCATTTCTCAAGGGGAGTTTTCAGTGAACCGTAGTCTATCTTTCTATTGGATAAGTCTGTAAACCTTGGTGGGCTGGGTGGGTCCTAAAGGAAAAGAGGATGTTTTCTTTTTCCACTGTTTAAACCCCCTGTGAGTAATTCCCCACAGCTGTACATAAACACCCCCTTTCTGAGTGAGGGTAAAGAAGTCTCAGAACAGAACAGCTCTCTCTGTTTATCAAATTAAAACAAATCATGGCAACAGCTTCTTGCTTTAACCAAAAGGGAGTCTCCTAGTCCTGATGTGTTTGTAGGGGCCTTAATTGTACTCTCGGGCTTCAGGCTAAAATAGAATTATCCTGAGTTCTCCCTTAAAGAGAAAAAAGGATAAAGAGAAGAAACAAGTTTTAAATCACTGTGTGTAAGCAAACTGGGATTCTTTTGCAGCTATTATGAGATTGTTCAACAATTAAATAGTTATAATTATAACCCCAAACAATGTTTGACTGGGCTGGCTGCCTAATCAGTGAAGCTGTATTTGCAAAGCAGACTAAGCATATTATTGTTAAAATAAATGTTATTGAAAAAACAGCTCTAGAGAATACATGTCTGCCTACAGAGAGATGATGCGTATTTTCAAAGATGCCGAGAAATTCATCGTCCACCATAGAGTGGGTGTAAAATGACACCTGTAGGATTGAATAGAAAACATTCAGTGTTGTATGCAAATAACCACTTGCTGTTAGCTGTTTTAAGACACCACCACACAGAATTTTCTAGTTTTTAAACCCATTTGTTCTTTCAGCCCAATCTGGCAAAGATGCTGAAACAAAGAATAAGTGATTTTGTAAGGTCATGCACTAGTGGTAGACTGTAAAGTCACAGACTTATCTGCATAATCTTTTCTGAGTCCTTATAATTACAGTAATTCATTTAATTGTTTGACTTTGCTCATAGATTGTAAGATCCTTAAGACTCTGATTTATTTCTGAATATCCACAGCCTACCACCCTACCTAGTTAGGGTGTGCGTATGTGTGTGTGCATCTGTGTGCCCTTGGGGTGGAACACGTGAATGGTGATGTAGGTGAGTACCGCAGTAAATAATCATTGGTATCATCTGTAATCATTTTTATGAAGTAGTAATTAATACTAACCCTGCATATTTAAACCTATTTCAATTTTGGAAGATTCTTCCTCAGATGTCTCTAGTCTCTGAAAGATTACCTTTGCAAATGAGGAGGGAGGGAAAAGAATAAAATAATTTATAATCTTACAATTCTCAAAGCTTTTTGTTTCCACCTTTTTCAACAACTTTAACTGATTTTAAAAACTTTATTTTTCTACTTTAGTGTTCCTCAAACTTACCTGATCTCAAGAATTACCTGGAGTGCTTCTTAAACAGTTTCTCTGGCCTCAGCCAGGTCTAAGGAATCAGAACAGAATCTTTAGGCAGAAGGACATATGATGGAAATAAGTTTGAAAATTATCCTTCTAAATAATTTCTGGCTAACCAAGGATATCAGGCAGGTCTTTATTATCTAATATAAATCCCACTTCCATAAAGTCAACTTTATAACTCTAATCCACCAGATTTATAACTTTCACCTCTCTCATGTTATTTATTTTCTCATTATCTTTTAACAGCATCATAAGCTTCTAATGGAAAAGGGCTGAGACATATATTTTTTCCACAATTAATCAATATTTATTAGATATCAGCTATGACCTGACATGGGGGTATAATGGAGTAATGGTGAATAAGACCTGGTTTCTGTACAATTACAATTTGACACATAATGTTTACATACAACTCTATTACTTATTTTCCACGGGGTCTATTGTAGTGCATCTCATATATTAAGTGCTTGAAACCCACTTGTTGAACAAATTAATGAATTAATAAATAAATAAATGGTTTCAGACTTGAATGTGTAATGCCCCCAAATTATGATCCAATGAGATTCTCATTTTGGCATTGTTTTCTGGAATTAAAAAGTGATTCTGAAAAATAATAACCGTAGTGGCAACTGAAAGTGACATACACTTTACAGCTGACAAAGACTTTTCACTTTTATCATCTCATCTTTTCTTCATGTCAACCTGTTGAGACAGAAAGTGCAAGTGTTATCATAGCTTCATATTAGAGATGAGCAAACCATCTCTCAACAAGCTTAATTATACTATTAGAGTCAGCTCTTAAAACTAAATTAAAATTTTTGCTGATGTAAAGTTGACGTTGACATGCAAGATTCAACAGTTATAGAGAAAACCCAAAAACTGTGTTTAAAAGATAAAACTCAAGAGACAGAGTTCACTCCTTACTAAATGGAATACCATTTTAAGCCGCTTAACCATGCTGACCCCATTTTCTCATTTATAAAGCAGGGTTGATAACTTCAACATCATAGGATTGTTGTAAACATTAAAAGAGCTGTTAGAATGCTTTTTAAATTTTATATGAGAATTTTGGTTAAGCTCTAAACCAGGAAGGATGTCTTCATTTTTGAATAGGTACTTCCTCCTAATAAATAGATGCTCCCTGTAATTTATCAGAAGTGGGGCAGGTGGGTGGTTTAATCACAAGTGCTGGAATTGCACTGGCTGTATTTTCTCCCTGCAGCATCAATTAGCAGCTGTGTAACTTGACAAGTTGTTCAATCTGGCTGTGCCTCAATGGCTTCATCTATTAAATGGACATTAAAAATGCTGTCTATTATATAGACTACTTGAAAGAAATGATTGGTACTTACATATATAAAGACACAATGTCGGATACATAGTAAGCATTTAACAAATGGTGCTTTGTTTCGTTTTTTTTTTTGTGTATAGAGCAGGAACTATGTGCTGGAATTCCTCTTAAGGTTTATTTCAAATTATGTTTTGACAATAATGTATTTAGTACCTATAACATGCTAGCCACTGCTTTGGTTATGGGGCAAATACTCATGAACAAAACTATACTTATCTTTTTTTTTTTTTCCATGCTGTAGAAATAAGAGGGAAAGTGAACTTTCTCCTCTCCTGGGGCTTCAGAGGGCACAACTTAGTACATAGAGGTAGGAAAAGAAGGGAAGCCCTTGTCAGCTGCGGAGTGCTGTGATTAACCTCTGGAAACTCAGAGATCAACCTGGCCAGGCCTCAACCGTGACAGTTCACATAGGTTAGAAGTTCACTTTTCCTTAATTGATCCCAGACTCGTGTCATGGACAGTCTTCGTTGGTGGCAGGCTTGCCAGGCAGGCTGCCCTAGGTGTCACATCAGATAACAATGAGTTCATTTCCCCCTGGGCATGCTCAAGAAACTGTACTCACTCAGGCTGCTTTTATTCTTCCTGGAGAAGTTTTCCCTCATTCATCAAATGACAAATCTAATACATCCACATTTGCCTAACTTGTTTATCTCGGGATGGTGCAGCCAGCCTGTGTTAGTTACTGGCCTTTTAAGGGGCAGAGGAGTCTATCTGGAAGTTGGACAGAGTCCAAAGTGTTATTAAAATGTATGAAATGGCCCAGAAAAATATCTCTTCTTACCTAATCAGGGTACAATAGGCAGCAAGGCGGATAAAAGACAGTAAGTAATATGTTTCCTAATTAAACCTTTTATTTTGAGATAATTGTAGATTCACATGCAGTTGGAAGAAATAATAACAGAGAGATCCCATGTACCTTCACCTAGTATTCCCCCATGGGATCTCTTGCAACACTATAGCACAATATTACAACCAGGAAATTGGCAGTGACAAAATCTACCAATTTTTTTCAGATTTGTATCAGTTTTATCTGCACTCACTTATGTCTGTTTATACATATATATGTGTGTGTGCATGTGTACATTTAGTTCTATTCAATTTTATCACAAGTGTAGGTTCATGTGCTCACCACTACTATCAAAATACAGAACAATTCTATCATTATCACCACAGGATCCTTTATGTTGACATTTTATAGCTGCGCCTACCTCCCTCCCCTGTTCCCACCTAAATGCCATCCCTAACTCTAGCAACCACTGATCTGTTCTCTATTTCTACCATTTTGTTATTTAAATCATGTTATATAAATGTAATCATATAGTAACTTTAAATTACCTGAAAACATAAAGAAGTATTAAAGGGTATTGCTATTATTATTTGTGGTAATTTTACAACAATTAAAAAATGTTATTTTTTACAACAACCATATTTTTAGACAATTATAATTTTTTGTAAGCAGTAGGTTTTCTGGGATTTTTAGTGGACTCATGAAAGGGGAAATGATATTAAACAGTAGCTAGGGAGAGATCGAATATACTGACAGATTTTCCTATGAGAAAAGGTCTTGTTTTGACAAACCACTGCCAGGGAGAAGACTGGAATCTATAAAACAGATCTTCTCACTTTTTCTAGAAGTTTGTTATTAGCCTTACAAAGATAATCCAGTAGCCTTCCCCAAAGAGAGATAAAAGTATTTAAAGTGTGGTACATTTGACTGTGAGTTCAAAGTTGGTGTTTTAAGAAGACTAGATCTAACAAAAATCTTTTCACAGTAAATCTGAGTCAGGTCTCTCTGAGAAAAAAGATCGAAACAATTATTCTGCCAATACAGGCAAATTAACACATCAAGCAAAAAATAATTATAATGTTAATATATTAAATATTTATGATACAAGATATTTATTTATAGCATGGTATGATAAACTCTGCTAAGCATATCACATAAAATATTTTATTTAATCCTTACAATAAATTTGCATGATTAGGTTCTTTTATTTTATTTTATTGAGAAGAATATTGATGCTTGAAAAATTAAATAGCTCTCTCAAAGTCCCATATCTAGCAAATGGCATATCTGGAATTCAAACCAAGTCTATCCAGCTACAAAGCCTATACTTCTCTTTGGAGGGGAGGCATTTAACTCTATTTTGTTTTTACTTTTATCTCCAACATCTTTATTTTAATAAAATTTAAACTAACAGAAAAGTCTCAAGAACATTACCAGAAACACCAATATACCTTTACCTAGGTTCACCAATTGTTAAAAATTTACTGCGTTTGATTTTTGTTGAAAATAATTGCTTCAGTAATAGTCTTTACAGACATATTCCTTCAGCCCAGGATTTAAAGATTTGTTTTTCACGTCTCTTTAGTCTCCTTTATTCTAGAATAGTATCTAAAGCCCATGTTCTCAGCCACTGAGCAGTACCACATCCCTGTAGCATGAATCTAATGCTGAAGGTGAATTAAAAACATTCTAAAGCAGACAATTCTTCCCTGCCTCTTCCTAACATGATGAAACGAATTCCCAATTTCCCCTTTCACCACGATGGAGAACACAACTAACTTGGCATAGTGTTACTTGCTTTAAGTGAGATTTCTCTACTTTGCTGTATATTAAGATGATAAAAATCTAGGCATGAGTTTTACTTTACCCAAGTCTATAGCCAAATTTCTTATAGCTTGTAGAGTCTTCAAAGAGCCACTATAATACACATTTCAATTTGTCAGACTTTGTGTTAATAACCATGAGTGAACTGCGAAGAATACCTAGGACTCATAAGTATTCTGACTTGGGAATAGTAGGATTTGGGTTTGAATCCCAGATCCAGTGTTCTCTAGATATGTGATATTAATTAACCTTCACTCCAGAGGTCCAGTATCATCATTTGAAAGATGATGGACCCTATGGACCTTACAATGTTTTTATATGAATGAGACGTAACTGATGGCAATTGGCATAACGCCTGGCACTAGCAGACACTGGATAAGTATAAATTATTCAGATGTAGGCAAGTTAAAGCGATGGGATCTGTCAGAATACATATCTCATGCCACATTCACGTCTACAGCTTCTCTTCTTCAATTAGTTCCCTTTATTTCCCTGAAGAAAATTAAGTTTTAACAATCCTCCATGGCTTCTATGTTCTTATCTGTTGTCGTTCAGGGATTATTAAATGTAGAGTCTACTGAGAGAATCAGCATCAAACACAAGGATTTTCCTCTTCATTTCCATGTTGGATTACCACTAGAATTATGGCTCATCAGGCATCCCAGTGTGTGGTTAGAAAGTAGTCTTTTGGGTTGGCCACAAGTTGATTTTCTCATTTTGTGGTGTGCTCTGGTTGATTGTGTGCCATATTCACTCTAGGAAAACTATGTCAATAGTCTGTATTTTACTGTGAGTTTTTGAGATCAGTTCCTCCTTCTCACTCCTTCTATCTCATTCATGATAACCATGTTTATCATGATTTCATTTATCCTTGATTTATTTAAGAATTTTATAAAGTCCCATTTCAATCATTATGCAAGGAATTTCATATATGGTGATGGTTAATTTTATGTATCAACTTGATTAGGCCACCGAATGTCCAGGTATTTGGACAAACATTATTTTGAATGTTCCTGTGATGGTATTTTGGATGAGATTAACATTTAAATTGGTAAAGTGAGTACAGCAGATTACCCTTCCTATTGTGGGTGCGCCTCATCCAATCAATTGAAAGCCTGAGTAGAAAAAAAATTCAGATCCTCCCCCAAGTAACAGAGAATTACTCCTGTCTGCCTGCCTTCAAATTGTGATATCAGATTTTTTTTTTTCTTGCCTTTGCATTTAAACCGAAACATTGGCTCTTTCAAGGGCTTAAGCAGGCCAGACTTTGAAGTGCAGCTACAACATTGGCTCCCCTGGGTACCAACATGCAGACTTACCCTAAAGATCTTGTGACTTGTCAGCCCCTGTGATCACATGAAACAATTCTTTGTAATAAAACTGTTTTCACTGTTGGTTCCATTTCTCTGGAGAACCCTGGCTAATACAGATATTTTACCTCATTTAATCATCACAATAATTCTCTTAGAGCTCATTACGCTCTAAACTTTGAGGATCATGGATCTCAGCTACTTACCCACAATTATTCACCTGATAAAAGCCCACTATCTTGCTTGGAATTGTCTGACTTCAGTGTCCATACTCTGTGTAAAAGAAGATAAGTAGGCGGGCATTATTATAAACATCTATAATTCCATAGCACCAAATCAGGTGGACTCTCTGTATTTACACACCATGTCAAGGAGGTACATTAATATTGAGAAATATCCAAGCATCAGAGACTTTGATTTAACAGCACAATGTACAAAATCAATTCTGGGCATTTATTTGCTGTCCACCAAACCACACAACTGTCAACACGTTATTCACTTCAGCACATCAGCCTTCAATTATCACAACGGTATGATTTTTTAAATGTTTATAATCATTTTAAATGGCTTTAGAAAAATTTATTGTTTACATTTTTTACAGTGTTTAGACTCCTAAGCCTTTAGTCTATTTACAACTCCATCCTATTTTTCTTTGCCTGGAAAACTACTACTTGTCTTCTAAAACATTTACTACCTAGATCTAGGTTAATATCTTCTCACTTAACACATTAATTAGACATCTTATGACAATGATCGCAATTATGTCCTCTCTTTCCCCAATTAGATTGTGAATTTCTTGAGGTCAAGCTGGGCACGTAGTGGATGCTCAATTGAGAGAGTGAAAAAAAATGCTTTTTTATTCAACAAATAATTATTGAGCATATATGTTGTGCATAGGATTTTTTAGGTTTCAGTGACAGAAAAAAGGCACAATAACTCACAATTCAGAAACATGTAGTATATAAATATAGACACACATACATAGCAAAATCGACATGCAACATATAGACACATAGAACATTTTACTGAACTTTACTGAAGTAGCAAACTTTTTTTAGAAAGGCTATTTGCCAAATGGCATATATTTGATTAGAAGAGTTAGCTGAGATTAAATAAGCCAAGGTTGTTTAAAGACAGATTTGAGCTGAACATATATGTTTCATGCTAAGTAGCATTCATCAAAACCATTAAATTTTGCCAGATTTACAAACAGCCAACAGATTTTATGTGTTCTATATGTCTCCTTTGAAATTATTAAAGACACTCTAAGTACTCTTAGCATCATTTGTTAAGTATGCAGGCTCTTATGAATAAACTGTAATCAATTTCCATGGATCTATAATATGTCAATATACTATAGGGTGAGAAACATGGGACTTATTCTGAAATTCGTTTGGTTTAAGGTCAAAATATTTGGAGGAAGACGTTTCATTACACTGTAGCTGGGAAAACAAAGACAGCAATTTTGGAAAAAGAAGCTCAAACGAGTGGTGACTGGGTTGGCAGGGAAGGAAGGTGGTAAAGAAAAGATATTTCTAAAAAATGAAAGGAAAGCAAAAGTAAGACATGTTGCCAGGGAAATGAAAATTAAAAACAGGCAAAGATTTTTTTTTTTAATAAAGATTGAGGTTTCAGGAAAAGAGAGAAAAGTGCAATAAATCAGCAGACTAGCTTATTTAGTTGGGAGTGGAGAGAAACCCTTTTTAAGTTCTCATAAACTGCTTCAGGAAGGTAAGAGGCTTCCTGTAAACTTTACTTGAATCACAGATCTTTCAAAGACTCCGTGGGGAATAAGGACAAATGTGGCAGATATCTAAGAGAAGAAAACATGTCTTTTATTAAAACCTTTCATATCACAAAGAGCTATATATTACTTGACCTTGAAGTTGCCCAAGCATTCGTATTTGCTGTGTAAATGGGTAAATGCTATTATTCATCTTAGGGAATCAAGAATACACCCAATATTGGAACAAATACATTTGAATATATTTAAAGTACACATTTGCAGGGGTGGAGGGAGGTGTCATCTATTCTTTTTTCATCATCCACTGTCATCTAACAATGCCCTATATAATGTACTCAAAAAAGGAATCAATCACCATTTAAGAAGTTTCTATATGTTATTTTTTCGTTCATTCACTCATTTACTCAACATTAATTTTCTAGTATATGCCAGACCCAATGCTTGGCCCTTAAGATACAAAGGTATGTAAGATAGGATATTTACCTTTGTAAAGGAGAGATTCTAGGAAAGAAGATAGGCCTACAAAGAGATATCTGCAATAAAACATTAATGATAAATAAAAACACAGGAGAGAGAAATTAGTTATATCTGCAGTAGTAGAAGAATACATGCTCTAGGAGATTCTATTTGAGCTGTATGTCAAAGTGGTGCATGCAATAGGCTTAAATTAGAAAAAAAAATTTCCAAGCCTATATAAAACCCTGCTAGTCAATTCATCTAATTTTGTATAAGAGGAAAAACAACCAAATTATTGAAGGAGCATGATATGCTAATGTAACTTAAAATCAGTATGACATTTCCCCGGAAATAATTACTATTTCTGTCCTCTCAAATTGTCTTGTACAGATAGAGTTTTATCTGACCTGCTAGACTATCCAACTGGAGACTGCATTTATCAGCCTCCTTTGATACTTGACGGAGGAGCCCTTGAAATATAGGCGGTAAGTTGTTTGCAACTTCCAGTCAGTCACTTGCTTAAAGGATGTTGTTTGTCCTGTATTTGTCTTTCTCTTGGTCTTCCTGTGGGCTGAAACCTAAAGCAGGAAGTGGCCCACCATTGGCTAATCTGGACCACTCCCTTCTACACTAGTACATGAGCGAGAGAGAAGTGAATTCTATCTTATTTAAGCCACTGTGTTTTAGACCTGTTTGTTAGCTCAATATAGCCTATACCTTAATTAACACAGACCTCTCTTTTCCCACTCATCCAAAATTAAAATTGAATTTAAAAAGCAAAAACGTAAACTTAAATTGCAGAAAAGACTAATACCTAAAACTGTTTTTTAAAGCTTTTCTAATGTTGCATTATTCCATTCCCTTGCAATTTATCATAGGAGAGTATGTTTTAGAGTTTGGAAGTCAGACAGAGGTATAGTCAAATACAAATTCTCACAATGTAATGATATTATTTATTTGGTGCCATCCATGTGTTGAAGATTGAGTTTGGTACTGAGTATTTGTTTTCATTTAATGTTCAGAAAACTCAATGAACTGGCTTTTATTCTCATTTTACAGTCAATCAACTTGAGGCTTAGGGTAGCTCATAAGGTTACATCAGGTCATATATTTAGTAGTGGTGGGAAGAGACAGGATTGAATTCTAGATTGTTCTGGCTTATAAATCTCTACTCTACACTGCTTCATCACCTACTAGCTGAGGGCAAGGCTCACTTTCCTTATCTGTAAACTGTCAATAATATTTACCTACTTAAGAGGTTGCTGTGAGCATTGCCTAAGTCTACGTACATGGTGCCCTTTCAGATCCGGATACATAGTATGTACGCTATGAACATTGGGTGCTTTTCTTCTTGAGAGTCTGAGAGCTCTTGCAGTGAAGGAGCCATATCCCTTTTGCCTTTGTATTTTTTCAGGATCCTGTAAAATGTCCAGCAGAAGTAGGTGCTCAATAAAATATTAGGATAAATCAGGAGAATGAGGAGAGTAGGTAAGTTTTTTAAAAAGGTAATAAAAATATGGGCAATAAGGTTAGTAATATTGACCCTTACAATATTCTGGAAAACATAGTACAATTACTTGATATACATTTTCTCCTTTAATCTTCCTGGTAGCTCTGTGAGGGTGGTTTTATTGTTTTCCCCATCGTATAGATACATTCATTGAACCCTGGATGTTAAGTAGCTCATTTACAGGCACACAGACATTAAGCTGTGTAGCTTCTACTTGAACTGAGCTCTGTGATTGTCTGGAGCCAGTCTTGTCCCCAGTCCAAGCAATAAGGCTGGAGAAGCTAATCGCTAGTCTTCACTCAAAACACTGTTTAGCCTTGAGCTCCCAGGATGCCCCCCAAAGCCCTATTCTGCACTGTTCAGTATTGAAGGTGATGGTTTATAGACTCCAGGCCTTTCCCTGCTTGACCTCTCAGTGTCCTGCAGTAGCCAGGTGGGCTGGAGCTCCGCTTCTGTCCTCCAGGGAGAGCTCCTGGGTGGCCAAGCAAGGCCTGTGGGCTTGCACAGCTGCCTTCTGTGTCGCCGTCCAAGCAGCTGGGCACGTGAGCTGCTCCAGCAAGCCGGAGTCAGATTGTGTAAACCGCTGTATACTCCTGGCAGCTTTGGGACTGGCTGGGTCCCTTCAGGAAATGAAGGGAGCGCTCCAAGTGAGCTTGACAGGGCTGCTCTGAGGCAGGAAGCAACAGACACTTGACCTCATTTCATTTCCATCCCCAGTCCCTTTCAAAGCCACATGCTGCATCTTAATCTTCTACAAATGTACTCTTTTGCCTACCACAGTGCTCATGAAAGAGTATGTGCTCAGTGAAATTTTGTGGAGTGAATGACTATTTGAATTGAAGAGATGCAATTATGTTTGCTATTCCTAGGGCCAGTAATGAAGTAGAAGATTTATTTTGGGGTCATTGGTCCTTTAATAAGCACCATCCTTTTCTACAACCCCTCCCACATGCTTCACCCTGTCTATCACCCTTCTGTACTCTTGACATTTCCTTCTTAAATTTTCTTCTTCTTACCCATAACATTTACCCTGTTTGTGAGCTATTGTTTTAAGACCCTGCTAGGAAAGAGTTAATTTTTTGAACAGAATGAAATGAAATTCTGATATGCTCCATCATTCACCTGCCCAGAAAACATGGCTAAATTTTAATAGTAATCTTGTAGTAGTTCTTATCTCTGCTTATTTGGGGTACTATGACCAGCCAATAGAAACATATTTTGCTGAAGATAGATGCTTATCACACCTTCAATCCACCACCTATTTTTCCCCTACATTTAAGGTTGTTACTGTTTTGGAAGAATTGTGGATAGTATCTGTAGGTAACATCATATTTGATGAACTTCATGAATATAAATATATACATAATTAGCATGTACATATGTCCACACAGGCTTCCAAGTCATTGAGTTATGCCAGTTGAAGTTTATTTTCATTATAAATTATGGGTAAAATGCAGTCTCAGAGGTGGATGGCACTAAAAGTTCCAGTCTGCATTTTAACTAATCTCCTTAACTCACAGTGAATACATATCAAAAATCTTTTCTTTGCAATGAAAAGAAATTTGTAACAGTATATCAGAATCAAGTTTCCAAAGAGATATAGCTGCAAAAGTATTTTAATTTAAGTTTATTCACAGATTTGTTTTAGTGCATAGGGAAAATCAGTACAGAATAGGTTAGAATAGTAGAATTAAGGATAACTTTTTCTCCTTTTCATTTCTAAATATGCATAGTTATGATAAAAGTGATACTGCCTTAAAAAATTTTTAACATTACAGATATGTAGAAAGTAAAAGGTTAAAAACTCTACTCTCCCCTCTATATTTTTCAGTCAGAACCTCTACTATCAGTTGATATATGTCCCTTGAGATAGGCACTAAGTTATTTTATTTAAAAAAGAAAACTTATTCCACAAATATATATTAAGTACATTATGTATGTATGGCACTGTTCTAGGAATGTAAAAGTAAATACATTGGACAAAGACCCATCTTTCTTGTGGATTTTACTTCTTTTTTAGAAACTGAGTCTTGCTTTCTTGTCCTGGCTGAGCTCAAAATCCTCCTGCCTCAGCCACCCCTTTAGCTGGGACTACAGGTTCATGTCACTGTGTCCAGCTTAAAGCTTACTTTGTTTACAAAAAGACAAACACTAAATATAAATAAACTTAATAGGTAATGCATAGTATATATTAGGAGGGGCTAAAACTATGAGAAACAAAAGAATCAGTATTACAGGTAAGGGAGTGCAGAATGCCAGACTGGGAACATAGGTTACAATTTTAAAATAGGGGGATTGAGATAGGTGTCATTGAGAAGGTGACATTTGAGGAAAGACTTAAAGGAAGTGAGCAAATTACCCACGGGGATATCTGGTATAAGGTCATTCCAGGTGTATGAAACAGGCTTACGGTGGAAAGGTTGGCGTGTTTTAGGATCAGAAAAGAAACAAGTGAAACAAGAGTGGCATAGAGTGAGAAGAAAAGCAGTAGAGAATGAGGACAAAAAGGTAATAATAGGAGACCAGATCATGGAAGCCCTTGTAGTCCATTGTAAGAAATTTTGGCTTTAATTTTGCATGAGGTGGGAGCCACTAAAGGATTTGAACAGAACATTAAACATGGTATGACTTTAGTTTTAAAGAAATCACTCTGACTGCTGCATTGAGAATAGACTAAAGAGAGACAAAGGTAAGAGCAAAGAGAATTATTAAAACACTACTGCATAGGAGAGAAAATGTCATGGATCAGAACGGTAGCAGTGGAGGTTTGAGACATCAGCAAATTCTGATATATTTTGAAAGTAGAACCAAGAGGAAAGGTTCCTACCTGAAATATTGAAAGCAGAGTGTGAGAGGAAAAAGAAGAGTCAAGGATGATTTGTTCCAAGGTCTGAAAAATTGAAAAGATAGCATTCACAGAAAGTATACTTTCCAGAAACTTTTTCTTTTATTTACAATATGTTATGAATATCATTCCATGTGAAGTGATACAGAACTACCTCATTTTTAACAGTTGCTTAGTGCTTTATTTTATGGTTACATTATAATTTATTTAATCAAAATGTGGTTGTTCTCTTGTTATTTTTTTTCTAAATTTTCTTTGGTAAAGTTTTAAAATTACATTTTAAAACATTTAATCTTGTTAATTTTTTTTGAACAGGACAATGTAATTACCTAAATCTACATTAAAAGAACTAATAGTGAATGTTTCAGGAATCTAGTTAATTAGCAAAATGAGACATTTATATATGTTCATGCTATTTTATGATACCTTTCAAGTTTTTCATTATTGGAACCATGTGTTCAATAATTTTATTTTTTATTACATTCACCCTGGTCAGAAGTCAGGAGATATAGACTTCAATTCTATTCCTAGAGAAGCTCTGCACCCAGAAAATAAAACACAGAGCACTTTGTATAAACAAAGGTCATGACATAAGATAATATTTAGAATAAGAGTTCATGGCAATTCTTAAGTTGCCTTATTTACTATATAAATACATAAATACATTCTTAACTTGGTTAAGAATTGTGAGGTTATGCTATTAATCACTTATTAAAACAAAGATTTAATCATTTATAAATCTACTTATAAATTATACCATTTATAGAAGTAGTAGGATTAATCACATAAATTTATTTTTGGGGTGTTTTAGTTGTTTTGTAATTACTTGAGAGATATATCTATGTAATCAAAAAATCTATTTACCCAGGTGGAAATATTTTTGAAAAACGTTAAATTATTTACTTCCTTAGGTAAAGAAGAATAGACTTCTTGCTGCAAATCACTACAAAGTGGCTTGACTGGTTCTATTAATATTATTGGTACATGAACAGAATTTAAAGTCAAAAATGACAAAGAACCAAAATTTATAAAAGCATTTATTTGCTTGGTCACTTTTCAATATACATCACAGTTTGAGCACAAATTTTTGTTGTTTTGGCAAACAGTACTCTCTATTCTATAGATTTATGAAATAAATTTTTTCATGTTCTAACAAAAGTGTGATCAACTGTTTCCCATTCAGCTCTACATTCCATCCAACAAATATTGCCATAATGAGATATATTCTTAATTACAGCAAAAATAAATACATCAAGTGATGGAAATTTGGCTGTATACTTTTGAAGAATTCACGGCCCAATAGTTAAGAACCACTGTACTAGAGAGCAAAAGATGTTGGTTTGCCTGTTTGTTTTTAATGAATATCCAAACGAGAAAAGTGAAGTTTAGAACTGAAGCAATTTCTTTATCATTTAAAGCAATATTTTTGGATAAAAAGAGTTTTTATGTATGTTTTAGTTTGAATGACAATGTAAGATATGGAAATCAACTAAGCTAAAATATAAAGTACATCAATTTTCCACACAGAAACCAGTAGGAAGACATCTTTATTCATTTTAACTGTAATAAGTTCTGCTAATATTGTTTTCAGGCTTTTGTTTAGTTGTACGTTATTTGTCTTGGAAGTAAGTAACCGCTACACAAAATTTAAAAAGAAGTTGTAAATGAATAAATTTAAGTTTTGCCAACAAATAAACCAAAGGTAATTAGATGGCTTAGACTGACTTAGTTTAAAAGTAAAAAGAAGGAGCGAATTTCATACAGAAAAATTTTGTATGTGGATGATGGGTGGACTGTGCACAGGCACAGTACCCACCTAGTGCCAGGATAACTGAGCGTGGAGTGAAAGGGCCAAAACCCAAGGTCAGGTCCATCTGCCTGCACTACACCCAGTGGCTTTCCAAATTAACCAAATGATATGATTAATAAGAAAGGGAAGCCAACATTTTCTGAGTATCAGTCATTTACCATGATGCACTTTCACTGATTTCTGTTAGTTAATCTGGATGATGATAGTGGAAATATAAATATGGGTCAAAGAATTACTAAACAGGAAACACTAAATTTTAAAAATCTGAAATTACTTAAAAGAAATTACAGGGGTGAATCACTCAATATCTGAAGCTCCCACAGCTATTTCACTCTTTATAAACAAGGCTATTAACTTAAAATTCCCCCTTTCCTAAATGCCCAGTGCCTATAACACCATGAAAGCTAGGGGAGTATATATTCAGCTGGTTTCACAATAGCTGCTCACTTGGTGTTATGTTGATAAAACATCTGAACATTGGACTGACTTTCTCTTTTTCCATCCAACTGGTTGTCCTTGACTCATTAAAACATATTTGTCTTGTTCTGTAGAAGCTGTTTAACCTTAGTGAAGAATGTTTGTTCCAGTATTGCAATGAATCCAGAAGGTTCTAGATAACCACTAATTTTTTCATTTCAGGAAAATTCCTTTGCTGATGATAACCAAGTTGAAATATGGTTGACCATTGTTCTTTTGAGGTTGTTACTTCCAACTACTCTATGACTATGGATCCATGAAGAATTATTATTTATATGCTTTAATTCATATGCATTATTTTTCCTAATTCTTTTCCTCTCATCCAACACTTAGATTCATGTATAAGCATAAACAGATTTTGTCTTCCATTTTTAATTTTTTAATTAGAAGGTAAAGCACCTCACGTGCTTAATCTCTTTCTTTGTAAGTGGATGGGAGGATATACTTCAGAGTTATGTTTTACAGATAATTCTTCATGATGTTAAGAACAATGAATCTTCATTTATAAATTGAAAACCCTCCAGTGGCTTTTCAGTCACACTTAGCATTTATCCAAACTTCTTATCATTATCTTCCCAAAGGTCCAAATGATCTGGTGCCTGTCTTTCTGACTTCATCTTATAGCCTCTCCCCTTTGCCCAATGCACTTCCAATTAATGATCTTCTTTCAGTTTTTCTGAAATGTCAAATCCATTGCTGCTTAAAGTTATTTGTTGTAGCTGTGTCCTCTGCCAAGAATGTTCTTCCCATGGCTCTAATTCCTGTAATTCATATCTAAGAGGCCTTCCCTAACTGCCCAGTGACCACATACTCACTCTTTCTCACATCATCCTATGTCAAGCATCAACACAGTATGCATTTTTTTATTCTTTATTTTCTTTGTTTTTTATTGTCTTCTGTTTCATACTAGAATTTAAGCTTCACCATCAGAGCCCTAGTGTCTAAAACATTCCTGGCACATATCATGCCCTAAATTAATGGGTGCTAATGGAATTAGTGTATAGATGGTGCTCCTTTGGCACAACATGGATTTCTTTTCTTACCTGTACATTATGAAAAATTTCTAAATTTAGGCAAAAGAAGAAAGAATATGTAATGGACCCCTAGATACCTATAAAACATCTTCAAAAATTATCAACAGTTCCAGCACTGATATATAATTAGTACTTTCAAAGGATCGCTCCCCCTTATTGTTCTATGATCCATTGCTTGTGTTTTCATGTCATTCACAATAATAGCATTCATTTATTATTTGACTATACCTTTAAGGGACATCCATTTTAAGCAAATATATTCTGCTCAGTTACTATTAAAAAAAAGTTGAATACAATCTCTGTCCTTAAATAAATGGCAATCTAGTAAGGGAGGATTAAGTTATGTTCAAGGAGAACAACAATGCCAGGTAGAAGTAGAAAGGGCTGTAAGGGAGATAAAGAAAAATACATATTAACTGAGAAAAGAGGTTTTTTTGTTTGGTTGGTTTGATTTTGTTTTGTTTTTCAATTCGGAAGTAGATTGAGAAGGTATTCTATAAATCAGCAGGTTTTTTAGTTAGGTCTTGAAGAGTAGATGTAATTTTAGTAATTGAAGGTATAAAAATGGCATTCTAAAGAGGAAGAAAGAACATACACAAAAATAACAAAAGCAGGAAAGCAAATATGTTTATAGGAAACAGCAAGCTTAGATCTAGTACAGTTTGAATGCATAAGAATAGTGGAAAAAATACTGGAAATGTGGGTTAAAATTAAGATTTTGTACTTTCAGAAGGAAATGGAGAATCCACTGAAGGCTTTTGAGGGAGAAAATAGTACTGTTAAAAAGTGCTTTAGGAAGGTGAATGTAATGATAGTAGCATCATAGGGATACGTGAGAATAGAATAGGCTGCAAAAGAAGTTAGTAGAGGATAATGTCACAATAGACAATGTGACGGCTCTAAAATATGACTGAAATACTCCTGGACACTCCTTCCATCTAGGGGTGAGTCTCTGTCTCCTCTCTTTTGATCAGGGCATGGTTGTGACCATTTCAACCAATAGAGCATGACAACAGAAGGATCCCACGAGACTTCCAAGACTAGGTCAGAAAAAGCCATGCAGCTTCAGCCTGATTCTCCAGGACGTTCTGGGGAAAGCTGACAATCATGTATAAAATCAGGCTAGCCTGAGATCATGCCAGAGAGGTGTATCAGCACCAGCTGAGCTTCCAGGAAACAGTTGGTATGTAAGTACACCACTTTGAAGGTGGCGCAGTTGTATCTTTACATGACTAAAGCCCCAAATGACATCTCAGTGCAACTGCATGAGAGACTCCAAGCAAGAATTGCTTATTTGAGCCCTTTCTAAGTAAAATAACTAACCCACAAAATCATGAGTAGAACAAAATGTTTGCTGTTTTACACCACAAAATTTGGGGGGAATCTCTAAAATAGTAACAGCAACAGACCTGAAAGTAAAAGTGAGTCTTGAATTAGAAGATCAGCAAATAGAGTGATAAAGAGGGGATATGTGTGTAAGAGAAGCAGCTTGGGATAGAGTTTAGTAACTGATTAGATGTGGGAAACATGACAAAGGGAGGAATCGAAAATATTGTCATTTTCTGCCAAGGTAAATATTGGGATTTTAGTTCCATTAAACTGAAGTATTTATTTGCCAGAACTTCCCTATTTAATTCTTCACTCACTCAATCAATCCTTTACTTAACAAATGGTTATTGAGTATGTAACATGTGTTAATGCACTACAAACTAGGAACACACACAAAAAGCGCGAGTCTTATCCACAAAGAGTATTCAGTCTAGAAGAAGAAACAATGACTACAAGCTGTGGGTACACATCATCAAAGGGTCAGCTAAGGCAAAATGAGGACAGAAAAAAAGATTTTAAAAATAAGATGTTCAAAAATCAGCCAATATTTTTCCATTAATAACACTTCTGAGATTTTTTTTCTTCTGAAATCCTGATCCATTCCTTTTGAGTCTACATTCCTCTAACCAAGGTACACATAATTCTGGCCCTTTCGAGTATGCTTCTCCATTTCCTACTAAGTAAATATTCCAGTCCAATTCCTTTGCCCAGTTCTGAAGGCCCTTCACAAGTGCCTGCCAACATATGGTTCCCGTACTCTCCATTGACCTCTGTGGACAGTAAAACCGAGTTGTTCATTGTCTCTCTCATATGCTGTGCTCACTGCAGTCTCCTCAGCTTTGCTCTCTGGCTTACCTGCCTGGAATGTTCTCTCCTCTTCTCTCTTCTCTTCCAACCCCAGATAGTCAAAGCCCATTTCAAGTCATATCTCCCTGTTGAGGTCATCACATTGCAAGGTTATTCCCCTTTCTGAATTCCCACAGTGCTTTGTGACTACATCATTCACTGAGAACTTTTATAGTGCTAATCTATCTATAAGTGTATTTTATCTTCCCCACTTAATGCTTTTACAGGATAAGAACCAAAACTTATATTTCAAAATCTTCATATCTAGCACTATGAATTGTACCCAGAAGTCATATGACTAGGATTGCATAGTGCTGATGATATTGTTGATATTGATTTTCCTTCTTAGAATTTCAAATTATGCTTGTTCATTTCATATATTTGAAGTTAATCCGTTGTTTAAAATCTTGTAAATGGTTTACTTCTTAATTATTTATCATTTTAAAGGTTACCATTGGTTACTTGGGAACAGATTTTTTCCTGTTCTTTATTTTTTTGTCCTTTTTCAGAAATTGAAAAATGGTATTATTGTTACCTGGATTACAAACAATCTGATTCTATAAATCTTAGATATTATAAAATAGAGACTATAATATCTTGACCTATTTTTCCCAAATCTTAACTCTTTTTATGAAAAGCCCAGGACTTCAAATAAAATTCCTAATAAGTATTAACTTGGTTATAAATTTTATTTAAACTAGATTCAGGAGATGAAGCATAAATGAGATTAATCTCTTAAATTATTAATGAGGGTAAAGAATTAAACTATATGTACTCCTTAAACATGTTATAATTTGCTAGTCTAGAGCCTACACAGAATTTACTTAATCCTATCAATACATTAATGAAAATAAGGTAGAGTAGTAGAGAGAAACACGTATTTTCTTAAAGGTTCAGGAAATCCTGACATTCTGTAGTGAGGGCTAAAGGTCTAGCTATGAATGTGTTATTTAAGGTTCTCCTGGGAAACAAAAGTAATTGACCCTGATCAAGTTCGTGTTGACCCAAATGTTGGTTTATTTTGTGTGTGTCATCTTAAAAATAAAAAAACAAGACATGTTGCTTCTCACATTCCTATTATTTATTTACCACATAAGGACAAGGAGCTACAAAACGACCCAGAATACAATTTTATTTGACTTCATTTTATTTTTTTAAATTTTTCACCAGACCCAAGTTGACTATGAAATTCTGGTGAAGTAAAATATCAGGGTGTGTTCTTTTTGCTGTTGCAAATTTTTTTATTGCTTTCTACAAGAGTAAGCCAGCAGGAGGGAGAGGACACAGATCTGGAGTGATAGTAAAGAAAGTCACACATACTTCCCCACTTGGCCTGTCAGTCCCATTGTGGCCTGAGAGTGAGTTCTCGAAGGGTGGCTGAGGGTCTTAAAGGTCTCTGGACTTTTCTCCTGTGCTAAGTGTTTACAATATGACCATGTTCCTGATACTGCTTCAGACAGGGAGTGAATATTCCCTTGGAATAGTTAATACAATCCAGACAGCACTATGATAATTCTCACGCAGAGGAGAGGCAGTCCTCCCATTCATTCTGGCTGGGTGATTTCACAATTGCAAACACAGTGGGGAGGTGGGTTACAAAGGCCTTTTTTCTGCCAAATGTATTTGAATCAATTCCTTTACTATCTGTCTGGTGATTTGACTCTCTTGTGAATAAACTGAAGCTCAAAATGTTATCCTTTCCCCCAAAGGGGTAATAGAAAGTTTGATATAATGCTATGTAGAGTGAACAGAGCATATTAAGTATTTTTAAAGGAAATATCCTATACAAAGTAATGCACTTTGAAAGTTTCAAACTAGATTTGAGTCTTCCAAAGGCAGTAAGTTTTATTTTTGTTTAATGGACCTCCTTGATCTATCCAATGAGATGGGGATGCTCTACGCCAATGTTTGTCAGTACTTTTGATGATCACCAACAGAGCAGGTAAGTGAGGGTGTTTAGGGACAATTTAATTGTTGATAACATTGGGAGCCAGATTGAAATGAATGTTTATCCTTCTCTCAATATATCCAGTAGAAGGAATGTTTTCATTAAACACAGTGCCAAGAAATTGCAGACATGAAGGACTGAGGGCACAGAGAGGAAAGAAACAAGATTGAGATGGAAGAAGATTGAAGATCTTGTCTTTGACCAATTCACTATCAGAATGAGTCATTTCACATGATATAGTTTATCTACAAAAATTCCTTCCTTGGCATGGAAGTAAATGTTTACCATGGTAGGTGACAAACCACAGAGATCTGAAGTTATGAAGGCCTCAGGTCTCTGGGCAGAACACAAGGGTAGGACCAGTTTACCAAAGGAAGAATGCAGACCGGCCAATTCAATTGTTTGATGTTAGCAGATATCACCCCACAGAGCACAGCCATGACTTACTCTCATTAAAATGCTACTGATATTTGGGAACTATGATGACGTAGACTCTTATGTACCATTGACAAATTAACCTCATGTAGATTGTTGAATCATTCACATCCAGAGCATAGAGAGTTTAGAATGGGGACTTAATGGGTGTTCAGTGTTGGGAGTGGAGGAATGTAATGGTTGCTTGAGGGAGAGATAGATGCATGTGCACAACAGACCCTGAAGGGCGAGACAGGAAGAATGACTGGAGGAAAAGGGAAGGAACAGCATCCCCTAACTAACTCAAGGAATAAGGCTGGTTCTAAAATGTGTATTCAATTGAATAGACACACAAATGTCATTTCCTGTTAATTTATGTACACTTTCTCCACAACACCTAGGCTCTGGGGCCCAGAATTAAGTAGTGAGGAACAAGGAACATTGTGTTCATCAAGAACAAGAGGATCTCTGTCAGAAGATGGAGAACTTCTTTGTCTCTTATTTGAGTTCCTTTCTGGATTTGAATTCCTCCAGTGGCTTGTGCGTATATAGATTATCCAGGATTTAGGCAACTGCTTTATATTACTCTTCTGGTTGCAGAAGCATAGTGGACTATTCTGCAATGGACCTGTTTTTTTGTTTTTGTTTTTTTTAACAGCCAAAAGCAAGGCCTAGGGGACTTCATTCTGAGGAGTGATTGCTATAGATCCTATCCTGTAGTTGCTTGATTAAGGGAATGAAATGCATCTACATTGAAAATTTAGAGTATTCTGGAGAATGCCTGCCCAGCTCCCAGGGTCTCCTTTATGTCTCACGTGGGCTTTTAAAAATTAGAAACAGTCCTGTTTGTTGCAGTGCTGTCCCCAAAATTTGCTATCCTGTAGCTTCTCACGCAGAATGAGTTCCTTATGGATGCAGGTTAGAAGCAAACCTACTGCTGCCTTGAGAAAGCAGTAAGGGTTTTTTATCAAAGAGCCGTCCAAGGTCTATTAAGCTAGACATTCTGACAAAGAGATGAAAGTGATGTCAAATCTTAGCATCATTAATCCTATTGTACAGATAAGAAATTGGTAGTAAAAGGACAACATTGCACAATTCATACAGTTGGGAGGCGGCAAAGAGTAAGAATCCCTTTTTTGACTCCTGGTCCAATGACCTCTTCATTACAATACAATGATACATACATATTCCTGTGTGATGTCAGTAACACAACTTGGAAATTTGACTTGTCTGTGTTAGAAGGACAAGTATGTGTTCTCTGGTTTAATTTTCTATTCGTGTTACCTAATTTCTGATTCTTGCTGCCTCTTAGTTTCCTAGTAACAAAATGATCAGGGCAGTGCCAAGAAGTGGCTATACCCAGAAGCTACCTCATACCTTGGCTCTTACTCATTTTCTTGTGACACAAACTCCGGCATGTGATATCACTGAATGCAATACCAGGGGGAAAGATGGAATCAATGTAGTAAAGCTCGAAATTAAAAGACTACAGGGATTTCTGGATAGGTTGTGCAACCAGGACATGGTTTATAGTCTGTCTCCTCCTGGGTGTAGTAATTTTTATTTTCCCTTGATTAAGTGTACAACAGCTAAGGGTAAAAAGAGAGAAGCTATATCTCTAAGCTTTTCTTTACAACTCTAATCTTTGTTATTTAAGGTGGGGTTTCACTATGTTGCCCAAGCTGGTCTCAAACTCCCAGGCTCAAAGGATCCTCCCACCTCAGCTTCCCAAGTAAATGGGATTGTAAGAGTGTGTGCCCAGGTACCAATATAATTCTAATCTGATCTATCATATTAAATCATTTTTTACAGGTCAATTATGGTAATAAGATTCACTTCTTACTTCTGACTTAATATTAAGCTAAGAGACTAAAGGTAAAGGAAAAACAGATCTTTCCTGTGAAGTAATCATAGTATAGAAACCATGGGAGCAGATAAATAGATAATGCAATATGATAAATGCTCAAGTAGAAGTCACATATAGCACAAGGCACCTGGCTTAGATGGTGAACAAAAGACAAAGGCTGGGGATGTCCTTCTTAAGGAGAAGTTATCTAAGTATCTGGGAATTAGTTTTTTTGGCAAATTGAAGAAAGAGAAGTCAGTTTGTAAGCTGATGGAATAGTATGTGTATAAAGGCACAGAAATGTGTAACAATCAAAGTAAGTCATCTCTATGACTGCAGTATAGGATTTCAGTAGAAAAGCAATAAGTATTAAGCAGAAGCTGGGTTTTTTCAAAGGCCAATATGCATATCAACCTTCCCAACAGAATGTACTCAGTGATTATAATTCAGGTAATAGTCAAAAGTATTGGTAGTTAGGACAATAATAATTAAATGAGGCAAACCATAGAAAGAACACGAATCAACTCATTTGTTCTCAAATCAGCCTGATATTATTACCACATTTTACAGATGAAGAAACTGACACACAGAGAAGTAAAGGAATTCATCCAAAGTAAATGATGAAGTCTCAATTCAATCCAGGCGTTACGACGCCAAAGTACATATTATAAAATCTGCAACCCTCCGCTATGGCAAAAAGTAAATGAACCCACATGTAACAATCAGCACTTATAATTCTCAAACCAATAATTTATTTCTGCATTTTTTACACATTAAAAAGTTCAAGTGTGACTTAGAGTTTTTGTCTACCCTACTGAAATTGACTTATTCTGTTTGAAGTAAGATGAAATGGTATTATTATCTTTTCTTTCCAACCAGCTCCTTTAAAGTAGCACAGATTTGCAAATGTCTTGATTTTCAGGCAGGGATGAAAGAGAAAACCTCCGTTATCTAGTACAGAAAGAGCAGTTAGCTAAGAAAGAAGAGAATGACAAAGATTTCCCAAATCGCTGTTAGTTTGGCCACTCTCCAGCTCAGAATGAAGTGCCCATTTTCCTGAAGAACAGGGAACGCTCACACCCAATTACTTACACCTTGTAGGTAACCCTTTCTTTTTTTCAGACATGAAATCAATCACTGAATGAAATCTTTGTAAGTTAGAGGCATAAACAGTCCAACCTCATGGCTGTTTGTGATTATAGCTGGCAAAATGAAAGATTGTTCAGTAGATATTAATAAAGCGATGGAGATGGGGATGGGGGAAGAAGCAATTTAATCTCATTTAGGATTTCCAAAATGAGGAAACTGACTTATGAGGAAGTCCTTGGATCTCAATGGGGATGCCCAGTTCTCTGTTATATTTGACCTTCAAAGCACCACCTTCATCTGGAACAGGTGTTGATGAATGAAGGAGAAAAACCTGACACTGCCTGGTATTTCTTTGCTTGAAAGGAATGAAATTTCCCTTGATTTAGTTTTCTCTCTGATTCAGTTACCTTTTCTACACTTAGTGGACAGTACTTCTGGGAATATTTCATCAAGAATAAAGGGCATCTCCTTTCTAAAAATAGAACGTCGTGAATATTAGAAGAAGGGCATTTGTGGCAGCCTCTTAAGTAAAAATTTTAAATGGTAGGATTCTGAGAAATTTAAGCTGGAAGGATTCTCTTGGCTCTTCCATTAAGCCTAATTCTTCATGGACCCAAAGGTTAAAATGAGTTTCCTATACAGTTGGACAAGTGTGTTTCTAGAGGAAGGATCAGCAAACAATAGCTCTGGGCTGCATAAGGCCTTCCACATGCTTTTGTAAGGCCCGTCCTCTTTAAGAATATATTTTATCTTTTTTTAGCTATTGAAAATTAAAACAGCAAGAATATTTCAATTTAAATATCAGCATGAATAAATAAAATTCTATGGAAACCCTGCCATGCTCATTTGCTTACATATTTGCTATGGCTACTTTTGCATTACAGTATGAGCAGTTCCTGCAAAGACTACATGGCCTGGAACACTAAAATATTTACTACCTAGCCTTTTATAGAAAAACATTGTCAATCCCTGATCTATAGCATTAAGAGAATTAACTAAGTGAGAAGATCCTCTTCTTTTCCCAAAACTATAGTCCATTTTTGGATATTTCTCAGAGGTATTTGCAAAAATCTAGTTTAGTCTCTACAGACCTTTGGGAAGTAAAAAAGAACCACTCATTTCTGATAAGTGTAATGGAAACAAATTGAAAATTCACCTGAATAAATTTGCCAGGTTTGGCACACTGCGTTAAGTCCAATTGGATTCACCAGTGAGCTGCCAAATTGCCACTAATTATTGTGCTGAACATATGAAATCACAGTTTTTGTAGGTCAAAAGTAATTTAATATTGTCAGTTTCAAATGGTTCATGTGATTTCATAAGATGCTCTACAAATAAAGGAGTTTGTTTTTAATATCCATCTTTTTCATCAGCCTTCCTCTGTCCTGCATCACACCGGATTTTGCTTACTTTTCCAACACTAAACATAATGAGTATATAGTGCGTTTGCTGACAACCTAATAATCAAGCAGTAAATAAGTCCAAGTCCCTCCTAAACATTCTACATTTGAAATAATGATACAAAGAAAGGATACTAGAACTTGAAACTTCTAAGAGAGCAGTAAAATGCTAAGGCATTCCTTAGAACTTGGTGTGTTACACAGGGCAGCACAGGAGACCTTAATAAGTTTGTTATGAGGAAATGAAATTTCAATTCCTGCCTTTGCACTTTACAACTGCTAGTACATTTCACTTCAGGGCACTAGGACTGTCATAGATTTATACTATTGCAATCATGTTTCTTTTTCTCTTTTCAGTGAAAGAACAACAACAATTATACCAAGAATTCAAGATATATGTTTATGTATATGTGAGTGTCTTAAACGTGCTATACATTCATTATGTGTATACACAAACATATTATATATATATATATCTTTTTTTTTATTTCAGCATATTATGGGGGTACAAATATTACGGTTA